>CM064516.1:43076241-43148317 GCA_032716605.1 Paralithodes platypus | reverse complement strand
GCCTCTCTCTCTCTCTATCTCTTTGTAATAGCTGCTCTTGCTTCTCCCTCTAAACATACGTGACTACACACACACACACACACACACACACACACATGTAATGACACAGACACGCACACACTAGGAAGAAAGAAGGCAGCCAAATATGATCGAATTCTGCAGAGGCTAAAAAAACATCCAAAGAGTAGACGTGTTTGTTTGTTTGTGTGTGTGTGTGTGTGTGTGTGTATTGGCATAGGAGGGGGGGGGGGTTGGGGGAGTAGATGGGTGCTGAACGCAACGTATTATTTTTTTTTTTTTGTTTTTGTTTTTTTTTTTTTTTTCTTTTTTTTTTTTTTTTTATTTTTTTTGTTTTTTTTTTTTTAGGCATAACAGTAACTACTGCAGTATGAAGACTAGATGGTAAGATGAAATAACTCAATAAAGATGTAACAATTTCGTGGCATTTGTAGTTGTCTGTCTGTCTGTCTCTCTCTCTCTCTCTCTCTCTCTCTCTCTCTCTCTCTCTCTCTCTCTCTCTCTCTCTCTCTCTCTCTCTCTCGATCTGGGAGTAACAATATCGAGTAACCTAAAACCGTAGGTCAAACAAGGTACCCGAGAAGTTGTTAAGAAGGCAAAACAAACTAATTGGCTTTATAGGCAGGTCATTTGAGCATAAAATCCAAAGAAGTTATCCTAACCAACAAAAAAACTTCTTTAGCAATCCTTAGTCCGCCCTTTTCTGGAATACTGCGTCCAATCCTGGTGCCCTTATTACCAAAAAGATGTAGACAAGCTAGAACGAGTTCAATGTAGAGTTACCAAAATGATACCTAGCCTAAAGAACAAGCCATAAGAGGAGCGTCTTAGAGAATTAAACATATTTCCTTTAACCCAACGCAGATTAAGAGGCGACTTAATTCAAGTGTTCAAAATCATCAAAGGCATCGACAATATGAACTGTAAGTAAAGTACTTTCACTATACGACCAACATCTAACATTGATTACGCTGGGGGAGGAAACGGTTGCAAAATTATTGGTTAAAAAACTTTTAACTCCTCACGAATCTAAGAATGTCTCTTCAATAGAGTTGTCAACTTGTGGAATGGGTGCTTCCCCGAGACGTTATAGGACTGCAGCACCGTTGCTTCCTTTTAAACTTTGACCTAGACAAATATCGTGCATCAAACCCGCGACTGACTGCGTTTGAAAATTAATAACTTTATTTTATCCACCCCTCAGTTACTAAAACCCATCTGTCCCCTACTAACTTCTTTATCCTTGCCAGGACATTAGTTCCCGGGACAGTATTTCCCTTTCCAATGTTCCCTTACCCACTCTAAACCACTGTTTGGACACTTGATCCTCAGTGTTTTGGAGGAGAAGCAGCCTAGAAGGGTCACTAGACATGTTGTTGCTTGATTTCTTTGTACTCCTTTGTACTCTCTCTCTCTCTCTCTCTCTCTCTCTCTCCTTCCACTGTATATTACTCTTAGGGTTGCTATCTCTACCAGCATAAAGTCTTGACCACCTCGCACGGCTCGTAAGATCTGTGTGGCCAATGTATCTATGTAAATCTAGGTCAATATATGTAAAAACCTCTCTCTTTCTCTATCTCTCTTATAAATTCTGTATTCACCTTTCTTTATTATTTTGTTTAAACCCCTTTTCTCCCCTTCCATCTTCCTATTTTCTCTCTCTCTCTCTCTCTCTCTCTCTCTCTCTCTCTCTCTCTCTCTCTCTCTCTCTCTCTCTCTCTCTCGTTGGACAGCTAGACAGACAGACATGAGACCTGGCACTTGAGGCTGAGGAAGGACAGTGCCACAACGTTCACGAGCCTCCCTGTATCACTTGACACACAGAATTGGTGCCATTAGTCCCAAATGTATTCCCTTTTAGTTTGCCCCCGTAGACCCCCATCAAGCTTTAAAAATATACGTCAAGGAAATGTTTCGGTAGAAAAAGATCCCGTTCCTCCTAAATTACAGGCTCGCTATCGCTCGCCAGGAAAAAATCGACATCTAAATAGAACGAAAGGTCTTGAAAGTAACAGCAATTGCTTTGAAATGCCTAAAAATCGCCAAACTAACGGGCCGAACGTCTTAAAATCTCATAACTAATTGGCGCTATTAGTCCCAGATATATTCCTTAACCCGTTCTGAAACGGTGCCGTCTTTTTTTATTTTATTCTAGCTATATTTAGACGATTTTATGCGATTTTAGACGGGTCTGTGGTAGTATAAAGGATTCATTAACATAGTTCGAAGCCTGTTAATTACTTAAACTAAATACAATTATCTACATATAGCTAGAATGAAGTTGAAAAAACGACGTCGGTACACAAGGGGTTAAGGGGAGATTTCCAGTTTGCTTCCTAGACCCCCATCAAGCTTTAGAATAATACCTCTCAACCCTCTATTATTGGGTCTCTGACTGGAATAATACCTCTCAACCCTCTATTATTGGGTCTCTGACTGGAATAATACCTCTCAACCCTCTATTATTGGGTCTCTGACTGGAATAATACCTCTCAACCCTCTATTATTGGGTCTCTGACTGGAATAATACCTCTCAACCCTCTATTATTGGGTCTCTGACTGGAATAATAACTCTAAACCCTCTATTATTGGGTCTCTGACTGGAATAATACCTCTCAACCCTCTATTATTGGGTCTCTGACTGGAATAATACCTCTCAACCCTCTATTATTGGGTCTCTGACTGGAATAATACCTCTCAACCCTCTATTATTGGGTCTCTGACTGGAATAATACCTCTCAAACCCTCTATTATTGGGTCTCTGACTGGAATAATACCTCTCAACCCTCTATTATTGGGTCTCTGACTGGAATAATACCTCTCAACCCTCTATTATTGGGTCTCTGACTGGAATAATACCTCTCAACCCTCTATTATTGGGTCTCTGACTGGAATAATACCTCTCAACCCTCTATTATTGGGTCTCTTACTGGAATAATACCTCTCAACCCTCTATTATTGGGTCTCTGACTGGAATAATACCTCTCAACCCTCTATTATTGGGTCTCTGACTGGAATAATACCTCTCAACCCTCTATTATTGGGTCTCTGACTGGAATAATACCTCTCAACCCTCTATTATTGGGTCTCTGACTGGAATAATACCTCTCAACCCTCTATTATTGGGTCTCTGACTGGAATAATACCTCTCAACCCTCTATTATTGGGTCTCTGACTGGAATGAACTCTCTCAACCCTCTATTATTGGGTCTCTGACTGGAATGATACCTCTCAACCCTCTATTATTGGGTCTCTGACTGGAATAATACCTCTCAACCCTCTATTATTGGGTCTCTGACTGGAATGAACTCCCATGACACTTAAGGGGACATGGGCCGGTTTTCTGGACCACTTTCTCCCTCATGTTTAGCCCCATTAGTTTTCAGATGTTATGAGGTTTGCCCCATTAGTTAGTCGATTTTAAGACCTTTCGCCCCCTTTCTACGTCAATATTTAGACCTTTCGTCCTATTTAGGTGTCGATTTTTTCCCTGGCGAACGATAGTGAGCGTGTAATGTTGGAAGAACCGGCCTTCGGCCGGGACATATTTCTACCGAAAAATGTACAAATTAATCTAGAAGGGGGATCTAATGGATGTGTTTTTAAATTTGATGGACGACTAGGGAGGAAACTAGAAAAATAATGAATACATGCAAAATCGCCCAAAAAGTGAACCATCCCCACTTAATTTCTATCAATTAAGTCCCCTCACCTCCTTTCAGCCAGAGATAATAACCAATCACACCTCATCAATCACAAACCACTGGCCCACTCCATTCAACTAAGATGCTACTTCCATCCCACTCCCCATTCCACTCCGCAGCCCACTCATCTTCCAGCATCACCATCCCAATCAGTAGGCTATAATCTACTCTCCATCCCACTCAATCTATTCACTCCCCATCCCACTCCCCTCCCATCCTCCACCTAGATCCATCGTTCCCGGTCGGACTTGTTCACTCAACATACAGATCTCTTAAGCCGATTACAAACGTACTGCATGCCGCTGTTTTCCCGTTATTAATGAATATCATGGGTGCAGTTTAATGGCCATATATAGTTCCCAACGGCAGCGAGATGTAAATACTTTTCTATTGTAATTGTGTAAATATGTTCGAGATTGTGTGTGTGTGTGTGTGTGTGTGTGTGTGAATAATGATAACAAATGTTGGTATATTGTTCACTGCAGTTTTTTTCGAAAACTAAACGAATTACAATGTTTCTTTTACCTTAATTACGAGATTGCAAGTGACCGTTGCGAGCCGCTTGGGTAGAAAGGGACCACAATACAATCATCTTCCATAGCCAAAACAAAACTTAAGGATTCTGAGATACTTAAACCTTCGACCTCCAGTACAGTACACACTACACAGCGCCTTACACCACTCGTCTAACCACCCACCCGCGCTTGTGCTCACTAGCTCGCGCATGTGTGGCCAGGGAACAAATTAAGCATTGATATATCTTATTGCCATTTCTAAGTGTAGAAGTTATGTGTGTGCGAGCTATGATAGAAAATCCTATCATGTCTAATGACAAGATTTATTTTGTTATTTTTTCGATATTGTGCTTTAAGCACATGTGGGAGTTATGTGTGCCTATGTGAGGCTGGTGCATCCTAATATATTACTCAGGTCACCCAGGACAGTACTGTATATACTAAATCAATTAATATAAAATGAAAGATCTATACCCCCCCAATATGTTAAGTAAAGCCGATGAAAAGTTGCTCCAACTTTACATCGACTTTGTGTGGTTATATTTCGGTTCTTAAGCATTTTTAATTATATCCTGCTAGCTATAATATTTACTTACAAAAATAACAAAAAATTCACTGGGAAATATGGAACATAACACGCACATATATATGTATTGACAATATTGGTAAGCTTAGGAGTAAAGTTGGTTGGTGGAGAGAACATAATAATAAATTCTGGTTCAGGAGTAGTTTATAGAGAGGCCTTCCCCAGGGTTAAGCGCCCAATTAATTACTCTTTCCTTTCACCTATTCATAGCCTCCGATAGTGCAGTTGGAACGAATGTACAGTTGTGGACAGATGAAACAGATACAGCCTTGGTGTGTCCAAGACCTCAATAGAGGGCAGCACAATTAGTGCTCATAAATTATCTGGTAACAGTGATGGTGTGGGGGTAGGAGGTGAAGATAATGGTGTGGAGGGAGGGAGGCGAGGGAGGGGGAAGGAGGGTACAGGAGTGGGAGGGGTAACCAGCGGCAGTGTGGGTGGAGGGAAGTGGGTGACCAAATACTTTTCTGTGAAAGAACAATTAATTTTGTGTTTTGATCATTATGTGGTATTATGATTGCAAAATATTGGATTGCTGGTATTAATGAAACATATAATACTGCTAAAGTTGTAGCAAATTGAAACAGACACACTCCAATAAGAAACTGTGTTTCTACCTCGAGAATCATAGGGGAGAATCATAGGGGAGAAGGTATTATTATTATAAAGACTAGCACCAGGCCCATGAAAACTATGTGGCCTAAAACTCATGATTAAAACGGCAGAGGCGAATTCAAGAAAGATACAAAGCTATGGGAAAAAAGTTACAGAAAGGTAAACGACGAGCACGAGACAAAATACATAAAAAGATCCAGATACAAAGTGGGGGTGACAAACTATAGAGGGCAACCTAGCAGTAGTGCAGGATAGGGGTAGGTGGTGGTGGATTACAAAGAAACCTGTGGCTGGAGCGTGAATTATTTTATGAAGAACAATTAATTTAAACTTTGGTAATGGCATAATAGATAATTTGTCTAACATCTCACTTACCCACCTTCGATTGTGATAGTAATATAACGAATTCTTATGCATTAAATATTCAACGATGAAAAACATCTTCGCAGAGCCTCATAATACCATAAACCTTGATGAGATTAGGTAGAGGTGTGAGTAGCATGATAAATGCGCTATAGGCAACTTGCTCTGTCTAGCTCTCTGTCTCTCTCTCTCTCTCTCTCTCTCTCTCTCTCTCTCTCTCTCTCTCTCTCTCTCTCTCTCTCTCTCTCTCTATTGGAACATAACCACAAACCGTTTGTCGGTTGTATATCTAATTTACTTTGAAACATTAAATATATATATATATATATATATATATATATATATATATATATATATATATATATATATATACCAGTATATATATATATATATATATAATTATATATTTTATAGTATTACAGTAAATGAAGCAAGTTTTATCTACCTATTTATCTTTGCTATATTCATTATATGTTTTAGTCTGCAGTGTTACTGTTATAGCAAACTGGTTCGACCGTGATAATATTTACACACTACACTATATACAGGGCACTATATATATATATATATATATTATATTTGCAGTGCAGTTCCTTGATTTTGTAAAATAAATACCACCATATTGTTTTAGACATAATTGTATGCAACTGACAGCAGCCCCTTCTCTGTATCATCCTACTTGCTCTATCTTACTTTCAAAGCCAAAGGCGGATGCAGCAAACTCACAGGCTCTCATGTTCCCGATTTTGACTTCTCTGAATTCTCCACTTTATGGCTCAAATTATCCTGTCATTCTCATACTAAATACTTATGTTTTGTCTATCTTTCCCTTAACTCTACTGACTTTCCCAAATTCTTTAAGTATCTAAACTCTTAACTGGAACACATCCTAGCCATCTCTCCTTTCTCAGAAATCACCATCTTAGGAGATTTTAACGTTCACCACCACCAATTGCTCTCCTCTCATTCTACTGACTAACCTGTTGAACAATCTATATCTTTTCTATTCTAAATGACCTAGAGCAGTTGGTTCAGTAACCCACCCGTATCCCGGATAGCTTCGGAGATCGGCCTAACATTCTTGACTTGTTTCTAACTGCTAACCTTTTGCTTCCGTTGCCGGGGACCCTCGGAGAGTGCTGAACTCATTACTGTGGTAATCCTCTCGGGCATGGAAGCATATATTCCATTTTCTTTCCCTCAGACTAATTTAAAAAAAACTTGGTTTACTCATGCTTGTTCAACTTCTGTCCGCAATAAGGATGAAGCATTCAAACGATACCGACACCTTCAAACTCAAGAATCTTATTCTTCCGATGTTTCTGCCCAGAATCAAGCCAAATCTGTTCTTTGACTCACCAAACACTCTTTCATCGATTCTATATTAAATGCACTGAACTATCCAATATCTAATGATAATGTCCGACAGGCTGGGAGAGAGGTATCTTGACCAGGATTCGAGCCCACTCACTCCAAATATACCTGCAGTGAGTGGGTTCGAATCTTGGTCAGGTTACCTCTCTTTAAACTATGCAACTCTAAGCTCTTCCCAAGCTTTCTGGTATCTAGCCAAAAACCTCTCCACCAATTGTTCTTCTTCGTCTTTCCCTCCCCTTTTCCACTCTGACGGCACTACCGTCACTTCTTCCTCTGACAAAGCTAAACTCTTCACCCAAACTTTCGCTAAAAACTCCACCTTGGATGATTCCGGTGTTATTCCTCCCTCTCCAAGCCCCTCTCTCCTACTTATACCTAATATCCTAATCTCTTTTAAATATGTGCTCTCTACCCTCTCTGGGTTTAATACTAAGAAGGCGTGATGGTGTTCCTCCTGTTGTACTAAAAACAACTTTGCTTCTGTGCTGACTCCCTGCCTAGGCAAACTCTTTTGTCTCTGTCTCTCCTCTAATGTCTTTCCTTATTACTGGAAGTTTGCTCTCATTCAACCTATCCCAAAGAAGGGATGATCGCTCTCAACCCTCCAACTATCGTCCAATTGCTCTCATTTCTTGCATCTCCAAAGTTTTTGGAAACTATTCTTACTTCGAAATTTCTTAAACATCTCTCTGCCCATATAATCTACTTTCAGATCGCCAGTATGGCTTCCTTAGGTGTCGCTCTACTGGTGATCTTCTTTCATATCTTATTCATATCTTACTAACTTTTGGTCATCCTCCTTTCATGATTTCGGTGAAACCTTTTCTATTGTGCTAGACATATCTATAAGTTCTTTAATAGAGTCTGGCACAAATCTCTAACTTCTAAACTACCCACCTTTTGTTTTTGTTCCTCAAATTGTGCCTTTATCTCTATTTCCCTTCCTGGCCGTTCCATGGCTGCAGTTGTGGACGGCCATCTTTCACTTCCTCAATCTATCATCTTTCAGCTATTCATTCATATGCTGATGACTCTACCTTACACTATTCAACTAGTTTTTCAGAACCCCCCAGCAAGCAATCTCTCAAAAAGTCAGGCGACGATGCCATATCTTCTGACCTATCAACAATTCCCATTTGGGGCAGAAAATATATTGTTGCTTTTGGTGCTTCCAAAACCCATTTCTCCATTTATCTACCCATCAAGAACTCCCACACGATTTTCCCTTATACTTCAACAATACACAAATCAACCCTTCATCTTCTCTCAGTATTCTTGGTGTCTCCTTTTCTCCTGATCTCACTTGGAAAGATCATATTACCACCCTTGCTAAAACAGCTTTCCAGAAGCTGGGTATGCTCAATCGTCTCCGGGGGTTCTTTACCCCGGCACAGCTTCTTGCTCTGTACAGAGGCACAGTGCATCCATGTATTGAGTATTGTTCACATGTGTGGGGAAGATCCTCTCACACAGCATTTCTTGACAAAGTAGAAAAGAAAACCTTTCGTCTCATTAACTGATGTCCACTCCCTGAATGTGTGCGATCTCTCTCTCTTCGCCGCAAAGTTGCATCTCTCTCGCTATTCTACTGATATTACAATAATCAGTGTTCCTCACCATCTCTCAATGTATACCACCTCCTTTACGAAGAGTATGTAGAACCTGTCTTCCAATACAATCCCACCCCTACTCTTTGCATCTCTCCAACCCAAGAGTGAAACGATATTCCCAATCTTTCCCATATTCAACAGCTGAGCTCTGGAACGCTCTACCCTGAATCCATTTTCCCCTCATCCTATGACTTTAATTACTTTAAACTCCGTGTATCCAGGCATTTTGGCTCGAACATTCCTTGATTTTGGCCCTGTCACTCTTTCAACTATGGGGAAGGAATTCGTCACAGACAGTTCTGCCTTTTGTCTCACTAACTCACATAGAAAATTTATCTACTAACTATAATATAACCATGCTTTTATTTCAGTCTCGCTCTACTGGTTTTGTGCAAGTCAATTATTTAGTAAGATTAAGATTACCCTCTTTATTGGTTAATAAGGATGTATAAAATCTAGAGTTACCAATAATGCTATTGTAAAGTCGGTTTGTAACTAAATATATTAAGAAATCAATGGACCTTATATTATTGATTGGCAATATCTGTCAAGATTGTATTATTGGTAACCTAAGAAAATATTGAATTAAGAAATGTTATGATACGTGCAATAGTTTGAAAGCCCCGTAAATGATATATATGTGTATATATTCCATACCTGGTGTGTTTTTTCGTACAATTTTGAAAACAAAAAACACGGAAATGTTGCAACTCCTCCTTTGCAATTATTTTTTAGATACTGATTTTGTTGTTAAGCTTTATGTTATTCACAATTTACTGTTAAATATTATACGAAATCACAGGTCATATATTCACATACATGAACATTCACCCTGTTTTTTGTGAACGGATTTAAATTAGCAATGAGGACTGATAATTCGTTGCTCCCGTTTATCTTTTGCGCCTTTAATCTCTTCCTGTTTTCTATTATCTATTAAAGTTAATTTATCAAGCTTTATGTATCTCTCCTGGTTCATCTTTCACTAGATTGTTAGTAGCTATAACTCAAACCTTCGAAGTCTACTTTTGCCTAGGTTATGATATTATGAATTTCTCTAATTATCTTAAACACATTTATATATCATAAAGCAGCACAATGCATTATTTTCGTGTTGCTAGTTGTATATACCATGCATCTTTGCTCACCATAATTATTACAATCCTATTCAGTATTTTCATTTTAATGTATTCCCAACCCTTTCTTAATACTTGTAAGCTGTTTCACTTTAATTTCACGATCATTATTGGATGTTCCTCAGTTTTGGAATGCTATATATCTATAAAATCGGTAATGGCTATCTCAATTACTCCTCCAACTACAAGACGTCCCGCCAAAAATGAATGAACTCATTTACTATATGTCATAATAAGTGAAGAAGCGTATCCTCATATCTCTGAGGCACTAACCAACTGTATACAGCTTAGAACCCGTAGCAAGGAATGGCCCTAACGCTATTTCATTTAACGCTTACACTTCTACCGATGCTGTCAAAACGTAAACAAAAAAATACCTGATATACCGGAAAGGTTCCGCATAATCGTGTTTTCATTTGATATTAATTAAGCTTACACCACCCTTGCGTCATTATTGTTGAGCATATCTACAGAGGTTTGACCAATAAATGTAACTTAGTTTTTAATGTGGGGATATTATTTTATAACATGGTCTTTTGCGCCTCTATACCGACACTTTGAGGATTGTATTGACACATTATATATAACTGGTTGCTTTTCTTGAACAGGCGTATTGCCATGTAAATATATATTAGTCATCCTTTGTTTCCTAGTTTCTGCTTTGGAGTGAAATTAATAATAATCGATTATTTACAGATACATTGAATAATATGTTAATAACGTATAATATTATATTGTTTAAATTCTTATGGACGTATATAATGAAAAGCGATTATATACCCGTGGCAATGTCAACACTGATAACACCTCCAATACACTTGGAAAACACTTTAATTGGCGTGTCATTGATACCGTATTATATACACCATATATGCATTACATACTTTCGTTACTACTATGACCTATACACTCACCATTATGCTGAAACACTAACTATAATATTTGAAGTTTGACTGATTCACCAACTGACAAATAATAACAATTACTATATTTCCCCTTGTTAGGTAGGCTAACCAACAGGTAGTTCAGTTGATCTGACGCTCCCAAGTTTGAACAATACCACATTCCCGATATCAAAATTCAGTAGGCACTCTAAGCAGAACAAAATGAAGTAGTATTACGTTATAGATTTAAGATATCATATATTTGAATGCCTATATGTCACATATATATTGTATATGGAGAGAGAGAGAGAGAGAGAGAGAGAGAGAGAGAGAGAGAGAGAGAGAGAGAGAGAGAGAGAGAGAGAGAGAGAGAGCAATAGCATGTTAGCAGCCTGTAGCGCGTTTATTATGCTACACACATCTCACGACTCCAATATTTCGCAATCATAATCCCACATAATGTTCACAACACAACATTAATTATTCTTTCACAGTAAAGTATTTGGTCACCCACTTCCCTCCACCCCCACCTGCCGCTGGTTACCCTCCCACTCCTGTACCCTCCTTCCCCCTCGCTCTACTCCCTCCCTCCACCCCATACCTTCACCTCCAACTCCCACACCATCACTGATACCAAATAATTTAGGGGCACTAATTGTGCTGCCCTCTATTGAGGTCTTGGACAGACCAAGGCTGTATCTGTTTCATCTGTCCACAACTGTACATTACATGCTAAGATTGGTATGCAGGATTCGAAACTGCATACTAAATCGTAGGCTTGTGCAGCATTCTTTAACTGTCTTCGTGGCCCAATACATAAGTGTGTTGATTTTCGGTGTGAGCGTCCTGGGTTCGAATCCCCGGACTGCCACATGTGTTTGATAAATTTCATTAATCGAGTTTAGGAGTAAAGTTGGTTGGTGGAGAGAACATAATAATTTACCTTTAGTTCTTTGATTGCTGCAGTGGACACTCCACAAGCTCAACTCTGCAACAAAAGAAAACAAATAATGAAGATTAAGGGGAATTTTAGAGATACGATAGGAGCAAAGCTTAGGATATAAATTGAAACAGTAGGAAACACTTCAATAGTAGACGATTGGTTAAAGTTGCATTTCATATGGACTAAAATTAGCAAGTTACATTTCATCTCTCTAGGCAACAAGATCTAAAACAACTACTTCTCTAATCCACAACCACTCTCCTCACCTATATCACCACCATAATTTGACCATAATTTATATATATATATATTGAGTATATATCACAAATACACGTGAGCCACTAAATGTTTCTAATCTCTCAGTGGGGTTCGAACCGCCGACCGTCAGGACGATAGCCTACGCTTTAATCAACTACACCACGGCAGACTGCCATGGTGTAGTTGATTAAAGCGTCGGCTATCGTCCTGACGGTCGGCGGTTCGAACCCCACTGAGACATTAAAAACACACATATATATATATACAGTATATATATTGCATGAAATAATAGGACGAAAATACACCAAGTTATTGCAAATCAAGATCCATACATCCAATGAGGTCTTTTATCCACGAGGAATTTACAACAAGTAGTTTTGAACGCACGCTGCAGCATCTCGTCTTCCTCCACCATCAACCCTACAAGTCATATCACTTACAGGTCAGGTCAGGTGAAGGTATTGAGGGAAAAGCCTTTATAACGGCACCTTGGAGCTAATTTCTACTTTCCCAATTTCTAAAGAGTGTAGAGAGGGGAGAAGGGATGTTGGGGAGACAGGAAGCTGTTGAAGTGGCTTTCTTAGGTGTGTTTGTATACGTCGTCGAGTGCACCAAAACTGTAACTCCACCACCATAATATCTCCCCGACTCCACCCCCACCATACTTCAACCACAAACTAAATAGAATCTCATTAATTTTTTGCCTAATATTTACTATTCGGAGGTTCGTGTTGCTGTTTAAGGTTCATATTGGGCCATGATTTATGTCTTAGAGTGTACACCGGCACCAACACCATAATTCCACGACCATGTTTCTCCAAGGGACTGGAGTTCTCGAAAAGGGTCTCCAGTCCTGACGTTATTCTTGACTTACAGTATGCTGGCTAAATAATCCAGAAAGGTTGATAGCCTCTGAAGTCTTATTTTAACTAACTAAATTAACCAGCATGTCTCCCCACTCCACCCCACCACACCTCAACCACAAACCCCTCCCTCGTACTACACCGTATTCAGACTCACCAACACAACAAACAAACGCACCGATTTATCAAACTGCGAAGGATAATAAATACGCCACAGCGAACACAACATCGACAAGGCACGACTGGCATGCATCGTGGAATAACAAGAATATATATTTTGTTTTTAATAATAAAATATGTAACCTTCATGGTCAGCTACTGCAAATAATATATGTTCCAATATGCTTGAATGCTGAAATTGTTGATTTTACACTGCTTATTTGTATTCATCAATGCTACATTACCATGTATGTTTTATAAGTATATACTCAGGCACATACCCAAAAGCTGGGGATGGCCGCCCCGAAACAGAACCTGAAAAAAAAAAGTAATATATACAAAAGTTACACACATCTAGGTCACCCAGAAGAAGACCCAGAGACCAAGGATCACTAGAGGCCTCCAGCAACCCCCAGGTCCCAGAAGAGCGTCTTAGAGAATTAAATCTATTTCCTTTAACCCAGCGCAGATTAAGAGGCGACTTAATTCAAGTGTTCAAAATCATCAAAGGCATCGACAATATGAACTGTAGTAAGTACTTCACTATCGACCAATCTAATTACACGCGGGGAAACGGTTGCAAAATTATTGGTAAATCTTTTAACTCGCACGAATCTAAGAATTTCTTCTTCAATCGAGTTGTCAATTTGTGGAATGGGCTTCCCCGAAACGTTATAGACTGCATCACCGTTGATTCATTTAAACTCCGCCTAGATAAATATCTCGCATCAAACCCGCGACTGACTGCGTTTGTAAATGAATAACTTTATTTTATCCCCCCCTCAGTTACTAACCCATCTGTCCCCTACTAACTTCCTAATCCTGCCACGGACATTAGTTCCAGGGCAGTAATTCCCTTTCCAATGTTCCCTTACCCACTCTAAACCACTGTTTGGACACTTGATCCTCAGTGTTTTGGAGGACAAGCAACCTAGAAGGGTCACTAGATATGTTGTTGCTTGATTTCCTTTGTACTCCTTTGTACCTCCCGGAGAGACTCCACTCACAACAAGCATACACGTGGCGGAATGACACCACAATGCTTACCCACATCACTTGAATGAATGAATGAATATAGAAAAGGTGGGTGAGAGTGAAAGAAGGGAAGTTTGTATTGGTGTAGTAAGAGAGAAATTGTTAGAGTAGGAGGATAAAGAGTGTCGGGGCTTGTCCAACGTGCGTGAGTTGTACAATTTAGGTTGGTGGGGGAGAGGAGGGTTGTGACTCTGTCGATATTATTGAGAGTCAATTTTGGGAGAGCTTCAGTATGGCTGCCAAGAAGGGGTGGAGACTAAATTTTGGGTGGTAAAGGCATAAGGAGTATTAATTTAAGGTGGTCAATGTTGCAAACAAAAGGTGGCAATTTTGGATGGAAATGGTCTAAAAAGTGACCTGGCAATTTTGGATGGTAAAGGGGGGCAGCAAGGCATAGCTGTCAACTGCCGAGTTTGGAGGTGGTTGCACTGTTTTATGAAGAGCTTATTTTACATTGTGTAATTTGTAATTGTTGAGAAGTATTGGCTGGTGGGTGAGTAAAAGAATGGTGAACAATTTAGTGTGGGGGAGGAGATGGCTGTAGGGGGGGGGGGGGGGCCGAGGGGGTATTTTTTTATCAAGGACTGATCGGTGATCATAATTTGTTAGCAATGTTTTCGTGGGCGAGAGGGAGAGGATGAAAAGGAGCGGCCTCCTCCAAATGCTAGGGATTTGGAGATAGAGTTAGCATTCTTCCTTGGGGCTATTGTTTTGTGAGATTTTGACCGAGAACTGACTGAGTCAGGGGAGGGTAAATCAGCTGGGCTGCTCGGTTTTCTTTTCCAGACAGGCATATATATATATATATATATATATATATATATATATATATATATATATATATATATATATATGCACACCAGCTCCCCAGGCCAGGCGCCTGACGGATTTCTGTCTACTCCTATTGGTGCCAACCCCCTCTCTCTACGACCGAGTTATCACTCATCCAGTCATAAGCAAACACCATTCATTCCTATTCATCACCACTTATCTTGCCAATTCTTCAGTCATGTCTCTCTATTCCAACGCCTTTTTCACACCATCTTTCCATCTCCTCCGAGTCTTCCTCTTAATCTATTTCCCCTTAATTCTGACTACTATATTCTCTTTGTAAGCTTTTCTTCTCCCATTCGCTCAACATGTCCATGCCAGCATAGCACCCTTTATTCCACGCTAGTCGTAAGGGTTCCTGTTGTCCCATTCTCATATGTATCTCTTCATTACCTTATAATTCTAGCACTTTACATTTTGGTAAAAAAAAGTAAATGCTACAATTCATTTGACACTGCACCACTTCCTACGCAATTTCATCTAATATATATATATATATATATATATATATATACATATAATGAGGACATGAAATGCATTCAGTGAGATCATATTTATATTTGTGTTCACTAATTAACATTTAAAAACATACTGGCATTTTCTTCTACATTATACTACTAGAACATAATATTATGAGGTGACCAATACTTGCTTCTTTCCTGTACTGATATGTAGTAATAAGTAACACTCAGTTCTTAACATTAGTCATCAATTACAAACCCCAATGTACTTGAATAAACTAATGAAAGCATATGGTCCTCCCGTGATTCGAACTAATATATGCACAGTATGTATGCATGTGTTCATATGTTTTCAATCTGCGATGTTTTTAGTTTATATTTAGTGGTTACCCATCTCCATTAATATTTTCCTTATAAACATTGTCCAAGTGTCACTGGTCAGCTTTCTTATAAAGCTGCACGGGCATTAAGGGAGCCCACCTCGCTGTATTTCTCTTTCTCTCCCTCTCTCTTTGGCTTGTATCCCTTTAGGCCCATTCAGCCCCAGTCAGCCTACTGTTTTAAGACATTTATCCCCATCCAGGTGTCAATATTTTCCTGGCGAGAGGTAGCGAGCCAGCATATATACATTTTAGTTTTGAAATTAAGGTTAATTTGTACATTTTTCGATAGAAACATTTCTTCGGCGAAGCCTGATTTCCCCATACAATGCTGGCTCACTATCGCTAGCCAGGAAGAAATCTACACCTGGATGGGGATAAACGTCTTAAAACAGTTGGCTGAATGGGGCCGAATGGATACAAGCCATGAAAGAGAGAAAAGGAGAGAAAGATAAAAAAAAAAAAATCTTACGGTGCTTGAGGTAGTGATTGATACCAAGCAGAAGAACGTACTGAACCGTTTCATTTAATCTTCTACTTCTTACGTCTTCTAGCATGTTTTTTTCTCATGAATGATCTAGATCCACTGATAGGCTACACATACAGTATATTGACGGCGAAAAGTACATGACATACCAAACATGACTATAGAAAATGGGAGACAAGCAATAATTTCGACCACTTAAATCCCTTGTAGCAATGGTGGGGACGAGAGTATGTAGTAAGGGAGCTGGAGGAGTCGATGAGGGCGTCGGGGCTTAACCCAGCATGCGCTTTCATCTCCTTTAGCTCCACTACATATTATTATATACAACATCATCTCCTCTAGCTCCACTACATATTATTATATACAACATCATCTCCTCTAGCTCCACTACATATTATTATATACAACATCATCTCCTCTAGCTCCACTACATATTATTATATACAACATCATCTCCTCTAGCTCCACTACATATTATTATATACAACATCATCTCCTCTAGCTCCACTACATATTATTATATACAACATCATCTCCTCTAGCTCCACTACATATTATTATATACAACATCATCTCCTCTAGCTCCACTACATATTATTATATACAACATCATCTCCTCTAGCTCCACTACATATTATTATATACAACATCATCTCCTCTAGCTCCACTACATATTATTATATACAACATCATCTCCTCTAGCTCCACTACATATTATTATATACAACATCATATCCTCTAGCTCCACTACATATTATTATATACAACATCATCTCCTCTAGCTCCACTACATATTATTATATACAACATCATCTCCTCTAGCTCCACTACATATTATTATATACAACATCATATCCTCTAGCTCCACTACATATTATTATATACAACATCATCTCCTCTAGCTCCACTACATATTATTATATACAACATCATCGACTTAGGCCTATTCCTTGTATATGTGCCCCAGATGACATGTATCCTTCTCTAGTACTTAGTTCCTATAGTGTGTGTGTGTGAGGTGTACTGTATGTGTGTATGGCATCAAGCTACATGACCACGAGTTGGAGCGGGTGGTGGTGGATGGAATGTGATTCCAAATGAAACCACTAATTTTAGCTCATCGGTGGCCTAGTGGTTAAGGGTTTGGAGTGCTGCACTACTGGCCTTGGTTTTAGCCCTGGCTGGGTTATATCATCACACAACACATAAAATAAAATAAAATGTAAGTTCGGTTAATGTTAATCAATAATGGTCAGATACAAAGGGGAAATATAGTTTAAATGCAGGTGAGGTAGGCAGGTACTCAGGTGAGGTAGGGAAGGGTCTAGGAGGGTACAGGCTGAGTCTCACCTCCTCACATGAATAAAACATCCCAAATATGATAGAGGAGTCATAATTTACCAGGCTTATAGTCATTCCTTACTTTAAACTAACCTTTTTCCTTTATCTGACTGCACTATCTTTACTGTTTTATGTTCACATAACACGAAATTTAAGAGGTATATATTATTCTCTTAATTGAAAATAATGTACATTTGTTCTGTCTATAATACTTGCATATAATTGCTGTCATACTTGTATGTTTCCGTTTCCTTTAACGCACAATATATAACACAGATAGAATATCATAATCTAAATGTTCTCTCTCAGTATAAATCTACTTCAGTTACCTAGTATACATGCTTTTCCAAGGTACAGGAGTTCTCACAGAGAGGCTCTAGTCCTGACGTTATTCTTGACTTACAGTGTGCTAAAGAGCTGATAATATAATGAGACCACATTGCAACATTAAGGCTAACAGTGTCGTTGCCCCAGATAGGTGATTATAAATACTGTATAATAATTATTATGCCTTCCCTGCTGACATGTGGACACAGTGTAACAAATCTGTTGTCAGCCATTTCTAAGCTACCTGGTGAGTTATGACCGAGTTACTGCTGGACACAACCCCTGTTTTCCTCTCTCTCTCTCGCTCTCTCGCGCTCTCTCTCTCTCTCTCTCTCTTTCTCTCTTTATAGCCAGGCTGGTATGTTAATCCTCCCACAAGATAATCTGACTCGGTCATCAAACTGTCCGACAATCATAGATCCGGAGAGAAACCTCGGAGGAAAACGCTGAAGTTAGGAGACAGGGCAAAGAGAGGGTTTGCTATTAATTGAAATATTACGACATTCTTGATTCCACGAAACCGATTAAATGATTGTTGTTTTTGTTCCCTAAGCTGCCTGGCCGAACAGCCCCGTAAATGATTGTTTAGAGTTATTCATTTACTTACAAGTATATTTAGGCAACATAATAGAACACAAATATGTAACAAAAACTCTCTAGATAAACTTGTTCATACAATGAAGACTTTTACATTCTAGCCAATACCAGACGATTCAATTCAGCTAAAGAAGGACCACTCAGCAGGAGAAAGGCTAGCCGAGGAAGTAATCAGGAAGAAGAATATATGGAAATCTAAACAAGAATGGAATATAATAATAGATAACTTTAAGAAAACTGCAAAAGTGCCTACAATTATCAACGTTGAAGTCAGAAGCGTTTCTGATAAACATCTATGGAACTGCAAAACCTAACAATTAAGTAACACCCCGTTCTTAACATTAATCATCAATTACAAACCCCAATGCACTTGAATAAACTAATGAAAGCATATGGTCCTCCCGGGATTTGAACTCGGGACACCACACCCAGAACATAAGCATCTGAACCATTACACCACCAACAGTTATATTAATTGATAAGGGCGTGTATAGTATTTGTGTGTGTAACATATATTCACCTCTTCCTTCCCCAATGCGTTTTCCCATTGTCTTTCCATCCATCCTCTCAGCTTCCCTCCCCCCCGCTCTAAATTGATAATATAGAGGTTGACACAGGGATATAGAACTGTCTCAGGGCTGTCCTCGCTGTTTACACCTTTATTATTTTGGTCACACCATTCCTACATGTTAGGGTTGGGTTAGAGTAAATCAAGGGACTGGAGTATTCAAAAAGGGGCTCCAGTCGTGACACTATTTTTGACTTACAGTGTGCTGGCTCAATAATCCAAAAGGGTTGATAGCCTCTGAAGTCCTATTTTAACTAACTACAGTAATTAGAATACAAAATACGTAAATAACAGTAATGCTACTACTACTACTACTACTACTACTAATAATAATAATAATAATAATAATAATAATTATAATAATAATAATAATACTAAATGTATAAATAATTAAGTGATAGTCATAAAGTAATTGAAGTATAGGCCTAGTTTGTCAAGCGAATATCCAGTTAATTGCATTTAGTTCTTGTTTGAATTGCAAGGATGCTCTAGCGTAACAATGTTCACATTAATGGAGTCATTGACGCTCATGCAATTTGAACCCAGGGACTACGACGGTCCTTCCGGAAGCACATTATATAAAAGTGAAAAAAAAAACTACCAGAAGTCTATGGACTGAAGAGTGCATCATAAGCAGCGAAAGTTAACGGACAAGAAATAAGTCGGTCGAGATGCTCGCCCCCTATTCTGTCACATCCACCTCCATCTTTCCTCGCTATAATACTGGTTTCAAACCTTGATTTGATATTCATTAACCCGTCCAGTACCAGCGACGGCAGGGAGCCGTCAGTAGATAAATCACTCCCCAGTCCCAGTGACGGCAGAGAGCCTTCAGTAATACACGATCCTTGTAACTGCCAGTATCAGGCAGTGCCTGGTACCACAACGTTTGAGCACTGCTCTAGAGTTGGTATCACTTCTCAGTTTATATCCATTCTTCTACAGGCTGGAAGAGGCAGTATTCCTCCAGACTCCCTGCCTAGGCAAACTCTTTCGTCTCTGTCTATCCTCTAACGTCTTCCCTTCATGCTGGAAGTTTGCTCACATTCAACCTGTCCCAAAGAAGGGTGACCGCTCTCAACCCTCCAACTATCGTCCAATTGCTCTTATCTCTTGTCTTTCTAAAGTTTTTGAAACTATTCTTGCTTCCAAATTTCTTAAGCATTTCTCTTCTCATAATCTGCTCTCAGATCGCCAGTATGGCTTCCTTAAGGGTCGCTCTACTGGTGATCTTCTTTCATATCTTACTAACTCTTGGTCATCCTCCTTTCGGGACTTCGGTGAGACTTTTTCTATTGCACTAGACATATCGAAAGCCTTCGATAGAGTCTGGCATAAATCTTTAATTTCTAAACTACCCTCCTTCGGTTTCTATCCCTCCATCTGTGCCTTTGTCTCTAATTTCCTTTCTGGCCGTTCCATAGCTGCGGTTGTGGACGGCCATTGTTCACTTCCTCACCCTATAAACTCCGGTGTTCCTCAGGGCTCTGTCCTATCTCCTATTCTCTTTCTAATTTTTATAAATGATCTCCTTAACTGTACCTTAATTCCCATCCATTCATACGCAGACGACTCAACCTTACACTACTCCCTTAGTTTTTCAGAACGCCCCAGCCAGCAATCCCTCAACGACAAACGTAATGAAGCCATAGAACTCTTAAATTCTGATCTAAATACTATTTCCAATTGGGGCAGAGAAAACCTTGTTAACTTTAATGCTTCCAAAAACCCAATTTCTCCATCTATCTACCCGTCAGGATCTCCCAGCGGACTATCCCTTATTCTTCAACAATACAAAAATCAACCCTTCATCTTCTCTCAATATTCTTGGTGTCTCTTTTTCTTCTGCTCTCATTTGGAAGGACCATATTACCAGTCTTGCTAAGGCAGCCTCCCAGAAGCTGGGTGTGCTCAACCGCCTTAGGGGGTTCTTTTCCCCTGCACAGCTTCTTGCTCTGTACAGGGGCATAGTGCGCCCTTGTATTGAGTATTGTTCACATGTGTGGGGAGGTTCCTCTCACACCGCTCTCCTAGACAAAGTTGAAAGGAAGGCCTTTCGTATCATTAACTCCCGTCCACTCACCAACTCTCTTCAATCTCTCTCTCTCCGCCGCAATGTTGCATCTCTCTCGCTATTCTATCGCTACTATAATAATCAGTGTTCCTCAGAGCTATCCCAATGCATACCACCTCCTTTACGTAGGGCACGTGGTATATACCCGTCTTGCAACTCAATCCCACCCCTACTCTGTGCAACTCTCCAACCCAAGAGTGAAACGTTACTCTCAAACTTTCTTCTACTCAACATCTGAGCTCTGGAACTCTCTCCCAGAATCAGTCTTTCCCTCTTCCTATGACTTAAATTGCTTCAAACTCCGTGTGTCCAGGCATTTTGGCTCGAACGTCCCTTGATTTTGGCCCTGTCACTCTTTCAACTATGGGGGAGGCACTCGCTATAGGCAGTTATGCCTTTTGCCTCCCTCAATCACATAGAAAAAAAAAAAAAAAAAAAATCTTTTGAGGTGGGAGGTTGTTATATCTTGCCATTTTGGCCACATTGCTTGGGACTGCGGGGGACTTTTATGGTAGTACCCTATGGTACAGTATGGGTTAACATCCTCTTTGGCACTCTCTATCTTTCCAGTTCTTGTAAGTATACAGCCTCACTCAATTTCTCCCTCCTAAACTATCCTAATAAATATGAGCTATAGCGCAGTAATCAAGTATATTATTATATTTTAAATTATAAGTTATATGAATACTTAAGTACACAAATTTGTTTGATAACAGTCAGACGCTATCAAACTTCCTTGTACGCTACTTTAACACTTATAGCATAAATTAAAGCAGCCAGAAACAGCTTTTGTCGAATTAGATGCCAATTTTTTTTTTTTTTCTATGTGATTAAGGGAGGCAAAAGGCTTAACTGCCTATAGCGAGTGCTTCCCCCATAGTTGAAAGAGTGACAGGGTCAAAATCAAGGGACGTTCGAGCCAAAATGCCTGGACACACGGAGTTTGAAGCAATTTAAGCCATAGGAAGAGGGAAAGACTGATTCTGAGAGAGAGTTCCAGAGCTCCGCTGTAAATCTTTGAAATAATGACTAAACAACTAGTATATGGTACTATTAGTATTTCGTCGTGTACGCTATCCTTTCCCCATTCTCTCTCTCTCTCTGTCTGTCTCTCTCTGTCTCTCTCTCTCCCTCTCTCTCACTCTCTCTCTCTCAACCTAATCGACCACACCGGTAACATACACATGCCACATATAGGGTACTATAGCCTCATAAAGGTCAACTAAGCAGCAAACACAATCCTTTCTTTATAATATATATATATATATATATATATATATATATATATATATATATATATATAAATAACCAGTAATCCCTGTGAACCGGTGCTGATATTCAAGGGTGGCAACAAATGTTTGACCAATTCTGAGGCAGCATCTGAAGTGGTGGTTGTGTCATTTAACTCCTTCAGCGCGATGACGTCTTTTTACATTATATTCTGTATAAAGTTAGATGTTTCAATGCAGTTTAACGAGTACCTAGGTTATTCAGAGGGCTTAGACCGCATTTACCCCTATGAGTCTTAGATGTAGGCTACAGTAGATCATAAAATAAAGAAAATTACCTAGTGGTACAAGATGAAAGGTACGTCATCGTGCTGAAGGGGTTAAGGGGGTAGGTGTTATACAATTGTTTGTTTATTAATTTATCTACTATTTTTCTTTAATTTCCTCCATTACAATAGAAAAGATACTCCCAAGAATATATTTATTGGAAGAAAAATGTCCCGGCCGAAGACCGATTCCTCCTAAATTATAAGCTCGTTATGGCTTGCCAGGAAATAATCGACACTTAAATGGCATCAAAGGTCTAAAAATGACAAACATGGGGTGACAGATTTTAAGATCGACAAACTAATGCGGCGAACGTCTTAAGATCTCAAAACTATGCGGCTAAACAACATAAGTGACAAGGGGGTTTAGAAAAACGACACACCTCCCCTTAACTAGTCCCTGGAGACCAAGCCTTCTTCTCTCTCTCTGTCTGGATACATTGCCTCCTTCTAGTCTGACAAACTGCGTTCCTTATTTTTGAACTGTTGTGTCCTATTTTCCTATTGCTACACACACACACGTTTTGGTTTACAAACAACTAAGGCTATTACTAGGTTCGTGTTCACAGGATACAACTGTTTTAATTGAAGGGTTTGTGGTTGGAATTTGTCAGCATGTCATACACGGCTGCACAAACATATACACACGACTGCACACACATATATACACGGTTGCACACATATACAGTATACAAGGCTCTGCACACATACTGTATACATAGTTGCACGCACACACTTGCAGGCATCAACACGCTCACACACACTCTCTCTCTCAAGCACACACAAACATACACTGCTGAATTCACACATACTCACGCTTCTATCTCTCTCATACAGACACACACACACGACTACACTCACACACGCACGTACACATACTCGTTCACGTTGAATCTCCTATTATGATGGATTCACAGAAACTTACTGTAGGCTATTAGACAACGACGATAATAGACAACCAAGCCTGACTAAAATTTAAGTCTGTATCACACGAGAGCTTTTATAGTCAACATTCGATGATCAAACATTTGTTCTGGCAACCCTACTGGAGTATATTGCACTGGTATGGAAATCAGATTGATGGTAGATGATTTAGGTAACTGAACTATTTTAAAAGTTGACCTCATAAGCTGCCAGACCAGTGTTAACCCGGCAAGTGCGGGAAGAATCTTAAGAGTTTCCCCGGGCGACTGCGGGAAGACTCTTATGATCCTGGGCCTAAAAAAATCCATTTAAAACACCCCAAACAAACTTTAACCCTTTGTTTTTTGTTTGTTTGCCCCTGGGCCATGCCAAATATCACTCCTCCACATCCCCTCCTTTCCCCCCCCCCCCTTTTCAATTATCACCTATTTTCCCTGTTATTCCCTTATTCTGTGGTCTATTTTCGTGCTAACATTTGAGATTTGCTATTAGGGCGTTGTCATCAGTGTTACCAAGCGTGGGAATTAGGGAAGAAGTCAGGAAGAGAATTGAGAGGTACCTCCAGCGTCTCTCAAAGCTTCGTGAGTGGAAGGTTGGCTCACACTCACTCACACACACTCTCGCTTTCATTTGCGATTTTGACCAGCCAAACACGGTTTCCACTTGTTTTATTGTTGTAACTGGTTAATATCTTCATATTAATGCTAAAATAGGCGCATATGAATAAGTATTAACGATATTTATGGTAAAATAATGATGTTAGTGATGGGAACAGCTCAAATACATGCGCACAGGCGTGTGGTGTCTCATACCCCCCATGCGCAGCGGAGAGGTTAAGGATAAATGTTGAGGGAAAAAGCGCTCGTGTGATACCGACTTAAAATTAACCTAATCTAATCTACTTAAAGGGGGTCTAGGGTGTAATTTTAAGCTTGATGGAGGTCTAGGCAACAAACTAAAAACCTCTCCTTAAGTCTTCATATATATTGAGCTCTGCGTTTGTTTTCTGTGCAATGGAACGAGCAAACTATCGTGAATAAAGGAATGCAACCAATAGCATGATAGACAAGGGCGAAGATAATCATGTGTACTAGTAGAGAGATAATTATGTAAATTTTGCTACGAATTAAATCTAAAGGAGAGAGAGAGAGAGAGAGATAGCTAATTTCATACCCTCACTGCTATCACAGTAAAAAGAAGAGAAGAGAGAGAGAGAGAGTCGGTACAAAATATCATAATTATAAGCTTGGGAAATTTAACCCGCGGGAGTTATCCATAGGCCTACTGTGAGTATGGGGAGGATAGACTGATACGAAAAAGTATTCTCAGAGGGTAGAGAAAAGAACAGTGTAAATAAGAAGAAAGTAGAAGAGTGAAAATTGGCTGAACAGGTTTTTTGTTTAACCTTTTCAAGAACGTAACATATAGGCTAGATCCATTTTATTCTTGACAATAGGCTATACAATGTTTTACAGCTTATTCAAAACCTCTTGCAATCTAATGGGCAAACAAGATCTCGACTACCACTTTAATTTTCATAGATTCTTGTATGTATGTATGTATGTATGTATGTATATACTCAGACACATAACCCATTGCTGAGGGTGGCCAACTCGAGACAGAGCCCGAACAAAAACCTTTAAAATTCAAATGTTTAGGGTCCGGGACCACTTTAGCGTTCCCTCGCCCATTTCTCTGTCTCGTTGAGTAACAAAGTTTTACAAGGGCAGGACAATTCCTAGCTTCCTGCCCCATAGATTCTTACTAAGCTTAATTATTTCTAGTCAAAATATCTATAATAAATGGTAATAATAAGTCCTTTTATAGTGAAGGGGCTAAAGTGGAGTCAATTTTACCAGTACTTATTTTGTTAATCATTTAGTTTTCAGTTATTACATTTAAATTGCAAATCTAAATAAGTGTTGCGCCTATTTGCCGAATCCAAAAAAATATATACTCCGAAATGTTGCCTATGTTTTCTAATTACCTGAGTAATTGTTTCCCTGCCTCTGTCTTGAACTTAAGCTCTCTGTTAATCCCCACGTTCCATGTTGTAACGCAATTGTGTATTAATTAATCCGGTGGTAAAACATAGAGGACCATGCAAAGCTAAATGTAAACTAATCCAAGTGACCATCGAACTATAGTCCGTTCATTCTAGGTTGGGAAGAAATCATAACCTCTAACCTCTGGAACTCAAAAAGGGCTAGAACATATGAGCTGTCCATTTATATACATATTCCCTAGCCAAGCCTTCCTATTTGGTAGAAATATTAGCCCGATTACCCAAGTCCTTTTTGAGTTATGAGAGGTTAGGGGTTACGATTTCTGCCCAACCTAGCAATAAACGGACTATAGTCAACCAACTGGTTGAAATGGTCTACTGGTAGAGTTGACCGGTCACCCTTAAAAACATCGGTGTTTTCGAAGTAACTGTACTGTCTCAGGAACTTGGTATTTATTTATTATTTTTCCTGTATTGTATTTAAGGAACGGGTTCTCGCAGAGATGCTCCAGTCCTGACGGTATTCTTAATTTACAGAGTGCTGGTTTAATAATCCAATAGGGTTGATAACCTCTGAAGTCCTATTTTATATAAGTACTATAATCAAGGGATTCGGGGTGTCCTCAGCAGAGGCTCGAGTCCTGGTTGCGTTCTAGGAAGAGGCTGGGGTCTTCGGGTGGGGTTTATATACCCAGTATATCTGGGTGTATAAATCTGAGGAAGGCTCGGGGGCTCCGGTCTTGTATACTTCCTGACTTTTCGTGGGCTTAATGATCCAGTAGGGTCGATAGCCTCTAAAATCCTATTTAAAAAAAAAGAAAAAGAAGTAGTATAATTATATGGATATCGTTATCTCAAAATTGTGTTGTGGGGAATGTCTTCTAAGGACTCGCTATCGCTCGCCAGATAAACATCGTCATCTCAATGGCACGAAAGGTCTTTAATTAAACAATTGGGGCGAAAGTTCTTAAAATCGCCAAACTAATTATTGTGAACGTTTTCCAATCTCAAAAACAATTGGGCTAAACATGAGGGAGAAAGGGTTCCAGAAAATAATCCCTCAAACGGAAATTTCCCCTTAACACTCAAGCCGCGGTGATCGTCATATAACAGGCAAGAGATAAATGGACTATCCTCTGGTACCCGTCATATGACGGGCGGCATTTTGAGCACATTATCGGCTCTGAGAGAGAGTTCACGAGAGTTCACGCGTTGGGAGGACGATAGGAGGGCTCTGACCGTTCGGCACGACCACAGTGCCGCGACTGAGACCGCCACTGCAACATTTCACACCCTCGGCCTTGCGATATAAGGAAAAACTGAGGAAATTACCTTATTTAGGGACTTTTCACCTCCGGTTGCGCGATCGCGACAGGATAACCCGTGGTCGTACAAGGATGATTCAGGTGTCATTGGAAAGCTCTATTATCGCCCTATCACGGATACCTAATTGTAATACGCTCTGGCTCTTCTTTATGCATGAAAAAGAGCATGGAATGAAGCTTGTTTAGGGTAAATATGCCTGCTTGGCAGGTAGTTGATGTTACAAACGGCCCCGTTTTTTAGGGACATTATGTTAGTTAATCCTTTCACGCACATATGATGCAGAGGTTGCCAGATTAGCAATAAGAAATAGAGTTCTCTCACTCAGTTGTATGTAAAATGCTAGAAACGGTCATACGAGACAGACTCGTAAATCACTTAGAGGAAAATAACATACTTAAAGATACTCAACACGGCTTTCGTAAAAAACGTTCCTGTTTAACAAACCTCTTAGACTTCTTCCACGATATCCTCAACCTCTACGATGAGAGTAAAGCTGTAGATATTATATACCTTGATTTTCAAAAGGCCTTTGACAAAGTTCCCCACAAACGTTTACTGCTAAAACTAAAAGCGCATGGAATACAAGACGGTGTGTTGAAATGGATAGAAAATTGGCTCAGCGACAGAAAGCAAAGAGTAGTCATAAACGGTAAGGCATCAAAATGGACCAATGTAAGTAGCGGGGTACCCCAGGGATCGGTACTAGGACCAATTCTCTTTCTAATTTACATCAACGACATAGATGAGGGTCTCACCTGTACAATCTCAAAATTTGCTGACGATACAAAAATTGCAAATAGCGTACTCTCAAAAGAACAAGTTGACGATATGCAACACAATCTAGATAAATTGTCATGTTGGGCCCAAATTTGGCAAATGAGTTTCAATGCGGATAAATGTAAAGTACTACATATCGGATACCTAAATGAGAAAGCAAACTATTCGATGAATGGCACTCAGCTTAAGAATGTAAACAGAGAAACCGATCTGGGAGTAACAATATCGAGTAACCTAAAACCGAGTCAACAATGTTCAGAAGTTGTTAAGAAGGCAAACAAAATAATTGGCTTTATAGGCAGGTCATTTGAGCATAAATCCAAAGAAGTTATCCTAACCCTTTACAATTCATTAGTCCGCCCTCTTCTGGAATACTGCGTTCAATCCTGGTGCCCTTATTACCAAAAAGATATAAACAAGCTAGAACGAGTTCAACGTAGAGTTACCAAAATGATACCTAGCCTAAAGAACAAACCATACGAAGAGCGTCTTAGAGAATTAAATCTATTTCCTTTAACCCAGCGCAGATTAAGAGGTGACTTAATTCAAGTGTTCAAAATCATCAAAGGCATCGACAATATGAACTGTAGTAAGTACTTCACTATCGACCAATCTAATTACACGCGGGGAAACGGTTGCAAAATTATTGGTAAATCTTTTAACTCACACGCATCTAAGAATTTCTTCTTCAATCGAGTTGTCAACTTGTGGAATGGGCTTCCCCGAAACGTTATAGACTGCATCACCGTTGATTCATTTAAACTCCGCCTAGACAAATATCTCGCATCAAACCCGCGACTGACTGCGTTTGTAAATGAATAACTTTATTTTATCCCCCCCTCAGTTACTAACCCATCTGTCCCCTACTAACTTCCTAATCCTGCCACGGACATTAGTTCCAGGGCAGTATTTCCCTTTCCAATGTTCCCTTACCCACTCTAAACCACTGTTTGGACACTTGATCCTCAGTGTTTTGGAGGACAAGCAACCTAGAAGGGTCACTAGATCTGTTGTTGCTTGATTTCCTTTGTACTCCTTTGTACTCCTTTGTACTTTGTACTCCTATAATTACCTATCGACCAATCTATAAAAAAAAAAAAAAAAAAAAAAAAATCTAATTACACGCGGGGAAACTGTTGCAAAATTATTGGTAAATCTTTTAACTCGCACGAATCTAAGAATTTCTTCTTCAATCGAGTTGTCAACTTGTGGAATGGGCTTCCCCGAAACGTTATAGACTGCATCGCCGTTGATTCATTTAAACTCCGCCTAGACAAATATCTCGCATCAAACCCGCGACTGACTGCGTTTGTAAATGAATAACTTTATTTTATCCCCCCTTCAGTTACTAACCCATCTGTCCTCTACTAACTTCCTAATCCTGCCACGGACATTAGTTCCAGGGCAGTAATTCCCTTTCCAATGTTCCCTTACCCACTCTAAACCACTGTTTGGACACTTGATCCTCAGTGTTTTGGAGGACAAGCAACCTAGAAGGGTCACTAGATATGTTGTTGCTTGATTTCCTTTGTACTCCTTTGTACCTCTCCGAAATTAGTTTTCTGCCCACAGCTAACTCAAAGACAACTACAGAGGTTGAAGTAACTAAACTAAAGGTTTCTAAATACCCCTGATGGTAACAAAGGCTTTAAAGTATCCCAAAATCGTGTCATATGTCGGAGAGGGTTAACTTTGATGAAGTAGAGGTGTGTAAAAATCGTCCAGCTTCCAAGAAATTAACAAGGGTCTGGGGTTCTCGAAAAAAGGCTCCAGTCCTGAAAATGTACTTGTCTTGCAGTGTGCTGGCTTAATAATCCAGAAGGGTTGATAGCCTCTGAAGCAACTTGGTGAACCCGAGAACTTTCAGTCTTCTACTGTACTTCTCACTTCTCCGCTTGTTCTTCCTCTGTCCAATTGCTCTTCTTTCTTACTTTACTCCAGCTATATGGTCTGGTCTAGCCTCTGAAGTCCTATGTATGCATGTACGTATATACTGTACTCAGGCCACTTTTCCTTTTTTTTTTTTTTTTTTTGGTCCTATTTTAACAAAATAACACAATATTGACTACCTGCATGTAGGTTATGTTTTTAATGCTACGGCATTCGTTCCCTAAGCCCTTCTGTACAGGTGAAGTCTTTCTAATGTTATTCTTGCTACATTTAGACGATATTTTGCAGTTTAAGAAGGATCTGTGGTAGTAAAAATGGTGAAGTGAGACAGTTCGAAGCCTGTTAATTGCTGGAGGCCCTTTGTAAACTGAATACAATCATCTAATAGAAAGTAGCCAACCTAAAATTAAAAGGATGTCACCGGTACTGAATGGGTTAACCAGGTTCTTCATTCCATGTCGTGTTATTCACTCAATATTCATGGCTTTCACTTTCATACATCCATCATTGCTCTCTCTCTCTCTCTGTGCCCAATGTATCTATGTAAATATATATAAATGTCTCTCACTCACTAGTTATAAACATGTGAGGAAGAGTAATTTATTGAAAACGTTAAATATACAGCTAATCATAAGTAATCATCTTCGACATACATACCACCGTGACCCAAGCCCATCTCTCCTTACTTCCTCCTGCCATATCCAGGCATTCATACTTTAAGGAGACAGTGGTTATGTTTTTGGGTCTATTCATTTATATTTTTATATATTCTTTTGTTTTCTCCTAGACCTTCATCAAACTATAAAAGAACATCCATTAGGTCCCCCTTCGAGGTTACTTTGTACATTTTTCGGTAGAAAAATGTCACGGCCGAAGGCCGGTTCCTCCACAATTACAGGCTTGCTATCGCTCGCCTAGAAAAAAAATCGACACCTAAAGGGCACGAAAGGTCTTCATATTGACAACAAAATGAGGCGAAAGGTGTTAAATCGTCAAACTAATGGGGCAAACGTCTCAAAATCTCAAAACTAATGGGGCTAAGCATTAGGGAGAAACTGGTCCAGAAAACCAGCCCATCTCCTCTTAAATTACACACAATATAATTTTTGCCTTGGTCTCCTCCTCCATCCCACAGGAGTTTGTGGCGAAGCTCCCCCTAAATAACATTTACATCGAGGAGAGAACAATGGATGTGGGATGGTCATGAGAGAGAGAGAGAGAGAGATTTTACATAAATTCACTGGCCACACAGTTCTTACGATCTTTGCGAGGTGGCCAGAACTTAATCCTAGTAGAGATAGCAACCCTAAGGGTAAGAGAAATTGGAAGGGAAGCATAGCAAATAGACAGAGAGAGAGAGAGTACAAAGGAGTACAAAGGAAATCAAGCAACAACAGATCTAGTGACCCTTCTAGGCTGCTTGTCCTCCAAAACACTGAGGATCAAGTGTCCAAACAGTGGTTTAGAGTGGGTAAGGGAACATTGGAAAGGGAACTACTGCCCTGCCACTGACGTGGCAGGACTAGGAAGTTAGTAGGGGACATATGGGTTAGTAACTGAGGGGAGGATAAAATAAAGTTATTCATTTACAAACGCAGTCAGTCGCGGGTTTGATGCAAGATATTTGTCTAGGCGGAATTTAAATGAATCAACGGTGCTGCAGTCTATAACGTCTCGGGGAAGCCCATTCCACAAGTTGGCAACTCCATTGAAGAAATTCTTAGATTCGTGTGAGTTAAAAGATTTACCAATAATTTTGCAACCATTTCCCCGCATGTAATTAGATTGGTCGATAGTGAAGTACTTACTACAGTTCATATTGTCGATGGCTTTGATGATTTTGAACACTTGAATTAAGTCACCTCTTAATCTGCACTGGGTTAAAGGAAATAGATTTAATTCCCTAAGACGCTCTTCGTATGGTTTGTTCTTTAAGCTAGGTATCATTTTGGTAACTCTACGTTGAACTCGTTCTAGCTTGTTTATGTCTTTTTGGTAATAAGGGCACCAGCATTGAACGCAGTATTCCAGAAGAGGGCGGACTAAGGAATTGTAAAGGGTTAGGATTACGTCTTTGGATTTATGCTCAAATGATCTGCCTATAAAGCCAGAGAGAGAGAGAGAGGGGGGGATACTCTTGAAGGTTGATCTTTTAACCCTCTCCGTCTCATATGACGCGATCGCGTCATATGGCGGTTCCGTTCAAATGTATCATATGACGCGATCGCGTCATATGAGCCTAGTGAAATAGTTCAATAATAAGTTATATGATGCTTCTGTGTCATTTTGAGCTCAGTAAGTTAGGTAAGTTAGATCAGAATCTGTCGATTGGTGGTAACCCCAAATTCCTCCGACTTCTAACGGTCCCTCATTGTGAGAAAGACTGTTGTAGGGGAAATACCGGGCGGTCTGCCAACCCGGCAGTAAGTTATTATATCCTGTCTGAAGGGGTTTTAACATTAATCTTATTGTGGCCAGTCATATGAATTGTCTGTATAAACAACCTTAACAATATGAATTACCGTATCCTTATTATTTCCACCATTTAGCGCCACTCATTCGGTTACTGCATAAAACCCCTGACTAATTCGATGCATTTCCTGACCTGAATAAAACAGGCTATAGTTAGCCAAAATACAAAATAGTAAGAGATCGAAAATTTGGACCAGATTGACAAAAATATTGCTAATTGTAAAGGCACAACAGTTTCGGCTCTTACTGGAGGAGGAAATGAAACTGTTACATTTGTGTATTATTTTTCTGTCTTGATAGTGTAATGGTTAGTGCGCTGGATTTCGGTGTGAGTATCCTAGGTTTGAATCCTTGGAGTACCACATGTATTCACTGATTTAATTAGTTAGGTATATTTGTAAGTTAGTGGGATAGTAATAATGTGAATTTATCCACTTTCCTATTTTCAAGGCAATGTGAAGATATTTTAGTCCGGAATAAGTTACTCGAAGTAAGCCACTCCTAAACCCCTTAACTATGAGACGTCGTTTCGAGGCTGAATAAAGTAGGATAATAATGGCTGCATTTCAGCTTAATCAACCGTTACCAACTCTCACTATCGTAAAACTAGCAGAGATTTTCCTTCTTAACTCGCTCCCCTATTTGTCACTTCAACACTTTTTTTTCCTTTCCTCCCAAGTGGATCATTATGGTAATTTGTCGCGTGGCCGACCAACAGACGAAGCCAATTGACAGAGAGGGGGGAGAAGGGGAGTGGTAAGGTGGTGACTGGGTGGTGGGTTGTGTAGCGTGCCGGGTACACCAGTCAAAATCAAAATCTTACTAAAAATCTTCAAAGTGTTAATGTGTGTGAAACTTAAGAGGGATCTAAACCCGACTCTTCTACGATATGAAAACAAATAGCAACGAGTATCAGAAACACATGAGCTGTCAATATACAGTGAACATAATTATATTAACACAGATTTGTAACGAGGTTGAGAGCTGATGAGGCGGGCTTACAAGTGGTGGGGTTCTAGTCTCGTCTACACCACCAGGGTTTGTGAGGCTGGATTCTCACACGTTGATGAACTGTTAGTTAAGATAGGAGTTCAGAGGCTTATCAACCCTTCATGATTATTCAGTCAGCACACTGAAAGTCAAGAATAACGTCAGAATTGAAGCCTCTTTTCGAGAACTCTAGTCCCTTCGGCTGGTCTGTTAGTTAAAATAGGGATTCAGAGGCTATCAACCCTCCTGGATTAGTAAGCCAGGACACTGTAATGATGGACTGGATTGGGTGTGATCGTATACACTGAATATACTGAATACTGAGTACCAATACGCGGATACACATGAAACACAAACCAACTTAACACACAGAAATACACGATCTCTCTCTCTCTCTCTCTCTCTTACGAACACAATTGTCGAAGACATATCTAAATTCCGAGTCCATCAGTATTTAAAGATGGAGGGAGAAGGGGGCGAGGGAGGGGACTGGAAAGGACATAATATATGATCGTATTCATGAACACATAGGAAGGGCGTTGGCTATACCATGTCGAAACAAAAGACTATGGAACTGAGTGCTGATATATGAGATAAAGAAAATCACGGTAAACAATTTTTTTTTTTTTTTTTTTTTTTAAACTAGAGTTTATTTAATTTATTTCGATTATTTATATTATCTCTGTGCTGATACAGGTCACCTTGCTCAGGCGGGACACAATTTAAGTATATAATATTATGAAAACATAAGGCACGATTCTCCTAGTGAAAATTCAACAATAGAGAACAAGTGTAAACAAGTGATAATTGAACCATGGACATTCTAAACACCGTATAATGCTCCAGTTCTGACGCTATTGTTGGCTTTCAGTGTGCTGGCCTAACAATCCAGAAGTGTCGATAGCCTCTGAAGTCCAATTTTAACTAACTTGAATTCTGCCATCACGGAAACAGTAGAACCTCCCTCCCTCTAGAACCCAATTGAACACCCCCATCCTCCCTCCCTCTAGAACCCAGCTGAACACTCCCACCCTCCTTCCTTCTAGAAACCAATTGAACCCCCATCCCCCTTTAGAACCCAATTGAACACCCACCCTCCCTCCCTCTAGAACCCAATTGAACATCCTAACCCTCCCTCCTTTTAGAACCTAATAACATTGCCCCACCCCACCCCACCCCTCTCCCTCCTTTTAGAACCCAAGTGAATACACCCACCCGCTCCCTCCTTCTAGACACCAATTGAACATCTCTCTCTCTCTCTCTCTCTCTCCTGATTATTGTGTAATGGTTGTTAGTAAATAATTAAACTATGAGTGTAATAAACTATGAGTGTTATAATGTAAACAAGTGAGTGTAAAATTGTAAATAAGAGATAAGATGATGATGACACAGATCATTGATCATTGTGAACACTGTGGCCAAAGTGGAAGATGGGAGGGAAGAAGAGTTTTGTGAAGGGGAGAGTGAACACATAAGATAATAGATAATAGGATAGGATATAATAGGATAATGGATAGACAGATCAGACAGACAGAAGTGAGAACGGTAGGTCATGGAAATGATAATATGGCGAATATTAATGGAGGGGCACTAAAGAACGGGAAGTTACGTTAGCAAGTATATTAGCTATCATGTATGCCGGCATATATATTATACTATGATAGGAAAAATCATCGTTAACTTTCACTCTTTTACTTGTTTCTTACGTTCTACACGTGAATTGACTCTCCCCTCTGATAACACTTTCTCACATAGTCTACCTACCCGCTAACTAACTATCTAATCATGTACGACTAAACAAATCATAAGGAAATATGTTGAATAATATGAAAACAATGCAAATACAAACAAGTAAATAGATTAATTTAAGTCGTTATGCAACACAAAATAAATATATGTAATGGAAAGTAAAAAGTATACCTAAACAATAATAATAAACATCATAATGTACCAGGGAAATCCATAAAGGCAAACAAGAAAGTTTAATTATTTACTAACAACCATTACACAATAATCAGGAGAGAGAGAGAGAGAGAGAGAGATGTTCAATTGGTTTCTAGAAGGAGGGAGCGGGTGGGTGTATTCACTTAGGTTCTAAAAGGAGGGAGAGGGGTGGGGTGGGGTAAGGGAATTTTATTAGGTTCTAAAAGGAGGGAGGGTTAGGATGTTCAATTGGGTTCTAGAGGGAGGGAGGGTGGGTGTTCAATTGGGTTCAAAAGGGGGATGGGGGTTCAATTGGTTTCAAGAAGGAAGGAGGGTGGGAGTGTTCAGCTGGGTTCTAGAGGGAGGGAGGATGGGGGTGTTCAATTGGGTTCTAGAGGAGGGAGGTTCTACTTTTTACGTTATGGCAGAATTCAAGTTAGTTAAAATTGGACTTCAGAGGCTATCGACACTTCTGGATTATTAGGCCAGCACACTGAAAGTCAAGAATAGCATCAGAACTGGAGTATTATACGGTGTTTAGATTGTCCATGGTGCAATTATGGTTTATAACTTTATATGATAAAAGTACAAAGATAAGAAATCGTTGGCTAGATAAAACATGTATGAAACAATAAATACCTCACGTCATCTCGCTTTTTTTCTCTTTGGCTTGTATCCATTCGGCCCTATTCAGCCTACTGTTTGAAGACGTTTACCCCCATCCAGGAGTCAATATTTTCCTGGCGAGCGGTAGCGAGCCAGCATATAAATATATTGTTTATTTAGACAGGAAGCTAAATGTGTACATTTTTCGATAGAAAAATGCCTCCGGCGAAGCTGGAGGCATCTTCCTCCATACAATGCTGGCTCGCTATCGCTCGCCAGGAAGAAATTGACACCTGGATGGGGATAAACGTCTTAAAACAGTTGGCTGAATGGGGCCGAATGGATACAAGCCAGAGAAAGAGAGAAAAGGAGAGAGAAAAAAAAACAGATGACCCCTCCTTTACAGACATTAAAATCCTGCATAATTAGATTTGATCACCAATATTCATACACTGGAATGCTTAGATCCAAACAAATATAACTAGTAACCATTATCCTATTAACTCATTAGTACACATGGTTATATATATAATTTTTGACTGCACTGCACAATGTGACAACTTGGTCATTTTTTTATAGGTCGTACTTATTGTATAAGTCTAATATTATAATCTTGTACTCTCAAAAATATGGAATAAATCAAACATTCACCCAAAGCAACAGCGAAACTCCAACTATTATAGAAACCCGATTACCCTCATCAGTACGAAGAGCAATTGGAAAATATCAAGGAAACTGACCACCTTTTTTCTTGTGATTTGTTTTCTTCTTCTACTTAGTTTTCATCAACATACAGTGATTTCAATCACTAACAACCAATGGAAAATATGTCTTCCACATTATCCAACGATCTTAAGTCAAGAACACTTTTCCAAAGTAACGTAACCTAAGTTAACTTAACCATACTAACCTAACTTAACCAACCTAACACAGCCTAACAACCTAACTAATTAACCTAGGCTAACTAACCTGACAGGACGCATTAATATAGACAAATTGTGACACAGGAGCTCGAAGAAAGTGGCAAGCCGTCTATGGAAAAGTGAGGGCAACTATTTTACACTCAATATTCAGATTTGTATATCTTCCTTACCATTATTTGTCCAGAAGTATAGGCAATGTGCTTTCAATAAATGCTTTGATATCAATTTTCATGATATATATCGAACATTTAAATCGGAGTTTGCTATTAATCTGACGTTTAGGATTTTTGCAGGCAACTGCTACTAATTTCCAAGAATCCTTCTTTAAGAACAAAATGTGGTACTATTCTATAATTGCACCTATACGAGCTAAACAAATTATTATTGTATTTAACAGGAAGGTATGATGAGGTAAGTGATGTGGTATAGGTGGCAATATGCGGAAATTGATTATAAGGGCATTCCGCCCCCTCTGACCCCCTTACGAAAATCTACGGTTAGTCACTCCACCCCACCTGGATTTCTACTGTTTTACCCAACCAGCGGGGGTGTGGGGGCGGCAGCCCCCTCCCATAATACTAAGTTAGGTTAGGTAAGGTTGATAGGTTAGGCTAATGTCTCTGAAACAATGTAAAATCTGTGTTACATCTAGATTAATAGACTTTTGTCAGAGGGGGCGGAATGACCTTATATTCCATTTCCGCATATTTCCACCTATACCACATCACTTACCTCGTCGTACCTGCCTGTTAAATACAATAATATATTTTTTAACTCATATAGGTGCAATTATAGAAATTTACCCAAAATGTTACATTACTGTTTTATAACTTAAGCTCGGTTCACACATACCCGTCCTGAGCTCCCGTCCTCCCCCGACTACCAAAAACTGTTGGACAGCATCAAACGGATGACCTTGTGTCCCGAGTGGGTCCGAGTGGCCACGTGTGGCTCTGATGCCCGACCTCAACACGTCACCGCCCCGGAAGACGGCGCATGCACGGCTAGTGGACGGAGATCTCACCACGTGGCCGCCCCGGCAGATGGAGCATGGGCGGCGACTTGGTGCCACGACCAGTCCCTTTGGAAGGCGACCTAATAAGTCTGAATACGACCTGTCTGAGACGCACTGTGACGGCACTGCGACGACACTGCGACGACACTGCGACCACAATATGATGGCCGCAGTGTCGTCGGCGATGGCCCCCATCATGCATATATATTGGGGCGTGGCACAGAGACACCTCAGTCTCAACCAGCGTGCCGCCGATATAACTTCTCCTGCCGAATGTCCATCAACATGGACGCCACTCTGTTGAATCAAGTGCAGCTGTAAATGGATTGCAACGTACAACTGTGCTCAACGGTCCTAACTTTCATGGAAGTTGTGAGCGAGCTGAAGAAGAGAAGGAAAAAGCGAAGTGTGTGGGTGAAGCTATACCTATTGAGGAGGGAGACCTATGGCTACTACCACACCCTCATGAGGGAATTGTCAGCAGAGGATCCAGAACTGTACCGGAGCTTCCTGCGGCTCGACGAGGGTCTCTTCGACGAGATATGCGAGCGTGTGCGGCCTCGGCTGGAGAAGAAGACCACCTTCTGGAGGAGGCCCCTAGAGGTAGGGCTGAGAGTGGCCATAACCTAAGTGGGAACTCCTACGCCAGTCTCAGATTCGCTTTCCGTGTAGCCAAGAACACCATCTCCCTACTTGTTCCCGAGACGTGTGAGGCCATCGTTGGAGCCTTTTCTGACGAGGTGTTCCACTTCCCCACGACACCAGAGGAGTGGAAGGCCATTGCACACAGGTTCTCAAGTCGGTGGGACTTCCAACACGCACTAGGGGCGATCGATGGGAAACATATTCGGATCAGGAACCCATCATACGGTGGATCAAAGTATTACAACTATAAAAAGTTCTACTCTGTTGGCCAACTTGCAGTCGTGGATGCGGACTACAAGTTCATCCATGTGGACATCGGCAGCCCTGGATGCGAGTCAGACGCTGGGTGCTTCCTTAAATCCCCACTAAATGAACTCATCAACTCCAACCATGCAAACTTCCCACAACCTGAGCCCCTGTCCAACGCCCGTCACCAAGATGTACCCTACTACTTTATCGGTGACAATGCCTTCAGCCTTCGTCCGTGGATGATGATTTCCGTATCCACAACGGGGTCTGGGCCACGACGAAAGGTCTTCAACTACCGGCTAGCAAGGGCACGAAGAGTGGTAGAGAACGCCTTTGGAATCCTAGCGAACAGGTAAGCAAGAAATATAGTATTTTATGGTATTGAAACATTATTTATTTATTTCGAGTGAGAGATACGAATAAGTTCCTATACTTACCCACCTAATTGAACATCTGACAGACATTAATATAACACAGACTTATTAGCACCACTGTACATGTTATAAACACTTTAAATATCCACTAATATGTCTTGGGGATATTACTAAAGCACGATAGTGTACTTCAGTCATGATATTCTAGTCTACAAACTTCATACTCTATTCATTATATGAATAATAAAAAAATAAATATCCAAACCTCTATCACTCAAAAATGGTTGTAAATATCCACAGATATTCCCTGGCTGACATTTTTTTCCCAATGCTAGAATTATTAGTTTGACTATACTCTAATGTTTTTCCAACCCACAGGTTCCGAGTTCTCCACACATCAATCACCCTCGCCCCAGCAAGGATCGAGTCTGTGGTGACAGCTTGCTGCACCCTCCACAACTTCCTCAGGATACGTCGCCCATCGGCCCATGAGGCAGACCAGGAGGACCCCGAAACCCATTTGGTTTCCCGAGGCCCCTGGCGAGATGACGACGTACTGCCTAGTATTCCCACCCCTACAGCTCGCAACACAGGCAACCAGGCTGGCAAGAGAGTACGGGAGTATCTGACGAAGTACGTCAAATCACCAGCGGGGAGTGTGTCGTGGCAGGAGAACATGATATAGGTGAGAAACAACATATTTGTGTTTTAAACTCACCAGCGGGGAGTGTGTCGTGGCAGGAGAACGTGATATAGGTGAGAAACAACATATTTGTGTTTTAATTAATTTGTTTGTTTCAGGTATGTTATGTCATTTATATTCAGTAGTATTTATTCACATTATATTTCCATATGTAGTATCATTATCTTTCATTCTAAGTTCAGTGTACTCATGTGTATTTTAATTTCTCTATTTTTCTATTACGTATTCTTATTATTGTTTATTTGTTTTTAATGTAGGACTATTTTTTCTTCAATTTAGTTTTGTTATGCATTGATAAGATTATTCTTTATTTATACTCTCATTGCATGTCATTGTAAGTTCAGTTAATTCATGTTTTCTTTTATTTCTTTGGTTTTGCATACCTTATTGTAAATTGTATATCTTTGTTATGTATTAATTATTCATATTTATATTGATGTAGACTAATTCAATTTTTTCCCAGTTTATTCTTTGTTGGCAGTTGTTCTATAATTCCATTTCTTATTATTAGTATTATATGCCTCTTCATTGATTTATTACTTTTCATGTACTGGTGCACGTTTCTTATTATATGTTCTTATAATTGTGCACAGATATCTTCATATGATTTAATAACATACATAAGGACATAACAAATAATCATTTTGCACATTAAACATATTTATTTTTCATTGGATACAAGCCAGAGAAAGATAGAAAAAAGACATAACACAAACATGTCACCACCCTTAAATAAAAGGGAGGTAGTTCGACGATGTTGTGCAGTTAGAAGGATCTGTGGTAAACATATTTTTATTTGGTGTAAGGCGGTTGTATGCAGGGTCTGCTGGCTGGTCCCTGGTGATGTGGCGTTGGTCAGGCCATCGAAGAGGCTTGATGAGACACTGATGTTGTGGAGTGTCGTGTCCTTGGGAGTGGAGCAGTTTGCGTTGTGGTGTTGTGGAGGGCAGTAGGTTGGGTTGGGCAGGTGGCAGGGTATTGATTATACAACACAGGTGGTTGGTTCAGATATTGAACCGTCTGCATCTGCTGCAGGGGCTGCTGGACATGCTGCATGGGCTGCTGAACATGCTGCACCTGAATGGGCTGTTGCACCTGCTGGAGGACCTGGGGAGAAGTAGCCGAGAATGACCTCATGATGTTAATCATGGTATCATGCTGGGCAGTCTTACCCCGGTATTTCTCCAGCAGGAGCAACATCTCCATTCTGGTGTGGCCCCACACGCTGGGGTCCAGCTTGCTGGACTCAGTCGTAATTGAGCTGAAGAATTGCTTCCAGGACTCCTCCTCCCTGGTGCATGGCTGAACTTGGCGCGAACTTGTCCACCATCCTGCGGACACCACTGGCCTGTTCCTGTAGCTGTTTGGGGAAAACCAGGAGTGTTATAAGAGTGCTTTATTATTTTTATTGCATCGAATAATAATACTAATATTAATTAAATATTTATAGATACTGCAGCCGCCACCTGCAAATGTCAAGAGGAACATATTATACATACACTTTATACTTAATTAGTCTACCCTACTTACACATAACAGTATACTGTAGAAGTAAATATATTTACCTGTTTCAGGACAACGAAGCCGGGTCGACCACAATAAAATACCAAAGTTTTATCAATAAACACAATCTCCATATTCTGAATATGCTTTAAATATGAAATCTGATTTCTACTTACAGTCGCCATGACGGAGGTGGCCTCGGTCAACACGTCACCAGTGTTGTTCCGACGGCGCTGTGGCTGGCTACCCCCAGAGGTTTGGCGCGAAGGGCCTGGGACTGCGGCAGCTGCATCCTCCTCCTCGTCATCCTCCTCGCTCCCACCATCTTGCGGCACCGTAGCAGTGTGCTGTGCCTGCAGACCAAGGAAAGCTTTTATTTATTATGTTAAAGTGCCTACCTATGTATTTTTTATTGAGACCTAATAAAATCTGTAAACAACTCTAGTGTGTATATTTCCACCATGTCTGTCAATAACTATTACGAAGGTATGAATTAAATACATTATAAATACTGTTTTTAAGGAAAGGTAACAAATTATTTCATAGGTAACAATATATATTGCAAAAGGCTGACGGGTTCTAGAACAGTACAGAAAATGCCACACAAATAGATGGATTAACCATAACCAGAGATGTATCGCATTATATATAAAGGTATATACCGAATTATGTAGATATTAAAATGTAAAACTTGCAAACTAAACAAACAAAAACTGGGACAAGGACAATATAAGGTCAAATTAAATTATCAAAATCGCTATACTTACTAAAAATATTATTATGTATAAACCCTATATAAACCAAGGAAATTACAATACTTGAACATACCTTTTTACAAGGTATGGCAGTCAGCTTCCCGTAGCGTGTCCTCATTGTGTCGAGGAAGTGCCGGACCTGATATCCTGTGGAAGAGATGTTTCTGAGTTCACACAAGCATAAAATCATTTAATATAAGCATTGGCTAGCTGGCTCAGACAAAATAATATCATACAACATTCTAGAGTGAACAAGTGGCAATTTCAGACAATATAACAAATAAAACACTGAAATTGCACACACCAATGAAGTTTTGCACAATAATGTTATAAACTATGATGGGTGATTCGAGGGATCGCACCTTCTCACAAAATCTAGTGAACGCATGGGTATATCATAGAATATTATAGAATGAACACATGGCAATTACAGGCAATTTAACAAATAAACACTGAACTTGAACACGCCACTGAATTATTACAGATTTATATATATAGACTTCGCAATTGTTTAATCGGAGGCCTCTTTTTCTAGTTATTAAAAACGTATTCTATGGTGTATTATATGATATATAGAAGCAATATAATTGTTAAAGTGAAACAAAATACATTTTCTTTGAAAAGGCCATACACAATAAACAATTATTAGACTACACAATAAACAATTACCATAGACTAACCTGGAATGGCTGGAGTCATGGACGAACCCTTCTCCTCGTAGAGGCGGTTTTTCTTCGTGACGTCCTTGTAGTCCCTGCGGGTCTTCTGGTAGAGAATGGGATTCTCCTTATACCATTCCCCCAGATCAAGTTCTACATGATCCTCCTGGAGCAGGGGCCTGATGGTGGCCTTCGTCGATGGGGAACGCTTCTTTTTAGCACCAGCCACAGCAGCCACCTGGCTATCTTCGACGCCCCCGTCGGTGTCACCATCGGATGATGTTGTCTCATGCTGCTCTTCTTCTGAATCACTGGGGGCCGGATCTACAACCACTGCATCGTTGTCCAGGCTGATGACAGGTGTGGGTGACTGAGGGGCACCCTGCTGCTCTACAACAGCAGGGCGCTCCTGTGTCTCCTCTACTACCTCCATCACCTGGCTGTCTAGGGTGTCCTGGGGCTTCTTTGGTTTTGTCATGATGCATCGCCGCTTCTTGGAGTCAGACTTATTAGGCATAACGTAGGCTCGAGGTTGGAGTAGGGTGGAGGTTGGAGATTGTGCGAGGTGGTCAATATTGCGGTGACGGCGGCTTGGGAACTGAGGTAGGACCACACGCGGCTGGCTCTTTTATGGACGCTTGGTGGGCGGGGACTAGTGGGGACGCACGGGGTGATCAAGTGAGGCGACGTTGCCATGTCGCAGTCTCAACTTTCAAATATTTTGGTCGGGGCATAGACTACGTCTGGTAGCGTCTAGGCGCCGCATAGACGCTCCTAAACGGCGCCTATGCGCTGACCAGTCACGTGGGTGACCCGCCCTTGAACCGATTTTGGCGGTTGGTCCGTCCTGATCCGTTTATTTTAGGTATGTCAAAAATGTTCGGCTCCCTCGCCGCCGCCGTCCGTGTTGTGGCGTCACTGTACGTTCATGAACAGACCATACCCGTTTATGTCAGAGTCCTTGCACGATTGCATACGTTTTCAGTGGTCGGGGGAGGACGGGAGCTCAGGACGGGTATGTGTGAACCGAGCTTTACACAGCAATACAATCATAGCCGTGTATGATTTTCAAATTGAATATATCTTGGAGACTGCTATCTCCTGCAGAAGTACTGACGATTTTATGCAATTCAAAATAAGTTCATGCTAGTCAAAGATTCAAGTGAGATAGCTTTTATTCCGCTCAATTCATATAGGTACTTAACAATTAGGCTAAGCTAAATAAGAGCATTTAGTGCTAAACCGAGTATAATCTATGTTTCATTAATTTCACCACAACACCAAACACCTCCAATGAAATTAATGAAAGCAAAGCAAATGACGCCATGTTAACCCTTCTTTGGCGGCACCCGGCATAATTATGTCGAGTGAAATAAATATGGACTATGTGGCGGGGCCCGGCTATTGTCGAGTGCAATTTTGAGGACGTAATGTGCTCTGAGAGAGAGCGGAGCGGTGGGAGGAGCATAGACTACCTCCTGACCGCTCGCCACAGCCGCCGTGGACCTACTGAACTTTACTCCACTTACATCCACCCTCCCTCCCTCGCTACATACGTAATTATATAAAGAAATTGCCGCATTTTACCGTTTTTGCCCTTCGGTTGCACGATCGTTGCAAGACCACCAGTGATCGTAGAAGGATGGTTCGGGTGTCATTGGAAAGCTCATTTTACGCCCTTTCAGGGATACATGATTGTATTACGCTCTGGGTCTTGTTTATGCATGAAAAAGAGCAAGGAAACAACCCAATTTATGGTAAAAAGCCCCCACTGGGCGGCACGGTCAAATATACCGCCCCACCCGCTAAAAAAGGGTTAAAGAAGAGGTTGCGGTAAAATTCTAGTTTCACTTTCACAGCGATTTTAGAGTTGTTTTTTTCTTTTTTCCGTTTTCTTTGATATACAGTGTTATTTTATAGCAAGGACTGGTGCAAATGAGTATTTACCCATTATCCAACAATCTAAAAACACGGTCCCCACTAGTGGGGAGGGCTATGAAGATCAGGGAAATTGCGGGGTAAAAGACCAAAATAAGGGGTAATGTTAGAAGAACTCTGGATATATCTATTGAAAAGTAAAAACAACTGAAAATAGAAAAACCCGAGCCAGCTTTTGTCAAAGGTTGGCTCGGGTTTTTCAATTATTCAGAATAAAAAAAAAAACAGGAACGTCATTTCGAAAGTTGGCTCGGGTTTTGATGGTTTTCAAATTATAAAAACCCAAAAATAGAAAAACCTGAGCCAACTTTTGTAAAAAGTTGGCTCGGGTATATATATTTTTCAGGGTCCAGAAACCCAGTAACCTACTAAACCAATTAACTCTATTTATTCAACTTAAAAAAGACATTAGACAACCAATTAACTACTCCTTATTCAACTTAAAAAGGTCATTAGCCTAACCTAACAACCTTACCTAACCTAACTTAGTAGTATAGGTGGGGACTGCCGCCCCCACACCCCCGCTGGTTGGGTATTATAATGTTTACTAGGTTACTGGGTTTTTGGACTCTGAAAAATACATAAACCCGAGCCAACTGTGACAAAAGTTGGCTTGAGTTTATATATTTTTCAGACTCTAATAACACAGTAACCTAGTAGGCTAAAGGGGTTTACTCTATTTAGTCAACTTTAAAAAGACATTAGCCTAACCTAACCACCTTACCTAACCTAACGGTTGTTGGGTATTAAAATAATAAACAACTCTACCTACCAGGTACTAGGTGTTGGTTGGGTCGTCAGGGTGACACTGGGTAGGGATCGTCGAAGTAAGTGGTCTGGTTGAGGGTCGTTGGGGGTCACTACCGCAGCGAGGGCAAATAACTTTTCTTGGGAGAACACCGTGGTTATATAATAAGTGAAGGCTTGCTTCGTTGTCTTTGAATGTTTCTTTAATGATTCTATGGGCACTGGAGCACATCCCTCACACACGGTAGCCATGACTGGAATGATCGGAGGTGAGTGATCGGGTAGGCCTGTGATTTGCTTAAAGGTACGTGACGTATGCATTGTGGTGGGGTTTCTGCAATTGGTTATCGGGGTTGTAGGCGTGACTTAAGTAGCAATCGTGACTGTGATTGGCTCTATATATCCGAAAAAGACCGCAAGAGGGTGTTAGTCTAGACTGAAAGACAGGGAGAAGGAGCTCCAAAGTCTTGTGCTGTCAGTACGACAATGGCGACGGCCCCGTTTATACGGAGGGATATTAACTTTTTGACAGTGGTTAATAATTCGATATAATGCATTTGCGCCGCTACGGACATATAAAAGAATGAAGTTTGGTGTATGACAAATTTATTGAAGCGATAGAAATTGATGAGTGTGCTGTGAAAGTGAAACTAGAATTAAACCCGGGTTGCAAATAATCTGCACAAATTGGCACGACATAGAATAAGGATGGCTTGAAGAACCCTTGTTGTTTATAATCCTTTGTAAACGCTCATTAAACAACAATTTTGCTTACCGTTCCAACTTCACGAGCTCTGTCACACTTTCAGTATTGTCACTCGCCTCAAGTTCACCAAACGACCTCAAACACACGCGGCGCTTAAGAAAAACACAACACACCAACACGATTATGTTACTGCGCCGCGGAGAGAACAAACACTAAGTGAGTGAGAGAGAGAGAGAGAGAGCAGAGCGGAGGGTTGAGCGTTAAAAACAGAGGAGTGGGGCTCTAATTCATCACCAGTCTTTCTAATCAAACTCGCCTTCTTTAGATAGCAAATTCTTCATTTGATGCATTTCACTGGAACAGCTCGCATTAGCAGACAAAATATTCTTGTTAATCATGCCATAGTGAATCAATAGTAATACAGCAAAGTACACATAACGTCATAAGTTTAGACCTAAATTTTCGAAGCTATCCCGAACAGAAATTAATCTTCTAAATAATTTGTGATCTAAATTTACATTTCGGAGGTTGGTTGTGCAGTTCGACAAGGGACTGGAGTTCTCGCAGAGAGGCTCCAGTCCTGACGTTATTCTAGACTTGCAGTGTGCTGGCTTAATAATCTAGAAGGATTGATAGCCTCTGAAGTCCTATTTTAACTGACAAGGAAAAGATACTCTCTACGGACGCTCCGGGGACCAGGAAGCTTGAAGGCGGATTCACACGAGAGGTATTTTCCCTCTTTGTTTTTCTGTTATTCTGAGGTGGTAGATTCTGAAACACACCTTTGTAATACATATGTCCCCTATACTATTGTACAGTCACTTATACAAAATTGTAGATCCCCTTTGTTTTTCTTTGTGCAATTATAACTATCTCGATTAATTTTTGGATGGAACTTGTTTTTCAGTAAATAGTATATATGGTTTTATGGTTGATGTACAAACAATGATATGCATAAATTCGTTTCCATAGATATACTTCCATAATTAGAAATCAAAATTTTATGAGTGACTGTACCAACATACTAGTTACTAATACCAGTACAAAATAGTCTCAATATACGGTATTACCAGAATATACTGTAGTTGCGGATCAAATGTTGCCGGAAAATAGCCTTCGTGTTAATCCACCTGAACGTGAGCTCTGGCCGTGTATCATGGAGGAGTCGGTGAAGTGGAAAATATTGATACGAGGAGAACCGTTCGTCAAACCATTAAAAGGGCAGGCTGAAGCTTTGACCCCCAAGTCAGCCTGTATAAGAGATAGTGTTTTCTGCAAGTATACCATCTTATTACCAATGGAAATACTAAGACTCGCTGAAAAAAATCAGCTCTCTATGTGCGCGCGAGCGCAGAATTTAATTGAAATATTTGTAAAATCATCTTCTCCGTCAAAATTGTTCAAATTTCCCGCAATTTTTGCATGGCGTATTCTACCTGCATCTCCTACAAGAAAATGAACTAGTTGTACCATATTGCATAATAGAAGGGGCTGAAAAAACTATATAATATATATATTATATGTTTTTTTTTAGCCAACTTTTCAACCTAAACAATGTCGAATCTTGAAAAATATGTGAGATAATGCCATTATCTCTGCATTTTCCAGTTGCTATATAGTCCTACATGTAGTGTGTAGAAGGGGAATGAATTTGAGCAATAAACACAAAAGTAGATGATCTCATAAGTGCCAAAATTGGATCTCTGGCAAGCTAAATTCAAAGATTTTCATCAGTCAACACTATTTTTGGGGCAGATAAAATAGTTACTCCTCCTTAGCTTCCGTTTTCTACCATAGCGCGCACATTGAAGATCGAGATTGATGACCAACTAAACAAAATTTTCATCAGGGGAAAACATTGTAGAATGATTTTAGGCTATATTTTACCAAAATCCATGATTTTGGGGCCCCCCCAAGGGGGCCCTAGGGATGTCATATGGATGTTTATGCCCTCATATGATCATTTCTATTGCTTACAGCAGCCCTTTAGACTACAGACACACATTTTTTTTGGGTGGCTGAAAGATTTTTGTTTAGTTTTTCGGGGGTCGAGGTCGAACCCCCGGCCCCGGGGGTTATGGATGCGATATGTGTTTTTGTTCCTTCCTATGCTATTATCCTATGTTGAAAGAAGCATTATAGAACAAGAACACAAAAATTAGAAATGTTGATATCTGGGCTCAGCGAAGGTTCAGGGGGTGATGGGCCAGTTTTTTTTTGCCCCTTCTCTCTCGTGCTTAGCCCCATTGGTTTTTAGATTATAGGAAGTTCGGCCCATTACGTTGGCGATTTTAAGAGTTTACGCCTTATTTATTTGTCAATATTAAGACCTTTCGTGCCATTTATGTGTTGATAATTTCCCGGCGAGCGATAGCGACCCTATAATTGTAAGAGCAAACCGGCCTTCGGCCGTTACATTTTCCTACCGAAAAATGTACACATTTATCTTGAAGGAGGGTCTAGGGTTTTTTTTTTACAGGTTGATAGAGGTCTAGGGAGGAAACTAAAACATAATACATAGGTAAGACAATAAGCATATAAATACGTCAATCTCCCGCCCCCCTTTCCCCCCCCCCCCCCGCCTTCTCTCTCTCTATTTTCCACACTGGAAAGAGTGTAGTGCACTAAACAGTCTCTCTCCTTCCACTTTGAGTATCTCCTCAGAATGGACCGTATGATCTCTGAGATACTATCTATTCCTTGTAACTCCTTATAACTCCTCTCTCTCTCTCTCCTTGGCACAGTGATTGATAAGTTTGGTGACACCTGCCCTGGGTCCTCTGTTTACACCACTGATGGACTGGCTCTCTCTCTCTCTCTGTCTCTCTCTCTCTCTCAAAAAATTGAGCTTGTATGCATGGTCTGTCTGTCTGTCACTTTGCCAAATCAACCAAAGTAAGGAGGAAGAATAGGGTGCTAGGATAAACAAGAGTGAGTGGGTGGTCTGTCAGTCTGAGTCTGTGTACCTGTCTGTCTGTCTATCTATCAAATTATTTATTATGTTTTTTACACCAACCAACTTCACATCTAAACTCAATTAATGAAATCAACAAATACATGTGTCACTCCGAGGACTCGAATCCAGGATACTCACATCGAAATTCGCGCACTATGCATTACACTTATCAAGACAGTAAGCATATGTATAGGATGGTAAGAAACCTTGAATTAAAGGGGTTAAATAAACAGCTTGACACAAATACCCATTGATCCGTACGAGGGTGTTTGTGTTTAACTACTCTATGTGAACGTGAACAAATAGCGCAGCATGCATTCAAAATGGTTGGAAAAAAATGTAGTTAGATTAATTTAGAGGTAAGCATTTTTGTTTAACCCCATCGAAAGTGCTTGGAGTAAGCTGCCGGATACTATTAATTGTGAAACTTTATTATTAAAACATTTCGCAAAAAAATAAAAAAATAAATAATAATACTGTATATATATACTGTATATATATACTGTATATATATACTGTATAAATATATATTTACAGTACATATATATATAGGCCTATATGAAATCCAACTCTCCTCTGGTGCATTTCATAAATGGATGTCAAGTTAAATGAGTCATGCATATACTTGTGTTATTGTTTTTATTTTACTTACAAAATTACCAGGCTCCCTAGGATTAGTTTGTCTGATGATGTTGTTTGAATTTCTTTGTATTCCTTGTATAACATTAACTGTGTGGGATTACGAGAAGCTTTTCCTGCCATAATAAAATCGTTTAGTTGTACCTAGAGTAGATGAAACATAATGCATGAACGATGGATATATTCTGTAAAGTAGTTTTAATACTCCTGAGGATTATGCCGTGGTTTGACAGTTTATTTGGCAATCGTTAGACGATTATATACCGCTAAGGAAAGGTGGGGACATACATATTATTCTATGATAGGAAAAATCATCGTTAACATTCACTATTTTACTTTTTCTTACTGTCTACACATGCATTGACTCTTCCCTCTGAGAAAACTCTGTCTCACAGTTTACCCACCCTCTACCTTCCTATCTAGTTATGTAAGATTACACAAATCATAATGAATATTCTTTCCTCTCACTTAAACAATAGGCTACCATGGTGCGGTGGGAGTATGAACATGATTAGATTTATATCCAGTATGCGAGAATGGATAATAAGTCGTAGGTATGTGCATATACCTTTAACCGTCTTGGTGGTGTAATGGTTAGGGTGTAAAAAATCTGGGGTGTGATAAAACGGCGTTCGAATCCTGGTGGATCGCACATGTGCTTTCATTAATTTCATTGGAGGTGTTTGGTGTTGTGGGAAGTTAATAAAAAATAGAAAATCATAATGAATATGAATAATAGGAAAAATAGGAAAATCAAAAATAATCTCAATTGACTCTGAATTAACTGCCTTCGTGGTGTAATGCATAAGGTGTTGATATTCGGTGTGAGCGTCCACGGACTGCCACATGTGTTTGTAATATTTCATTAATCGATTTTAGGAGTAGATTTGGTTGTTGGATAGAACATAATAATTCCATATAACCATCCTAAGCAGAGTAAAATCGTTTAATGATAGCCAGAAAGCAGAACAAAATGCATCATCGTATATTCAACGGGATAATATTTGATAACGAGACCAATTTGCTATGCTGGTTAAAAATCGTCTAATGTCAGCCAGGGAAAATATTATGAGAAAAGCGGTATCGCAAAAAAACAAAAAAAAAAAAAAAATATATATATATATACAGTACAGTATATATAATTATATATATATAGGATCATATATGCATGTAATATATATATTATATTATAATATTATATAATATATATATATATATATAATTATACCCGTCTTGCAACCCAATCCCACCCTAACTCTGTGCAACTCTTCAATCCAAGAGTGAAACGTTACTCTCAAACTTTCTTCTACTCAACAGCTGAGCTCTGGAACTCTCCTCCCAGAATCAGTCCTTCCCTCTTCCTATGACTTAAATTGCTTCAAACTCCGTGTATCCAGACATTTTGGCTCAAACCATCCCTTGATTTTGGCCCTGTCACTCGTTCAACTATGGGGGAGGCAACGCGTTATAGGCAGTTCTGTCGTTTTGCCTCCCTCAATCACATAGAAAAAGAAAAAAAAAATATATATAAGGAGGAAGCTAAGTCTACCCCATTAGGTGGTTCTGTCCGTCTGGCGTTGAGTGATAATGTGTGGAGATGGATTTTTGCAGGGGAATTGTTTGAAGAAAGGGAAAACAAACACCCGTTTGGCCTGTGATAGACTGTGTTGTTAGGCAGAGAGAGAGAGAGAGAGAGAGAGAGAGTCGGAGCGAAGACATACTTGTACTTCCTATGTCACTATAGTCAAGGTGAAGGTATGTGAGGACAGGCATTTAATTACAACTACACTTTTTTCAAATATACTTTGCTAAACTCTAATGATTGTGCCTCCACATTAAAATAATCCTTGGCAACAGAGGCCACTACATGAGAGTTGGATCCCAAGTAATTCCCTTTAGTAGACCATTTCAACCAGCATATCTTAATCAGTGCCAAATCAAACAGAGCTAACTAAACCAAAGATTTAAAGGACCCCATGAAAACCGATGTCCCGTCAATTGTTCCCGACAATAGTCCAGGCACCCACCTTACACGCGCACGCACAAACATAAAGCTATACTTAGTCCTACATAGTCCCCATTCAAATAGATAAAGATACAACACACATACAGAACACACACACACGCATCATATACACTCACGCCTTGGGACTTGCATGCAACACACATCTACAATACTTAAAAACAGATAAACATTGAAACAGGTAACACATAGCCAACCATAATCGCAATTTTTCTGTGTTGCATCAGTCAATATTATCTATAATTACGTAATTTCCAATTTTGTTTTAACCGCCTTACTTCCCTTTCCAAGAAACCTTTCTTTGTTGAAATTATACAGCGTGATTATTTAATGTCTGTCTCGTTAGGGTTTCCATGCCTGATTACACGCAGTTTTTTACATCGGGTGTACTGTACACTCCTATAGTATATACGGTACTCTATATACTGTATATATAATCAATGCAAGTAGAATTACAATTTATTATTAATCTGTTTCTATCTTTACTCAAGCCATCAAGTCAGTCAGTACGCAATTATATTTGTAATAGCATAATGATATATCAAAAAGGCCCACCAACCTATATGAGTGACTGTACGAAAACCATTTGTGTCCTTGGTTTCCAGAGGCGCGTTCGGTAGACCTATCGCCGATTCGTCCTGGAAGCGCTTGGACCGAACGGTGTTTCGATTTCACTACCGAACGACACAGATCGCCCTCGGTTTTGTCAGAGCTTTGTAAACAATACCAAACCTGTCGTCGCAACAAGAATTGCTTTATTTTTCGCCTATTTTTTGTATTGTTTTTAAGTATTTACATAAATTGTATTCAAGAAGGGGAAACACGATTACGCAATCTATACATTAGCAATATAATAACTTAAATTATGATAGCTAAGAACCATCCTGTTCCATGAAAATTGACAAAAGGAGCCAAATCTATTACGCTAACCAAGGTCCAACGGATCTACACGGACGCTATCCAGCCTATCCAAACAAGCCTACAACAAACAAATGTCAGACCTCCCCACCCCTGGCTGCAGGAATTGGTCTGTGTCGCCAGAGCTTGACGATAGAGGACTACTGGAATGCCGTCGGAAGCAGTCATTGCAAGAGACGAAGGCCCTTGACGAGTACGTGGAAGCTGTAGCGGTGAGAGAGCGACCTCGACCTGTCACCATTTCCCAATTATGTGGAACTCATCGTCCCAGCGTACTCGTATCTAGGTATTCAAGTCTCACTTCCCGCCTGCAAAGGACCACAGTTTAGGTTAGTCCATTTTATAATTAGGCCTATGTTTAGCCTACTTACTTTGAGTTACTTGATATATCCAGAGGCCCCAGCCAGTCGTGGTGCGCCACGGCTGTGTCAAAACTAATACTCATTTATTTTTTTTCAAAACTAGGGCTAGGCCTACTGATTTTTACATCAAACCCCTAGTTGTGTTTTTTTCATTGCATTGCGGCATTAGATGTGATATTTTAAATGTTTAGGCCTAGGCTATGCTAGCCGATGCCTACTTTAATTTTGTTTTTGTAATCTAACTATTCTATCAACGGTTCCAACCTTAATCAACCATTATGCTCATAGTGATTCATTATGTCTACCTAACCTACGTAGGTTAGGTCCTAGGCCAACCCAAATAAATTTGAAAGCAACTTTGCATAGCCTAGCCTAGTTTCAATAGATGCAATGTATGATTGGATAGCCTGAATAGGAATATGTTAAATCGTAACGGGAATATCCTAATCCCAACACAAAGTACAGAGAGGCTAGGCCTAGGATAATATAGTCCTAAACTGACAGATTTTGAAGTCTAGGCCAAGCCTAACTTCTATTATGTTTCTATAGGCTAGGCCTAAGTAATTACTGTAGGCTACTGTAATTTTTTACAAATTATACTGGTCAATGACAAGGTTTAGTAATTACATATAAAATAGGCCTAGCCCCGCCTTCACAAGAGAAGTATATATATATATATATATATATATATATCTATATATAGCTCTAGGCTATATAACTTGTATATATATAATAAAAATATCTACGGTAACCTAGGCCTAGGATATATACCCGTTATATATATATATATATATATATATATATAGGGCCTATACACCGGTAAAGCCTATGTATTGTGGAAAATATAGTAGCCTCAAACCTGACTTTTAGCTCCAACAGCGATTTTAGTAAGTACCGGTACCCTTTTTTGGTTGTGGTTGTTTTGTCCTTAAGATATAGCCTAGTGTTGTATTATAAAGATTTGGAGCCGAAAAATTAGTAGCCTATTTACCCCATTTTTCCCAACTAGGCCTATTTAAAAACAGCCCTCCACTCGTGGGGAGTGGGGAGGGCTATGAAGATCAAGGGAGAAATGTGGGGTTTAAAGACAATTAAAATAGGACAAGAATAAGCTAGGCTATATATGACAATAACAGTTAGCGTTGGGATACAGAATTTCAGCTCAACCCACCAGGACTTATTGAAATCTTCGGTAAAAATTTAAGGAGGGACCGTGGACAGGCTTCTTTGACTAGGCCCTAGTTATTTTTTTACGGTCTTTTATGTTGACAATAGGCCTACAGTCAAACTTTGAAAAGACATTAGCCTAACCTAACAACCTTACCTAACCCTATCCTAGTTAGCACTCATTGTTAGGAGGGGGCTTGAGGGGATGGGAATTTCATTTATTCAGAATTTCCGCAAGCATATATAAAGACCTAATCGCACGTTAAAGTACCGTAGGACCTACTGTGTACTGTATGTAAAATACTGTAGCAGCATACAGAACAATTAAAACAATAATTTCATAATTGTCCTCTTTCCGAAGAATTCAACCAACCAACAATTACTGCATAGGCTATAGCATATAGCTTAGCCCTAGCCGTGTGCCAAAGAATGAAATTATCATAGATTATTATATTGGATTTAAGGCGATGGCGCTCGGTCCCGTCAGTGGACTCGTGGTCACGACTTCCGTTACAAGCGTCTAATTTGAACCGCTTTTTCCTGAAATTATCCTATGGCCAGCTGTTATTTACTCCATGTTGGGAATGTAATATGATGATGACAATAAGTCCTTGGGGGATGAGGGACCCAAAATGTGAGCAAAATTAGACGCAAAGCGTTAATGTGTCGTGAGCACGAATGTGCGAGCCTTTTTCCCTACAATTATTTGATCTTTAAATTAAGTTTCTTCATTTAATTATAATAGTTTTTGGGTAAGAAGTTTAGTAACCTATGATTCTTTTGATGTGGTTGACCTTAATTTATCTCAAAAAATCACTTGCCGTAGCCTAACCTAACTTTAATTTAATTTTTATTTGCGAATCACTTTGCATTGTGCAATTAATACAATTTGGCCTAGATGTCTATCTATCTATTGGCCGGAGACGCCGTGATCCCCGAATGGGCGTGGCCACGAAACGGAAAACGGCCCCATGCACTTCTGGTGCCCCAGTCAAGTCGACGCCCATACCTCCCATCCAGGCACCGCCTTCACTCACTATATCTTCATCCTTCCACCTCTCACTCGGTCTACCTTGCCCTCTCTGTCCTTCCACCTTACTCTTGTACACTCTCTTAGTCATTCTTCCTCGCTTCCCAGTACCTTCCACTAATGGCGCGAAACCTTCTCAAGGTACAGGACCGTATTCCCTTTTCACACTTTCCAGCACATCTACATCCACAGCACACCTCTCTCGTACTTTCCTCATTCGTCTATCTATCCCTCCATGTAACTCCGTTATGCACTTCTACAAGTAACTTAATTTAAAACCCTCCTCACTCCTTGGTTTGATTCTCTTCACCAACATCCATGCTTCGCTCCCGTAAATCAATGTTGGGATTACCAACACTGCCACACACAAGGACTTCTTTACTTCCATGCTGACACCCTATTTTCTTGTTTACTGATTTTCAGCGTTCCTACAACCCTCTTCCTCTGTTGCAACCCTCTCCCCTTCTCCCAGGCGACGGGTTCTTAACAAGTTATGAACTTTCCCATCTTTGGACTAGGGGTGCGAATCAACCACACTGGGGCCCAAAAGATACTGTGGGTTTATGTCTGCTGACCATGTCATCGATGGAAGGCCGTGGACCCAATGTGTAAAGAGGGGAAAGGGACGGTGAGAAGGGGGGGAATCACCAAACCGAAGAGATCAACCACTCACACGTGTTCGCTTTCCTCAGCATATTACCTTCAGATTACCCGTTTTCACACCTGGACCGAATGTATCTAGGGAACATATTCAAACACCAGACCTGCGGACTGAAAAAAAAAAAAAGACATCCCAGGTCACTGTGGTGATGGGCTGGCCTATCAGAGTGAGAACTGAGCGATCTCTGCCATAACCCATAGCTTACTCTGACTGTTCCTTTTAGCTTATATTATTTTCTAGATCTCATAGTGACGGCGTCTCTTTTCCCGTGGATTGACCTCCCAAAAGTCTACCAAGATTGGAAGCCAAAGCGTCACATTTTTGCCTTTGCTCCTCAACTATTAGACTGGGGTCTAAGTTTTCCTCTTCGATAATTGCTGAGGGGACACTAGGGGCCTGTGTGGGGCTTTGGTTTCCCGTGAAAGGAAGGGGGGGCGTTTCTGACACCCTCCTCAGTGGCGGTCCCCGGGGTCCATAAGTGGCCGATCAAAAGGTCGGTCACAAAAAAAAAACCAGGAGCTTTGAATTGGGTTGGTCGGGCGGGGGAGTTGGTTGCTTGTAATGGGGGCGTGGCATCGTATGGGGTTATGGCCTTGACCTTGCTCGGGGGCCTGTGGGGCTGTTCGGCCAGGCAGCTTGGGGGAAGCAACAACAACAACAACACAAACACACTCCCATTCAACTATCGCTCTCAGCAAACTAGCAGTAACGGGCAACCTCCACTCTTTTCCTCTTCCTTTATCAGAGGTACACCAACATCCACTGCTCCTTGCTTGTACTGGGTAAATTTTCTTGTTGCCTGACAAGTCCATCCATGTATAGATATATATTGAAACAGCCATGGAGACATCACACACCGGCTTGCATTTAACGGCATCAAAAGGAATGGACCCCGTGCAACACTCGCGGTCTGGCTCATAAAATTCGCCACAAACGAGGTACTGTGCATAGATATATCTACATACTAACATTTTAAGACTGAGTGTTCCACCAATAAGTGCAGTTCAGTCTCTGCCTAAGGGCGGCGTTCCAAGGGCAAACCCCTGGTATAGGGCTGCTTCACTGGTAAAGGTTCTTGGATTAGATCGCGCCTGTAGAGTCCGATACCAGGTCTTCCTCGGTCCACCCCTTGGTGAAGAATCCCTCACAATCACAGACCTGCATTTGTCCCCCAATTTTGTTAATCCATTCTCTCCCATGTCCATACCATCCCAGTACTACTTGTGACGCAGCACCTCGGCTAATACTTTTTATACCTAAACGGCTCCTCATCAACATTTGTTATTCTATCCTGTAGCCGGCCCCACACATCCATTCTCACATTCTCATCTCATTACGCTCCATTCTGTGACATCCTATACTTGATGACGGGCCCAGGTTGGAGCGCATATCGTCAGTGCACGTATAACACATGAGGCATAAACTTACCTCAGGGGGAGAGGCATTCTTTTCATGGTCAGGATTGGCATCAATTCTTGACACGTCACCACAGCCACACCTAAATTCTAGGCACATGCAGCTTCGCCCCAACAACGCAGAGATGGTTATCCTAGGTAACACAACCTTGTTCACCAGTCCAAAGATAAATTGTCCAAACTTCAAGCCACAGGATCACACTTTTAACACAAGGCTCGCCTTTGCACACCACTACGCACGCAATTTCTATATTTCTGACTACTTCGGCAGGGGGCCCTTTATTCTACTACCGAGCTAATCCCATGGGTACCGCAACATCGCAGAGGCTTACATGAATTGAGTTAACTGCCCACTCACTTGTCCACACACTGCACAAGGGGTATGCACCGCTCGTTGTACACATTGCTCGTCTAAAACTACAATGCATAACTTGGTTTTGTTAATATTGACTCTTAAACCCTTGCTCGCCCATGACCTCTTCTCCACTTTCTGAATTTGGGCTCACACCGCATACGGCAGCTATTAGGACTACAAAGTTTGCATAAAAAAACAGTTCCAACGGGAGTTCCGCCTCTTAAAAAAAACGCTAGACAGCGCCTCCAAGAAAATAATAAGAGGAGGGGGGCTTAACAATGAAACCTGTGATGGACTCCAAACACGATGCAATTCATCACTCAAGTAAACCTTTCACCCTCACAAGAAACTTCGCGAATCCTAATACATCTTCAGTATAACACGAACCAGCCCCTCTTCCACACCAAGTTTCCGCATAGCCCACGGTTACAACATCTCTACGGCTACCCTATCACAAAGGCCGCTCCAGGTCCACAAACAACAAGTAAAGATCCCTGCCTTTAGTTAGGTATCTTCCGCATCTGCCTGACTATGAAGATAGCATCGTGTACCCGTCCTGGCATAAAAACCAAACTGCATATCATCAATAGAGATGCTTTGCATGATCAAGACCCTCAAGGACTTCTATCTAGATGTTGTGTCTAAAGTCTAAATACGTTGGTCAGAATTGCCACTCAGTCCCCACAGTTACTACGTTTTGATCCCATGTTATTTCCCATGTCAACTCCAACAAAGTCATATATGTCACGTAAATTTATTATTTTTAAATTTTTTTTAATTATTACATATATTATTGATTATTATTTGTTGATAGGTTTCTTCCTTTTTCAATGAAGGGCCCAGCTACTGTTGTTCAGAATTGCTCAAAAGCTCAGTAAATTTGCAGATAATCAAGAATGAAGCACCTCAATTAAAAGGGTCAAATCTTTTCTTACAGGATCTGTGCCAACCTGCGTGGAAGCCCCCTATCTATCTATGACAGAGTGATAAACCATTTGACTGAGACGAGTTTTTGGGCCAACGAGCCGCTGTGGAGAATGCGTGGGAGGAACCATATAGAAACTAATCAAGAACGGCGTTGAAGTGATCGATTTGGACTAAGCAAAGTCATCCCTTTCACGATGTGGGTCATGGAAGTGTGTAACGGTCTGAAATTAGTCAGGATAAAACTATACTATCTTTTCCTCAACCCAACCAATTTCAGGCTTTAGCAGATGACCTTTCCACGACAAATCTGGCATTATGGGTACCATAGGAGCAAGTAGATGGCACATTAATTAAATTCCTGGTCCAAAAGATTTTTTAGAAGGAGTCATAGGTATGTAGGAAAGGCTATCCAACGCATCCAGCTCCAGGCTGTTGTGTGGACAGCAATCTTAGATGTTTTTGATATCAATAGTTGGAAGGCCAGAAGTGTCTGTCTTCAATGATACAGCGAGTGTTGTAAGAAATGGGTCCCCTTTGTACAGCTGCCCTACAAAATGGATACTTCCCCGAAAATTTCCATCTTTTAGGAGACTTCGGGCGTACACTCTGGAAACATACATATTAGTTCCGTATAGAGACAATGGTCATCTTACTGATGTGCAAAAAAAACATTCAATGCTCGTCACTCATCTGCTCGTGCTGTCATTGAGAGAGCCTTTGGTCTCTCTCAAAGGTAAAATTTCAGAGACTAAAATAATTTGAACATGAGAACCAAATCACGAATAGACCAAAATACCGCTAGTTTGTATCAGCTGCCTTGGTATTATACACAATTACATCCTTTTGAAAAAGAACGGCTTGATGACCAAGATTTTTGAATACCAGGGATATAGAAGTACTGCCCCCAATGCCAGATCCTGAGGCTTTGCAACCTGCACAAGCAGCCCAAAGTAAGTCGATATCAGATAGCACATTCACTTGCATAATTAGGATAATGGTAGGGTACTAGTATCTACTAAGGGGAGCCATTGGGCCGCTGTCAAAACACTTTTTTTTTTTGTATTGCCGCGATGACAAATCAACTTTTTTTTGCTATTGCCATTGACAAAATACACTTGTATAAAACAAAAACTTATACACTTGATTGAATATGCACTAATGTTTCCATCCAAAAACCAATGTAATTCAACATTTGAACACAGAATAATGTCTTGACTATTTTAAAGAGTATTTGGATGTGATACTCTTTATCTGAAATTTACAAAAATCACTACTGCTTTGCTGTTTTCTCACCATTTTAATCAGCATTTTTCTTTAGACTTAAGTGGGATTGCTCCATTTTCTAGCAAAGGGTGTAGTTTTTTTTGTTTTTTTTTTTCTGTCAAATTTAATGAAAACTTTACTAAACAAAATGTAATGGTCGTTTTATACAAAAGTTATCCCATGAAATACTCTCGGTAAATTTGTCAGATTGTTCTGCTTCGAATGGCCGATTCCAATGGTTTTTAGATAAAAAGACGAATGGGTGCCCATATTCAGGGCCGTGTTAATACGCTTTTCTAATAAGAGACACATCAAGCTGTACCTAAAATATCATATGACTTATCGATTGTCACTAGCTTCATCGTACTCCTTTGTCAAGGCCTCCTCCCCAGGTGTTCTTCGGTGTACTCCCACTTACCTCTTCTCACTTATCCTTGTCACATGTACAATCGGCCCCTAAACTATTTCTTGATATCTCGCCCACCGGTGATGTACAGTCAATCCCTAACGCACCCTCTCTACTCGGTTCTATTTCCCTAAAACCAGTATTACACAAGCACTTTTTTCACTCAACATTTATCCATTAACACTGGTCTGGCAGCTCGTAAGGTAAACGATTAAATATTTTATCTGTTACCTAAATTCATCTACCAGCAGTCTAGTTTCCCGATACCAAGTGCAAAATATTTGCCAGGACATTTTGCCAGAACAATGTTTGATCATCGAAATGTTGACCATAAAACGCTCTCGTGTGATACCGGCATTAGGATGTCTATCTCAACCATTCACATGGTAAAGCCAAAAATGTCCCATATGTGCTTTCCTTTTGATAACTTCACTATGAATGTACAATATCTGTTTTCTAATGTAAATTATGGATATGGAGCCGCTGTTACATTTGTAGGTGATTTACTGAGCTGCTTTAATTTATTGACATACTGATATGTATGTAGGTATGTACTTCAGGCACATACCCCACAGATGGGAGTGGCTGGACTCCAGACAGTCAGCCTGTATTTCATTACCTGTACTGGTAGTTTATACTTATTTTCAGGGAGTGTTTAAAATTTTTTTAAATGAAACTTTCATTGCTAATAGACTACTATAGCCACGGCTGTAATTTGGAACCATTTACAAAACTACTTAAATCTAGGCTGCTATATGAACCATATTCGGAATTATTGAATGTAAACATACTAAATCATAAATACAGTATTCAAGGCTATGTCTTTCTTGTTGTTGATCCTAAGTCCAGTTTACAACTCATTTATGCTCGTAACTTAATATTGAGAGATTTTATGGCTGTTTGTGTATGATTATTATTCAAGAAAGTCTCGCAAATAAATCGACGGTGACTCGTAACAGTTGCGAGATACTCCATTTTAGGCAGCTTATTGTGACGGGAAAACGGCCCAACACAATTTTGTCAAAACGTTCATTTCCATAAACTACGTTTTCCCTACCAAAAAAATCAACCATCAAAACTTTTAGTGCTAAATAACACATAAATGTCTGGTAAGCTCTGGGGACTGAAAATCAAGGAAAAAAGTAGTACTGTACAAGGAAAGTAGTACTGTACAAGGAAAGTAGTACTGTACAAGGAAAGTAGTACTGTACAAGGAAAGTAGTACTGTACAAGGAAAGTAGTACTGTACAAGGAAAGTAGTACTGTACACTGGAAAGTATACTGTACAAGGAACGTAGTACTTTGTACAAGGAAAGTAGTTACTGTACAAGGAAAGTGAGGACTTGTACAAGGAAAGTAGTACTGTACAAGGAAAGTAGTACTGTACAAGGAAAGTAGTACTGTACAAGGAAAGTAGTACTGTAAAAGGAAAGTAGTACTGTACAAGGAAAGTAGTACTGTACAAGGAAAGTAGTACTGTACAGGGAAAGGAGTTACTGTACAAGGAAAGTAGTACTGTACAGGGAAGTATGTACGGTACAAGGAAAGTCGCTACTGTACAAGGAAAGTCGTACTGTACAAGGAGGAAAGTTAGTACCTGTACAAGGAAAGTAACGGGCCCACAGATACACGCTAACCGTTGGGTAAGAGGATGCCAAAAACCTCACTCTGGATTGGACCAGCCCTGACCCTAGGGCCATGTAATGACTACGATTCATAAGGTTTTGTCCATTGAAAGTGTCCACTTTAAAGCCAAGTTCTTGAAGCATCTTGGTTATCATAAGGCATGGTTACAGTCTCATGCATTCGATATGGATTCAAATAGGTGTAGAATACAACTATTTAATTCACACAATGTATATGTATACCGAAATATATTGGGGAAATGAATGCAGCACCATATTGTATAAGGAACTACTTTATTAAAAACCTATTAAAAAATAATGTATATGGCTATAAATTTTCCTTAACATGTAAATAGAAACACATTTATAAATATATTATAATGAGCCTTAGCCTACCTTGTAAGAAACCATAGCATTAGTTTCATCACCTCACTCATTTACTTTTCCAAAAAATACCCAATAGCACTTGTTTTACTCCTTATTAAAACATATAGATTTTTCCTAATTAATATATCTATCTACCAGCCACAGTTGATAAACATTTGTTGATAAAATATTGTGTTGAAATAAAAGAACACAATCCAATTACATAACGGGTGGATGGGACCGTTAGCCTTGGTAGGCAACTCATTCTAGGGGAGGAGACAACCTTATAACAAATCCGGGTGGATGGGACTCGTACAAGCCTTGGTTGGCAAACCGGTCTAGGGGAGTAAACCTGATACAAATCCGTACGGCTTACCTAAGGGTAAGGCAGGTTAGTGGATGGATTAGCCGAACACCACTGTAGAAAAATAGTGCTAACAAGATACCCAGAGGGCCTCGGAGTCGACGGAATCCTAAATTGAGTGGTCAATCCTGTAATTCCTTCACTATAACTGGCTCGGGTTGGTCCCGTCTCAGGGGACTGGGTCCGCTTTGGGGGCATTCTGTGTATGGCCCACCCTCGTAAGGGGAGTAATGCGTCCTGGCAATATATAGATAGATAGAGATCCATTACATGAGCAAGTTTAATATGGTTGCCCAATCAAACTAATCGCACATAAAACGATGCCACTATCGTCATGTTCAAGTTGAATTAGTCATTTTGGGAAGTACGGGACGTTCTGGTAAATTGTACTAAAATTCTGTATGAATAAAAGAAACTACAATTTTGGTGCGGGGTACTACATTAGGCTACTTTGCGGATGGGGGCTCAATGGGTTAAAAGCAAAAATAAATAGTTATGAGACTGTTGATTTTATAACAGTGCTTTTTATTAAAGGTTGTACTGTCAGTGCCAGGAAGTCTGTGACCTGGGGTAACTGGCAGTACAGTATAGCTATGTGCACACACAGACCAGTGGAAGATACAGGCTCGATTATTAAATAACAGAACTACTGTTACCTGCAACAACATAATTCACCCAGGATGATAATTATTACTGTGTTCAGATAATATTCCTATGTAGGCTACTGTGTTTGACCACCTTGCGGTATCTGTACCTGCCTGGCCTAAAACTTCATAACTTGACAATTGCCATTGCATATCCATAGAAATATTACAAAAGGCGTTAGACCTTTAGATGAGCAATTGATAATGAAACCAAAACATCATGACAACATAAGTACACATAGCGTCAATGCAATATCTATTTCATCAGAGATACAAAATAATACTTATTCTATATTTGATGAAGTAGACAAAAATGCATGTAAGATCACCAATCTAAATATAAACATCCTAACTGAATATAAAGAGAAAAGAGATCAGTGTCATTTTAAGACTATATACTCACTACTCAGCCAAAAATGTGTAGACAATAAAACTCGGAAAAAAACTGCCTCGATAATCAGATAACACGCCCACTGCCAGCCCTGGATGACATACACAACCATTAACACACCATTCACTTTCACATGCCATTCACAGCCCAGATGTCCAAAAGTAGAACATGATTATTAAGAGGAGGGTCTGATTTTTGTGTTGAACAAGCTGTTGGAAGTAGCTGTAATCATTTGCCGTTTGTTTGCAACTCTCTCTCGCTGGTCTTGTTGGTCCCTCTGTGCTCCTTTGGACAGTTTCTTGTAACATCGGTTTTCTCTCAATATGGCTCTTGATTGCAGCTGCAGCTGGACGGTTCATTGCAAGGCTTGCAAGTGGGCTTGATTGATGTCGATCTTGCATTTCCTTGTTGTTCTGATGTTTTGCTCACGCTGCATCTGCAAAAAGTCTTGATGTTGTTCAAGCATCTGATGGCATGCAAGCATGTCCAATATATTAATTGCGGGTTTCTGTGGCTGCAATTACGCGCTCCATGGCGACAGTTATTCAGAGAGAGTTGTTCTTAATTCGGCCTCCTCATGCTCTGATCGTGGTTCCGTTTACGGGGACGCTGATGGCTGGGCAAAGGAGGAGGTAAGGCCTGTAGAGGTGGTGGCTTGTGTAACGCTTGCAAGGTGATGGGGCTTCCGAGAGCGAACCTGCGTTCCTTGCTGCAGGTGTTGGTAGGCAGACGCAGCAGAACTGCATGAAGGTTGACCCTCATGAGGTTGATGCGGCAGATAGGACGGCACATTACAGGTAGAACCTCCAGGACCTAAAATAAGGTGTTATTGTAATTCAAAGTTAATGAATATTAATGTAACAAAATGAAATGATTTAAACTGGAATATTTTTTATTTAGCAAACAAGGTTGCCAACATATAGTGCCCTAAACGAGGTAACCAGCGTGTGGAAAATCATACACTGTTGGAGTGGCTGTTTGTTGTGCTCTCCTGTAACTAGTGTAATCTTAAGCTGCTAATGCTAATGACCAGGTGCAAAGATTCACAATGTAAAATGTGATAACAGGTCTACGTTAACACTGATATCTGCTACTGCAGTGGGGGGGGTTAGAGGCCATGACACACACTCAATTCAGTGATGACTCGGTCCAGGGTACCTGCAGTCTAGTTTAGATTGCCGGACTTCCACAATGGTGACAATGGTCTTAATTCCACATAGTGGAAGTAGCACTGAGGAGTGGAGGCAATTGGGTGCATGTCTGGGTAGACTGGAGGGCAAAACCTACGAAGTATTAGAGGTGTCATAAACATTCAGTTCAGTGATACTATTATATACATGAAGTGACAGTAGCTCCTAGGGGTAAGATGACCAAACGTGTCATATAAGATGTGCAAAGGACTGTGAACAAGTTACATGTAAGGTATCATACCAATTACATACCAAGAACTAGGACTTGCTCTCCACAGCTTCAGTCCTCAATGGCTGGGTCCCCAGCCCATCAGCGGTCAGTCCATCACGGGGCTCGAAAGTACTGCCAGTGAGTTAGCACCTCTTCCTGTCAGTCTGTTGGAAGTCTGTTTATGTTCTTATATCTGTGAAATATTGAAACAAATTTATAATGTTGCATTTAACTGGTCGATGAATAGCATATATATAAATATAAATTATCACAATTTTTTTTTTTTTTTTGTTATAAACATTTGATTGGGATGCTTCAGCCACCTGTAACACCCTTACTGAATTAAATAAGTACCCGGTACAATTATGAATTTATATACAGTACTAAAGTATGTATAAGTGAGGTTGTTCATAAAAGTGATTTATATTATCTAGACCAAAATCAAAGGACGCGCAGTTGTGTCGGAAATTTTTGTAATGTCTATGTACAAGTACATTCCTGTATTTTAATGAACAAAACGTAATATTAGGATAGCATTTCAGCTATTATATACTAATACAGTACCGATATGATCTCTTTGGATTCAAATGGTGTCCTTGACGCCACTTACGATTACTTCATTATTATTATTATCTTATGATTGTTGTTGTATTTGAGTAACAAGGAGACAAAAGGCAAAGTTTGCCTGTAATTAGTGTCCTCCTAATTTGAAAGGTATTGAGTGACAGCACAATTTCAAGGTACATTAAGAGTCAAAAATGTCTTGACATGTCGGAGCTTGAAGCAGATTTGAAGAATGAGGTAAAGAGAGTTCCAGTGTTAATTGTGTTGGACGGAAGACAGATTGGTAAAATGTAGTTCACTCGTGGGGTTAGAAAATTGGACAGAATATGGTGTGTGCCACCTACTCTCTGTAAGGAGGGAGATATAAATTGAAGGGAGCTCGGAAGAACATGATTAATAATAGCGGTAGAAGAACAAGAGAGATGCAAAATTAGCACATTTATATCTTTCAAAGCTCTTTTTATTCCAACAATGATAACCGTAACATAAAATTATTGTATGGTATAAAGTAAGTTACAGTACCTGTACTTGAGGTTTTTAAATTTCCTGTCGCAAGCTTCAGCTGTTGGGATTGGTGCCCGAAGTCTTGCAGCTTCTTGGCTATCTTGCGCCACCACTTCCATCTTCTTGAATGGTACTAGTGGAAAGGAGGTGGCGCAGTTCCCTGAAGGTCTCCACTAGTAGAAGTATGGCTTGGTGAGACCATACTCCATTGGGCAGGTAAGCTGAAATGACATAGAATAAACTGTAAGAGAAGCAGATAAAAGAACATTTGCCGTAAAGGGGTGGTGTTATTTAATGGGAATGGAAAATGACTAGCATTTGGAGATGGAGAATGGTGCCTGAAGACTGGAAATCAGGCATAATAAGTTTCCCTAGTATAAATGTAAAGGAGAGAGGAGTGTGTAGTAATTACAGGAGGAATACGTCTCCTTTAACAAAATAGGGAAGATGTAGCTGTAGGATAGTGAGCAAAGATAGTGATGGGTATGTGAGGATCAGGGTGGGTATGCTGCCTTCATGGACTTGGAGAAAACCTATGAAAGTAGATATAGAGAAGGTTTGTTGAAAGTATTGAGATTAGACAAAGTAGTTGGTAAACGTCTGTTGGAAGTGGGAAAGAGCATACCGGTATAATATTATGATGGTACAATGGCGGCGAGAAAACCTATGAAAGGAGAAATAGCCTAGAGAGAGAGAAAGGTTTTTTGGAAAGTATTGAGATTAGACAAATTTGTTGGTAAAAGTTGTTGGAAGTGGTAAAGAGCATACCGGTATAATCTATGGTGTTACAATGGCCGGCAGTGCATGTACTGTAGAGGATGACCAAAATAAGTTCATTGATCTCTAAAGTTGTGCTAAAATTGGGTGTGTCCTGTCCCATTTGTTGTTCATATAACTATTGATGGAGTCATGGAAAGAAATCAAGGAGACAGTGGGGATGTTGGAGTACCCCCAGTAGAAGTTTGCTTGTGCTACTGTTTGCGTATTATACAGTTTCTATGAGTGCTAATGAGTCACACTTGCATGGTTTTTATGAAATATGTTTGAAACTGTGTGTATACCGAACCTGAAGGTTAATGTGGTGAAGAAGAGCATGATCTTTGAGAGGAATGCATTCACTGAGTGTTGAGATGAGGGTGTTATGGTCAGGTAATGTAGAATGTCACTCAATTAAGTATTTGGACAGTGTGATCAGTTAAGAATGGGAGTACATAATAGAGGATTAGTGCAAGAAAGGGAAAACAGGGGAAGAGGGTTGTAGGAATGCTGAGAGAAATACAGTAACAAGGCGATGATTTTGGAAAGTCAAAAAATTCGCTTCATAAAAGGGGTGGAAAATTAGTTACTTGAGAGTGCATGTGGGCAGACACATGAAGAAATAGGGGGATAAAGCAAAATAATGCGAGGTGGAGAGCATAGTGGTGTAGATGTGGAGATGCTGGAGTGTTATGAGAAACACGCTGTAGTTGGATGTCGGGGGGTGGGGGGGGGGGGGGGGGTCATGGGTGTGTAGCATAGGGCAAATGAGAGAATGTGCTAAATAGAGTGTGATAGAGTGAAGTGGAAGGGCAGAGGGAATAAACAAACTGAGAGTGATTTGGAAGGATGGATGTTGCGAGGTATATGAAATGACATGGCTCCTCTAGGTGTGGGAGGTTGTACGGTACTGGAACTGAGGGCGCCCGAGGGCATAATAGGCAGTACTGTAATTGGCAGTTGGTGGATTCCCGTCTTTGTTACCGAAAGTGCCCCCTTTGAGTAACTAGGAGGTCCACAACTAAATGGTGCATTCATATATCCCATGGCGTTTTAAAAAAGAAATTTGTTGTATGGTTGTACGGTTGTGTGTGGGGATTTTTAAGCAAATTCTATACTAACATATGTCGGCCATGTCTGGTTGAATGTGAATATCCTCTCTGGAAACACTATGAGTTATAGGTGATGGGAGGAGTTGAATAGTAACTCGTAGCAATGAAGCAATTAAAAAAAAACCAGCCTCAAATGTGCATAGTATTACTGTAGGCCTACTGTATTCAGATATATTTCAGACCTCTCGTAAAGTACTGGGTATCCAAGGTCTGACATAGAAGAGTTTGAGCTGTACAACACTTGCTTCAAGGTCCGTTATCTTACACCAAAACCTTTTTTACTTGGGTGTGCCTTGAGATGATTCCAGGGTTTCGAAGACTGTCTGGAAGAGAACTGTGGGATGCTGGTGGTTCTGGAAACAACACCCACGTGCAACCAGCTCAGTAGTATTTCCAGGATGAGGAGGCCGGTGGTTTGGATGTTGTGGTCTTGGCACTACTACTGCTTCTGCATCAATTCTGGATAATTATATTAATAAAAATAGCATACAATATACACAAATTTGATACCGGTATATAATTAATATGGTATCCGTATAGTCTATTTTACAATATATATCCATACCGGGTACCTTAGTATGGGAATAACTATTAACGGCCAGTCAAGATAATCCGCGTACAACTTAAATACGGACTAAACGTGAGCATTAAGCGTATAGATCTAGGCTGTAGTTATAATTATAGGCTATTAACAGCCTTATACTGGATATGGACATACTTATCTGCAGAAGGCAATGTTCTTACCTGTACTAGATGTTCTATGATTACATAATTCTGCACATCTTGTGGCTTTGGCCTCTAGTTTTGTGCAGTAAGATACCATGACAGATTAAGCATTCAAACATATCTCTGGAATGAGAGTCACAGTAGGACTAATAATACCCATCAATAATATAACAAAGTACAAAGTGCTGGTACCAGTACGGTAACCCGGGTACCTTAAGAGTTTTGAAAGCGGTTAATATATCCCACAAAGTTAATATATACATGATATTCTCCCCTAAGTGACCTGTGGTAGTGGTGAGCAGTGTTGCTCCCATATCCTTCATATCTCAGAGACTCATGAGACTTAGAAGCAGGTGGACATTCCTGTAAACAGTTCATGGTTTTGAATCTTAGTTTAGGCGCTAAGCCACAATCACAATTCTATGCGCCAGCAGTGAAGGCTGCAAACCGGTCCGAAACGCGATTGTCCTTGTTTCGTAATGAGGCTATAACTCATACGGGGTGGGGCCTTCCCCACATATTCCTCTCTTCTCTAACTCTTCAACTTTCCCTCCGGGGTTTCATTGCAAAGTATGACTATGTACTAAGTCGAACAATTCTGATAAGAAGCCCATTGACATATTTTTTAGCAAAATTTTAGGCGAAATAATAGGGGGACTATACGTTTAGAAAAAGCTTTAAAGAATATTTGGGAAGGATGTTAATATGTAGCCTACCGTAGTAACCGGGGGCAGTCAAAATAGACAGAACCATGATTGCCATGGGGCGAGGAGTGTAGACAAGGCGGGTGGTACCGCCCGAATTAACTACAGCCTTACCTAATTTTGGGTCCTCGTTTTCCTGTAAATATATTTATATTCACAATCAACATGTTTTCTTACATTTCAATTTTTATAAACCTATACCAAATGAGGTAAAGGTAAGGGCTATGTTATCGGGCGTACCGTCCACAATTGTTTACATAATTGCGGAGGCACTCTTGGCAGTTAAGTTCGAGTCAATTTGGACTGTTTTAAAAAGTTGTAGCAAAATTATTGCTCAACGGTCATATCAATCACTGGTCAGACTGTTATTTACCGCCTTTGCTTGTAATATATAATTATGTATGACATTAATGTCCATAGGGAGTGTGCGGGGGGCAAACAGCCCACCTCAGCAACCCATTATTGTAATTCCATACAGCACGGTCGCAGCTGTAGGTTAAATCTAATGGGATTGCGGGGGAAAAAACTCCTTTGGGCCCCTGCTCATATTCCCCATGACTTTATATGTCATCATCATTTCTATTACTAGCAAGGCGCAAGTAAGCAGGCTGGAGCTCGTGGGATATTTTCGTAAAAAGTAAGTCAAATGAGACACGAACATAATCTGCTAGCGTGCTTCTATGTGAACAAAGTTGAACGGTATGCTACGCTCCACTTTAACACGCGGACCTATACGCGAAGTAAGCAAAGCATGGATCTTGGAAGAAGAATGGAAGCGTAAAATTAGGCAAAACGTCATACATAATCAATTAACCGAGCGGCTCCCACAGTCGGCTCTTGGGCAGTCGACACACACAAATATGGGAATGATATGGTAGTTTACCGTCCGGGTGTAGCCATCTAGCTCCGAGCCTACAACATTAAATCATTCTATAAATACCTTATACAATAAAATAAATCGCAGTTTATAAATGCTATAGGCCTAATACTAGGTTGAACGCGAGCTTAGGTTAGAGGTTGAGTTGTTTTGGTTACGGGTAACTATGTATTTTTGTTGATCGCAAAGGGCAGTCAAAATATACGGGTGCAACATGGATGGTGGAGTCGTCCCAGTAGTGTGTAACAAGTAGCGGGCGGGCTTGGGGGGGTTACACCCTGCGGTAACCACAGTTCGGTATTTAGTCAAGTAAACTCACCGCCACGAATTTTCCTGGAAATTTGGAAAGCCAGCCCATACGAATGAATCATAACCTATACATCATATTAACCCGTCCAGCCCCGGCTAGTTTTGTAATGTTTGTTCACCAGAACCCGGCCGGTTTTCAATTTTTTTTTTATTCCAGAAACAATAGCGAATGGGTTAGGAATGAAGGAAAAACCACGAAAAAACGCTCAAAAAGCTTAAAGAATGGTCCTACAGAGCCCCCGAAAATTTATTTTACAAGAGTAAAATTTGAAGGCAATTACCCCAAAAAACAGGTTTTGCGCGCTCACGCGCACGCACGTGGACTTTGAGAGTTTTCAACCATCGGCACGGTTGCGTGGGATACGTACACAGTTCCCATACAAATCTGAGCCCTCTTGAGTGGCTACACCTGAGGTTACGGTCGGCGCAATTAGGATGCGCCAGGTGCGTCTCTGGGGCTGTGCGTTACATACATCGCCGATGCGCCAGGCGCGTCGCTGGGGCTGTACGGGTTAATATATGTTTCAACTTTCGGAAACACGTTTTCAATTACTTTGAAAAAGTTAATATTTACCTCCTGTTATCCACAGCCAAAGCTGAAGATTGCAGATACCTAGACTTCATTCAAGTTTTTTTGGCGACGTCAACCTTTTATTAATTACATACCAAACCAGCGGGCCCGCGGGGTGTGGGGGCGGCAGCCCCCACCTAATATACAGGTACAAGGTTAGGTTAGGCTAATATTACCCCTTATTTTCGTCTTTTACCCCTCAATTTCCCTGTACTTCATAGCCGTCCCCACTATCGGGGGCCGTATCTGAAGATTGTTGGATAATTGGGAAAACGTTTTTTTCCTAAAGTTGAAACGTATGTTAATATGATATATAGGTTATGTTCATTCGATGGGTGACTTCCAAATTTTCAGGAAAATTCGTGGCCGGTTTCCTTGATATTTTCCCTACATTCTTGCCCAAAATATTCAGACTCACAGTAATCCCGACTAGGCTCCGTGTACTGTCATTTCACAGCTGATGCACCTTAAACTGCGCACAAAATCTTGAAATTACTGCGAAATTACTGCGGGAGAGGCATTGGAACGGTGTGTCAGTTTTCCTGCGGTCTGAGCTCAGTTGTTGGCTACTGGACGGTAGTGCTAGACTTAATTGTGGCACTGCGCTGTTTGGCGGCTGCATGGCCCATGGCTGGGATTGGGGAAACATAGGCCTATGCTAATTTTAATTTAAAGGTCTGCAAGTCCCAGGGTTAACTATCCTAACTTAAATAACCTATCTTAGTTGTTAAAGTTGAGAGTTTAATTTAGGTTGCTTAGCTTAGTTACATTAAGCTAAAATGAGTTAGGTTGGTTATGTTGGGTTGGGTTGGGTTAGGTTAGTTTGGTCGTTTGGTTAGATTGGTAGGCCTAACTCAGGTTAATTTAGGTTGGTTAAGTTTGTAGTCAAATTAATTTAGATAAGGTAGGCCTTAAAGGTAATCCAGCAATTAGGCTAGCCTAGTATGAAATAGGTCAAAGGCTCAAAGCTCTCTCACTACTAGGCTATCATCTGGGATTAGGCTAGGCTAGTTTTATAAATAGGCTACTCCTTAGAATACGAACATTTTTAAACAACAATTAGCAACACACCAAGGCTTTAAATGGATCATCTTATTTTAGGATTTATTTTTATTTTTTAGATTTTGTAGCCTAATTGCTTACCATAACATGTTAGCGCTCCTAGTAGCCTACCTTATTAAAATTTCAGTCTTATTTTAAACATGGTATGTGGCTAACTCATCCCT
>CM064516.1:42705135-43076141 GCA_032716605.1 Paralithodes platypus | reverse complement strand
CTTAGTTTATTTGTGCTATAAATGGAGGTATATGTGTATGGTCGTTATTGATAGGGATCACTGGGAGCATGCTACTGCTTACAGGTACCTACCCGCTAGCACTATCGTTAAGTGAGTGCTGTACTGTATTTATATAGTATTTTATAATATTCATAGATATCTTATCAATATTTGTATTTTGTACTATTGTTAATGTCTTGTCATGTTGCAAAATTTTGGATTTTTAAAATTTAATATTTTGGACAATTTAAACCATGGTAAGTTTCTTTTATTTCCATTGCCAGAGTTTTAGTTAAAAAAAAATTTGCGCAGGGAACGTCCAGGACTTCCCAAAAACTTGGAAGCTAACTTTCCCCTTTAAAAACGTGGACGATAGTTTGCGTTTGGTTATACGTTGCGATTGGTTTGGCTTGGGAAACAGGATTAAAAACAAAAAATACTTTGCTCATGGTTTTAGTTTAAGTTTACCACCACTATTTTATGGGGTGGGAATTGTGTTTCTTTTTTAAATTTAATTGAATTTTCCAATTTTAAGTAAAGCGGTTGTTTTTCCCCAAACATTAGCGATTTTTGGATGAATTTAAAGTTTGACTTTGTAATTCGTTCCCTTGTCCCAGTGGTTGGTTTGGATTAGTTTTGCACAAGTTTTAAACCCATTGTAATTAACAAAATTTATTATTATTATTTTATTAGTTATTATTATTAAGTAACCCAACAATGGAAAAAAATGTGCAAAAAAACTATCAATTGGGAGAAGGGGAGGGGAGTCTGGCACCCGATGACTGGGAAGGAAACCTGGCATAATAGGTGCCCCCTAGTATAAGGTGCAAAAAGGGGGAAGGAGGGTAGTGGTGTGGTAACCAAACGCGAGGGAATATGTCTTTCTAAAGCGTAGTAGGGGGAAAGGTATACGTTAGGGGGGTAGTGATTTGAAGAGAGATGTGGAGAGTGAGGAACACGGAGAAAATGGATAGGGCGGGGGACGAGCAGAGAGGTTTTAGGGAAAGGGAAAGGGAGGGAGATGTGTAGGATCAGGAATTTTTTACCCCTTGGAAATTGTGGTTTTGTGGAGCAAAGTATCTGGAGGAAGGGAAACAAAAGGTTGTATGTTGGGCGCTTTATGGGGGGGATACTTGGAAGAAGGCCTATGACAGTAGTGGGGATAGAGGGAAAGGTTTTGTGGGGAGTGAAAGTTACATTAGAATATACGGAGTAGTCGAGGGGGCACAGGTTGCTGAAAGGCACAAGTGAAAAGAAGGCATGTATGATGGGTTTGGCAAAAGGCGGGGCAGAGGGGGCCGTTAACGTGTGGAGAACGGCCGTGAAGCAGAACGCGGGAGTTCTTGTGGGACCGTGAATGTTTGGTTTGAAAAAACAGGGGGTGGTTTCGTGATGTTCCCCGTGGTTTGTTTACTGGTATAATTATGGATGGAGTTTGGAAAAGGAAATACTATGCAAGAAAGCAGGTGGATTTGTTGGTTTTACTCCCCCCCCCCCCGCTGAAAAGGGAGGGAAATTGAGTGGAAGCTACCTATACTAGCTGTTTTTGCGGGGAAATGATTGACAACGTTTTTCTGATGAGTTGAAATTGAATGGGGAGTTGGGGGGGCGCAGCGGGTCTGGTTAAAATGGAGGTTTTGGAAAACAACAAGTTGTGCGGGGAAAAAAAAAAAACGGAATTTGAAGGTAAATACGGGTAAGAGCAACGGTTTATGGTTCTTCGGAAAAGGGGTGAAAGTCCCCACAGAGTGTGGAGGGTTTGGGAAAGGTCTGAACGGACGTCAGGGGCTATGGGAGAAAGGGATCGTCAAAACTCTTTTAAGTTATCTGGGGTCAGTTCGTTGTTGAGTTAAAACGGATGAGGGGGGGGGGAACTATGGAATGAAAAGGGAGGTGCGGGGTGAAAATAGAAGGGTCCAAACACAGGGGAAGAGGGTTTGTAGGGAAAACGCTTAAAACAGCAGTACAAGTAAAACCCAAGAAAATAGGGTGGGTTGTCAGTATGGGAAGTGAAGGAAGTCCCTTGCATGGGGGGGGACAGTGTGGGTAATTCCCCCCCGACCACTGACTTTACGAGCGGGAAAAGCCGAAAGCACTGATGGACGTTTGGGTTGAGAGGGGACCTCAGGGGGGGGGGACCCAGATGTGGAGAGCCAAGGGGAAAATGGGAATTACTTAGGATCTTTAGAGTGCGTGCGGAAGTTACATGGAGGGAATAGGGGGCAGACTACATGAGGAAGTAAGAAGGGAGGTGTTGGTTGTTGGGGAGGGGTTAGGATGTGGCTGGGGAAAGTGTTTTTTTTTTTTTTTTGGAAAAAAAAGGACAACAAAAACTTGAAGGGGATGGGTTCGGGGCCCATATGGAAAAACGGGGTATGGGGACAAGGCTGAGGGAGGGAAATGACTAAAAGAGGGTGTACGGACGAGCGAGGTGGAGGGGACCCAGAGGGGCGGAGGGGAGGGTTAGACCGGGGATATATCGAGCGGTGGAAGGGATGGGGAGGATAGAGGAAAGTAACTATGAACGAGGAAAAGGCGGGTGCTGGTTTGGGGGGGGGGGGGGGGGGGGCGTCGGGGACATGACTGGGGGAAACAGGAGGTTTTCATTGGGGGGGCGGTTTCGTTGGTCGTGGCCAACCCCCTTCGGGGCTCAACGGGGCGTCAAGGCACTAAGATAGGAATAGATAGAAGGTACAAATTGATTATAACTAGGGCTTTGGGGGTGCGGGCGTGGCCCCAAAACCCAGAAAGGAGTTGAAATGAGGGAAGGCTATTCCCCCGCCAAAAGGCGGGGGCTTTCTAGAGGCCTTTCACTTTTAAGCTGGATTCTGAGAGGATTGGGGTTTCTAGTTCATGTGGTGATGGGCTGGTCTATCAGAGTGAGAAGGGCTGAGCGATTCTCTGGCCCATACCAATAAGGCTTTACTCTGAACTGGCTCCTTTTTACTTTATGTATTTTTTTAGGATCTTCAAGTGATGGCCACTCTTCCGTGGATTAAACCTTTCCCTACTGCCAAACCTCTGAAAAGACAAAGCATCAACCATATTTCCTGTGCCCCCTCAAAAACTTCCCTTCCATAATTACTGAGGGGGCACAGGCCCCTGGGTGGGGCTTTGGTTTCCCGGGTATTTCCGCACCCTCCTCAGCTCCCAGCATTGGAGTGGCTTCGGTCACCCGGGCTTTATTAGTGGTCGGCAGGGAGGGTTCTGTGGGGGCGCTCGGTTATGGCCTTTGGCCTTGCTCGGGGCCTTGGGGCTGTTCGGCCTGGCAGCTTGGGGAACAGCAACAACAACAACAACAACACAACAACTAGACTTTAGTAGCCTAGACTACCTTATAGTTTCTAATTACGCCTAGACCTATGCCATGTATTGGGCGAAGTTTACGCTGATGGCCGCCATTACACACTTTTCTGATTTTTTTTTTTTAGTAAAACATTTAATTTATTTGCACAATGGATTGAAACTTCATGTTATTACTTATCATCACTTATTAGGTCGGCATTCCTCTAAAACCTTAGACCAATACCACACAGCAGCCGAATCCATGCAATAGTTTCGGAGCTTTGAATTAAAATTGTTGCTGTCGCGGCGGAATTACCCCGTTTTACCCTATATTATTTATAGAGGCTCTGACCTAAATCTACAAAATATAAATTTTAATTTTAAATGGCTTTGATGCAAATATGCATAAGAGACAGGTCACCTCACACTTAGGCTGAAAGACAAATTTTACAGTTTTTCTTTTCTTCATGGGAACAGTGCATCGAGTACAGTACTAGGCTATACAGTAATTTGAGTTGTACAGTATATGAGTTTGCTTTTTGGCTTTGGCTGACTTCATGGTTTTATCAGGATTCAATCCCATAAATGCTTCCTAGAGCAACAAAATAAGTCCTGTCTAATGTTGAAAATTGTTATGATAATCAAAGTAGACCACTGCTTCTGTATAAACTACAATATATCAGAGTGCAGTTAGGTATATGTACACTCGGTCCAAGAAGTATCTGCACCCCTACGCTGATTATCTGGTGTGTACAGCTCGATAGGGTTGGCACCTCTGCCTGCAACTATATCCATGTGTCAGAGAAGATCGTCTCTGACACATGGATATAGTTGTAGGCAGAGGTGCCAACCCTATCGAGCTGTACACACCAGATGATCAGCATAGGGGTGCAGATACTTCTTGGAGCGAGTGTACATGCTCAGAATAATATGCAGTATTCGAGAATGCATAATATATCGTAGACTTGTGCATAAACCTTTAACGGTCTTGATAGTGTAATAGTTAAGTGCACAGAATTTTGGTGTGAGTATCCGAGGATTGAATCCATGAAGTACCACATGTATTCATTGTTTCATTAATTATATCTTTTTGTAATTTAATTGGTGGGTTAGTGATGATATGAATAATGTAAAACACAAAACTATTACCTTCATAGCCTCATAATAAGGTGAAGTTTCTGCTAGTTCCCTGGAAGGTGCTGCTAGGTAGTAATATCCTTCTGTCCCTCCTTCATGCGGCCGATGTACTCTGGTAAGGCCACTCTCTCTCCTGCTGGCTTGGCAGAGGACTCGTACAAAACCAATTTGCCAATCTCCTCCTTCTCTACCTGCTCCGTGGAGGCCAGAATACCTGACATATAAGAGTAGGGGTATAGTCAGAATAACAATGTCAAAATGATGACGTCTTTATTATAATATATTTTGGGTAGCATGGCTGAACGACTATTTCCATGATGATGGCTGATTAGCATAATCTCAAAGATGTAGCCTACCACCCGCATGAAACTGACCTTCCTTAATAAAGATGCCATAATCAGTGAAGAACTTGGCGTATCCCTCAGGGTCCTTGCGAGCCTTGTCAAAGAGGAAGCGGACGACTCTGTTCTGGATGACGGTCCTCAGGCGCCGGATCAGAGCCGAGTCCTGCAACAACTCTCGACTAAGGTTGAGGGGGATATCTTCACTGTCAACCACACCTGAAACAAAACAATTATATTTTTATTCTGGCTAAAAAGAAGGAGGCTAAGAGGGAAAAGTTAAAAATTGTTATACATTAGTACTGTATGTGTACTGTAGTATGCAAAGGAAACTCACACTATATGACAGGCCTGAGAGTGTAACTTTGGCAGCAAGTTGCTGGAGCTGGTGGACATGAAAAACAAAAATAATAAATATTAATATAATAATAATAATAATAATATTCAGGTTACTTATTTCTCAACAGCAACAATTCTTCCCAAAGGGAATTCACTGTACAGTACAATATTACAATTTCAAAGAAAAAAATATGTACAGTACATAAATTTGTGCAGTGCAAAGCTGCTAAGTAGCAGTGGCAGAAACTAAACTCTATAATCATCTGTCACAACACATCTTGTACGATCATTGCTTCTTAACCCTTTCACTGTAGGAACCGTACAAGTACGTGCTGGCAATTTACTGCAACTTAAAGCTCCTTAAATCCTGTGGAGAAGAGTGTGAGAATGCAGGAGCGCGGCAAGCCCCCGTCCGCTCTCCGGCACATCTGCCATGGCACTGAGACTCTCACCCTATGTCTCGTGAGATATATTCAGTGTTGCCTAAGCGTGTGTATAAGCCAGTGTTGCAATGTCGCGACATTGCTAATTATTAGTGAATATTGCCGATGTCTGTAGTAACGCTGCAGGTGAACCCGCGCGCTACACATTTCGTTCTGGTGTCATTTGAAAGCTCTTTTCTAGTTTTTTGCTGCAAACATTTTATTCATTCAGGTATTTGCATAAGTAATCAAGGAGTGCCTGAATGAGCCCTAGTATAGGAGGAAATATGCCTGCACTTATAGGGTTAAAGGATTAAACGGAAGTCAGCTGTTTCATGGATACGGGCAATCTACTGCATAGCCTTAGAGCGACAAAGGAAAATGACATCTCAAAGAAAGGGGATAGCTGGATGGGCTGCTGGCTCACTGAGGCGCAAAAACTCCTCATCATATGGAAGAATCACTTCAGGATGCTCCAGTGGACACTTCAACAATTCAGCAAGATAATAAACTTAAGGACCTTGAAAGTCATAAGATACAGCTTAAATTCTATTCTAGCTATAACCAGCAGTTAGTTCAACTCAATGTGGTAAGAAGTCATGGGGGTTCTTGGTTGAAGGCCAAAATTGAGCCTTGCAGCCCTGTTTAAAACTGATTGAACCTACTTTAACCCTCAACATACCCATCAACATACCCATATTCCTCACCAAGCCCTCTATAACCCATCATCTCCAGACATCACCTTTTGCTCCCCAGAACTCGCCCCCACAACATCCTGGAGGGTGGTCAGAACCTTAGGCTCTGACCACCTCCCGATCATTATCACCACCAAAACCAGACTCACCCCAGCTAGCCACAAACACACATACACCAATTATAAAAGAGCTAACTGGGAAGCATTCACAAATGAGACAGAACAACACTTCACAACTCTAAACAGTACACCCATCACTAACATCAACAATGCTGTACACATACTCAATAAAACTATCCAAAACGCTGACAAGAAACACATTCCAAGAGGTAACAGAAAAAGACACAACCCCAACTTCACACCAGAAATTCAAAACCTCATCAGACAACGCGACATACTGAAACACTCCCCAGCACCCCACACACAAGACATCACACAACAAATTCAAGCACTCAACACCCAAACTAACAACAAAATACAAGAACAACAAAAACTAAATTGGAATAACTTCCTACAAACACTTGATCACAAAACAAACCCCAAAAAAACTCTACAAAACACTAAACAGCATCACACTTTCCAACAGCAACACAACACAATCACATGCTGCAATCACAACAACAGACTCTACTCCTTCATGTAAACAACAAGCAAACACTCTCATCAATCACTTCTCACATGTCAGCCACCTAAAACCTCACAAAGACGACCGACGTGTCATCCGACGTAAGAGACAATTCTCCACAGACCCTGACTAAACACCCTTCACCAATCACCAGACAAAGCATATCATCAACAATCTCAAGCACTCACCCGCCTGTGGCCTAGACAACATAAGCAACATACACCTCAGACACCTGGGACCACAAGGCATACAAGCACTCACTAACATATCAAACTACAGCTATTCACACAACACAATACCAGACATTTGGAAGCATGGTATCATTATCACATTCCCCAAACCCAACAGAGACCCCACGCTACCCTCCTCGCACCGCCCCATCACACTCCTTTGCTCCCCCTCCAAAGTCATGGAATGCTAGTATTACAACTAATTACACCTGACCTACCCCTAGCTCCAACACAATATGGCTTTAGGCCACTGCACTCCACAAACACTCTTCTCACAGACCTTACACAAAGAGCTTTCGACGGCATCAACTCAGCTAGACCACCACACAGATCACTATTAGCCACACTCGACATTAGTAAAGCCTTCAATGCCATCCCCCGCCACAACTTAACAAACAAAATCTACAACACAAACATGCATAACAACACAAAAAGGTGGCTGGCCAACTTCCTAGCAGGCAGATGTGCACACGTATCTTTTGCCGGTCAGTCATCTAAAATCAGAAACTTTCCAAACGGAGTCCCACAAGGATCCGTCCTATCGCCCGCACTCTTCAATCTGTACATGCACGATATAACTACACCCAATACGCCCCAAATAAACTTAGCCTCCTATGCAGATGACATAACACTCACATGCACACACCATGACCCAAAAAGAGCAACAGATCTCCTTCAACCCTATCTCAACACACTACATGGCTGGTGCACTACAAACAGACTTAATCTTGCCCCAGCCAAATCCACCGCAATCCTGCTCACAAGTTGGACAGAACACGAATACATGCCTCAACTCACCATAAACAACACACCCCTAACACATACACACACCCAAAATCCTAGGAGTAACATATGATACTCATATGACATTCAAACAGCACACCACAAGCATTAAAAAGAAACTGACACCCAGACTTAACGCCCTCAGGTCACTTGCTCACACAAAATTTGGACACAACAAAGAAACTACCACCACAATACATAAGATCAGTGATGGAATACGCAAGCCCAGCCTGGGCTTCTAACCTAGCTGAAACACATCATAAGACCTTACAGACTATTCAAAACAAAGCCCTGAAGATCATTACAGGCTGCACAGCTACTGCACCCACAGATCACCTACATCAAGAAACCAAAATCCTCAAAGTCAAAGACCATCTGGACATGAGAGGCACTCAATTCCTGGCAGCAGCCTCCACGAACCAAGACCACCCACTAAACTACATGGCAACACACCCACAGACACCAAGAAATATCAAAACAACACCCAGCACACGGTATCACACACAATTATTGTCCTCTCTCCCTCCCTGCCCACCCCAAACCAACTTCCAAAAGCACATCCATACTCATATCTCTCACCGATCCATCCACTCACTCACAGACAACACGCAGCTGCATGCACGACCTCCCGAAATCCATCCTTCCGAATCCTCCCTTCCTCGCGAGGACAGAGTCCACCTGGCCAGGCTGAGATGCGGACACCATCCAGCTCTCCTGAGCTATCAGAAGAGACTGGATGACTCCGTTGTCGACGCCTGCCCGGGATGTAACACAGCACCCCATACCATTAAACACATCATAGAAGACTGCATTTCACACAACCACTTACGCCAACAACACAATCTACACTCAATAAGAGCTCTGTGGGAAAGCCCGATCGTGGCCATGGCCTTTCTCAGGGACTCGGGGCTGTTCGGCCAGGCAGCTTAGGGAACAACAAATACAACATAACCCTTAACTTATGGTTGTGTGTGGGGTGCGAGTGGGGGTTGGGGACGAGTGGAGGATGTGGTATGCAGAGATGCCACTAGCCTACTTCCTATGTGTCACCCAATTTTGAGAAATTTCCCAAAACTGCCACGGTATTTGAAGGGTTGTTTTTATACATGTTTAACCCTCGGTACCGGGTTGGGCTTTGAGGAGCCAACACAAACTAGCGCCGTGGAGCCCGGATGGGTGCTGAGCTCCATTGCTTGAATTTTTGCTTTCGAAACGCGGGCATAAATTTTTTTTTTTGACAAACGGTACACAGCGCCACCACGCTCGAACTACACCACAGCATCAGTCTCTACCCAGATGCCATCAGGGATACTACCCAAAAAATTGATTCGACTGTGTCCGATTCCGTGCCTCCCACGACGCCCACCCCGGCTCGTCGTATTACACGACGGCCCCTCGCCAAGGATGTTCTTTCTCCGGGAGGAATAGAGAGAACCTTGCATGAGCTAGATTTTGACAGTGATTTTGACAGTGATTTTGACAAGATGAGCAGTGGCCATTCGTTTCGTTACGCATCGAGTGCATATTCTACTAGTGGCGAAGAACCCGAGTTGAAGGGATTTTCCAGTGAACATGAGAGCGATGCAGATCCTGAAGGTGGGGAAACATGTGTCGCGGTGAAGGTGAAGAGAGTGAAGTTGAGGTTGGCGGCACACCATGGCGGAAGGCGGACGCAAGTTTGAGGCTCCGGCATATGTTATGGGAATAGTCAATTAATTCAAGGATATCGAGTGCATATGGGCTAACAAGAAGAGGAAGGATTTAGTGAAGGTTTGGAGGATATATTGGTGTGGTGGAGGGGTGATATATAGTGTAATAAGAGTGTGTAGTGACGGGACAGCGGTAGGGTTGTGAGTTGTTGAGTTTGTAAACAAACATGGCAGAGGGAATTTCGGGTATGACGGAGTCGGAAGGAAGGTTACAACGTTTTCGGGGATTTAAGAGCACAGATAAGAAGTTAGAAGAGGATAGTATTGTTGTGAAGGATTTGGAAAAGTGGATGAGTGATACGGAGAAATGGAAGGGGGATATTGGTGAGAAAGTTAAGGCACTGTGTGTAATGTGTGGTGTGATAGGTGGGGAAGGGAATAGGCCTAGCGAAGGAAGTGAATGCAGGCCTTTTTTGGCAGTTAATGAGAGCCTAGAGATGGTATTGAAAAGGGTAGATGAACTGGGAGCAGAGAATATGGCATTGAAGGAGCAGCTGAAGGAATACGAAGGACGTTTCACCGAAGTAAAGGAGTCGACTGCATGGACGGTGGTAGGTAAACAAAAAGTCAAGGATTTGGAGGATATTATGAAAGAGCAAAAGGAAGAAATGAATATGACCAAAAAAAGTTTTGAGAGTGCAGTTGTAGGGGTCATGAAGAACAAGGAGAGTGTCGTGAGGGAGGCCATGGACAGGGATAGGGGTGTAATCTTGTATGGAGATATAGAGACTCATATGAATGATAATGGAGTGAGAAAAGTGAGGGATATGGAGACAGTGAAGGAGGTCTTGAAAGGGGTGGAGGAGATCAGTAGGATAGGTAGATATAAAAGGGGAGAGATGAGACCTATAAGGGTACAGTTTAAAACTAGGGTAGTGGCGGAGACTGTGACAAATTTTAGTTGGAGGCTAAATACAAATGATAAACTGAAAACACATAAGACTAAAGAAGGATTAGAGTATAGAACAAAGGAAAAAAAATTAAGGAATTACAAGAAAAGGCTGATGAAAATAATGGAAAGTTGGATGAGGAGGATAAGAGACATTTTTACTGGAGAGTGAGGGACGGAAAAGTGAGGAAGTGGTTTATAAGAGTAGAAAGGAGGGGGAGATCAGGGAGGGGAGAGAATGTGATGAGAGTTGTGACGGAGGAGGAGAACGGGGTGGAGGTGTCACAGGGAGAGACAGGAGACAAAGAGGCAGACCCAGTAGTGCTAACAGGGGAGTAGGGTACGGACTGGAGGAGCGGGATGGTGTAATTGCTGAAGGAATGGTAGATGGATTAAGGATTATGTTTAGTAATGTGGATGTGTTTACTCAGGACAAGAAAAGAGAACTGATATGTAGGTTGCAGGATGAAGAGGAAAAACCTGATATCATAGCCCTACAGGAAGTAAGACCAAAAATGTTAGAATTGAAAGGGAACTGGTGGAATATAGTTTGGAGGGTTTTGAGTTATATGAGAGAAATGCTATTAGAGCAGAGGTTGGAAGAGGACTGTTTATTTATGTAAGAAAAGAGCTCAAGGTTAATGAGGTGGATATGAGACAGCAGTATTGTGAGTATTTGTGTATTGAAGTAAAATGTGTAAGAGGATCAATTCTAATTGCCTCTATATATAGAAGCCCAAATAATAGCAGGGGAGAGGATGATAACCTACTGAAAGCAATGGAGGAGATAGATAATAGAGAGAACAAATATAAAATTTTGATTGGAGATTTCAATTTGCCAAGGATCAACTGGGCAAATTGTACTACTCCAGCAGGACAGGGTAGCCTGGAAAATAAGTTTATAGAGAAAGTGAGAGATTGTTTTTTAACGCAACATATTGTAGAGATGACAAGATATAGAGATGGGACGCAGGGGAGTGTACTTGATTTGATTTTTAGCAATGAAGAGGATATAGTGGAACATGTTAATGTGGATAGCCCTATAGGTCGTAGTGACCATGCCTGTATAAGATTTAGTTGTAACATTAAATCGGAGAGGGATAATAAAAGCAATAGAAAATATACATGTATGATAGAGCAGATTATGAGCTGCTGAGACGGTGTTTGGACATTGACTGGGGGGAATATTTGAACGGTGAAGACGCTGAAGGAATGTGGAGGAAAATTAGAGTTAAACAGGAGAATGCTGTATCCAAAAGTGTACCAGTAAGGGAATATAAGGATAAAACAAAATTGAGGAAAAGAACTAACCCAGAATTGCCAATGAAAAGAAAGCTTTGGATATTGATTAGAAGAAAGAAACGATTGTGGGAAAGATTAAAATTGTTAAAAAAGAACAGGGGGTCTAGTATAGAGGCTAAGGAAGTGGATCTGGAACGTAGACAAATAAACAATAAAATAAGGTGGGAAACAAGGAGGGGGGTGAAGGAGAGAGAGAGAGAGATAGCTAGAAATGTGAAGGATAATCCAAAAATATTCTGGAAGTACATTCAGAAAAATTAACAAGAAGAGTAGGGATCCCAGAGCTGGTGGGGGGGTTGAATGATGGGAGTAGAGCAGAGACTGATAAGGAGAAAGCAGAGGTGCTGGGGAAATACTTTGGGGGGGTACTAACAGTGGAGTCGGAGGATGCAGTGCCTACTATTCCCATCAAACAGGCACCGGCACTAGAACTAGTAGAGTTTTTCCATGCTAGAATAAGAAGGGCTATAGAAAAAATGAACAGAAGTAAGTCACCGGGACCGGATGGGATACACCCAAGAATCATAAAGGAAGGAGGGGAGATGTTAGTAGAGCCATTGAAAATGTTATTTGAGGTATCGTTTAATACAGGACAAATCCCGATGGACTGGAGAGAGGCGAACATAACAGCTATATTTAAGAAGGGAAAGAGAAATGACCCAGGGAATTATAGACCAGTCAGTTTGACAAGTGTTGTGTGTAAACTAATGGAAACGGTAATTAGAGAAGGAATAATGGATCATATGAAGTCAAACCAACTTTTCAGTGGGAGACAGTTCGGATTCTTGCCGGGGAGGTCGACGGTACTACAGCTAATTAAGGTGGTAGATGATTGGATGCAAATTCTAGAAGATGGTGATGTAATAGACGTGGTATATTGCGATTTTATGAAGGCCTTCGATAAGGTCCCACATAAAGGTTAATAGAGAAAGTTAGAAGCTATAATTTATTAGTGGCCCCTCCATCATTGACGAACATGCCTATTACATAAGGCATCCTCTTCAAACACTAATCCGCCGTAGTTTGAATCTACCGCGCAGAGCATTTAAAAAACTGAGGAGCCTTCATCATGAGCGCACGCGACCTCACTCATGGCTTCAGTCATTATGAATTGGGTTCTCACTACGAAAAAACTTCGTAAAAAATAAAAACAAAAAGAAAATAAGAAAAACTATCCAATAAGCTTTCCATCATATCGTGGATGTACTTGTGTGGATTTCTGACCAGACGCTGAATCAGGCGTCATTCCTCCTTCTTTGCTCTGCGCTCAGCCTGCCCGGACGTACCTTTCAGGCTCCGCTGGTTCCGCATTCGTTGCGTCCCTAGTGAGTTTTTTCTCATTTGTTTACTCTAGGATGTATCGAGTAAGGTTAGGATAGGCGTAGCAGGAGTGTCCTGGGCTGGTTGCCCGCAGTGCAGTGTATTTTGGGTCGTATGTATGGGGCATCTATTTCGGATGTACCCTCGTGGTCCTGTTGTGGACACGTGAACTTTTCACAGTTGTGTTTCATTACGCGTTAATTATTGCTGCCTTTTATCCTTCTGATGAGGTAAGCTGTGTGTTTGCTGACGTTCCCAGCGTATTTTTCTTCACTTAGTGAAGTTTTTTCTGGGTCCGTGTCAGGCTTCCCGGGGTGGGAAGTTATCGCTTCGGTGGTGTGTTGGCGGTGGTTCCTGTTGTGATATTCCAGTGTGTGTTTATATTTCAACTATTTTCATGCCGTCTACCTAGGCCTAGCCAGCCGCTCGTAGCTTTGCCACATGTCTAGTGTTATTATTTATTTTATAAATATGCCCTACTGTGTCATGTGTATCCGGGTTTTAGTTGTGTATTGGCCCTCGGACTATATTTGTTTCCTGGTTTAGTTGTGTATTGGCTAATTCCACGGATTATGTTGTGACCTTGGTTAGTCGTGCGTGTCTCTCCTCGTGTCGTATTGTTCAGATGGTGTCTGTTCAGGGTGGGGTTTGCCTTCCGGCGGGTTTTTCTCGGTTTCACCATGAAAAATCCTGACCGATGAGCAGTGTTGGGCCACACGTGGTTTTTAACTCTGGCTGGTTCCCCGGCGTGGGGAGGTGTCTGTGGCTCTCCAGGACTGCGTCTCTGTGGGTGCCTGGTTTCAGGCCTCCTTTAAATTCCCGGCGGGATGGCTGTACCCATCCTTACATATATATTTAGATATATTTAAAGAAACGACGTTCTTGAGAACACTCGTTTTTTATAGGTTTTTCTACCTGGTTTACGACAACCACATGGAAAACCTAGCTGTTGTTTAGGCATTCCTCCCCGGCGATCTTTTACAAAGAAGTGGGGTCAGGAACTTGTGGGGTTAACTTTTAGACTTCTCACCCGGCGGGTGCACCTGAGCAGGGTGGGATAAAACGACTTAGGTCTCATATAGTTAACCAATCCATTTGAGTGATACTCTGTGTATCGCTGCCTTTACTCTTACGGCAATTGAAGGATCAGTGAGGTTTAACCAAATCGATTCCCACACCCGGCGGGTGCCCCTAAGTGGAGGAACTAAGGAATTTATAAACAAATTCAATTTCGATTAACCTTAATTGGGTGATACTTTCAGTATCGCCGCCTTCTATTTTTACGACGATCGTTTTGGGCAATTCGTTAAAAAAATCAGATCTTCGTATATTCCTGCCCTGGGCTATTCTACTAAAATATTTCAAGGGCCGGCGTCTTTATGAGGGGGGGCTTTGTTACAAAATTGAATCTTGAGACAGTCACCACCTCCTACAGACTATAAGTGCCATACTGGACCATTATATCAGAGGGTATTCTTCATGTTCTTTAGCTAAGAAGATTTGTTTAGCCTCTTTACACCCAGCCGCGTAGCGAGATGTGTTAGCTGTGTCTTTGCATCCCGTTACCCGGCGGGTTATTAACACTTGTATGCGAACACGTGGGTTAACCTTATGAGCATTAATTCCTGGAAATTTTTCTTTATTTTTCCAGAGCTGAGCTCCGGCGGACCAATACAGACCCGGCGGTAGTTTCCTCACACCAGTCTCTGTCATGGCTAATGTGGCCCCAGTTTTTGCCCTGTGCATTACCCCTACTTGCGCGGGTATCCCAATTTTTGCGCATACCCTTTGCATAAGGTGTGTTAGATGTCTAGACCGTTCAAGGGGTCTCTGGGTTACACTTAATTGTTCATTTTGCTCCCAATTAGCCAATAAAGTCCTGTGTGACAATGACAAGACCGCGGCGGGAGCGTTGAGAGAGGTCAGACAACAAATGTCGGCCTATACTACCATTGTCGCACATAAGTCAATTCAATGTGACAACGTCCCACTTTGGGATAAGTTGCTGTCAGAGCACCCTCCCCCTAAACGTACCTCTAGAGTAACGGGTTTTAAGCCGACAGAGACTAGCCAGGGTTCTGTATCGTCTGTGGATACGTTTAAACGCCCGAGAGAGCCTACTCCCCCGGCAGCCACCTCCTCGTCGCAGGCGAGATCGAGGTCAAGGTCACCCCTCAGACAGCGGTCTTCAAGTCGGGCCTCTTCCCCGGCTAGTAAGAAGTGTAAGACTGAAGCTTCCCCCAGTGGCCATGGTGGTGATTCTTCCAAACCTAGGTCTAGTTCGCGGTCACACCGTAGCCACAAATCCTCCAAAAAGGATTCCCATAAGAAGTCCTCTCGACATTCTACTAAGTCTAGTGCATCTCATCGTACCTCTACACCTGAAAATGTTTCTGTTACAGCCTCAGAGTATAGTGAAGCGCCTGTCCCTAAACAAGATTTACCTATTGATATTTTAACCCTAGAAACGGAAAGTTCAGGAAATTCAATAATTGAGAATGTTTCAGACTCTCAAGAGAGCGTAGGCCAGAGCCTCGGTGTTTGGCGGTTTGCTCAGCCAGGGTCTGACCATCCACGTCCGACTCATACGAGTCACACAGTAGCCGATGTCCACAGGGACGCGGCGACCCCATCCTCTATCCCTGATTTATCTTGGAAACAAGGTGCCCCTGCCTCGGCGGGGTCTTCTCAGGAGGATCGGGAGGAACAAGATGAAGTGTCATTAATTTCAGATAGGGAGGGACAAGGGTCAGGCTCAGGCCTGGACGCCGCCCATGATAATACTAATTCACCTGAAAGTTCTGCATCTAACCAGTTTGTTACAGCACAAGAAATTGATGGGTTACTTACTCATGCTCTATCAAAATTCTTTAATCAACAACGAGAAAACCCCACAATGGACTTGGGGGCTCCCTTGACAAGTTCTGCGGTACGGCCTCTGATAACGTCAATCGATTTATCTAAGATTCCTAACCCTCCTACTCTGTCACCGGCAGGGAGCTCTAAGCCAGCTACGGCGGCATTCACTACGTCAAATGTCAGGGTCATTACGGATGTTAATCCACCCCCTCTAGACAAAGCGCCTCTTAGAAAGGTAGCTATGCCCCTGCTTTATGGGCCAGACGAGTCATGGGTCCCTTTGAACCCCTCTAAGCCAGAGCTTGCCCAGCCTACCTTGTCAGGGGAACTCCCGGTAACCACGTGAGTGGTTTATCCAGGGAAATAAGTCTAAGAAATTAAGGGCATTGGATGCCTTGGGTAATGTTTTGGACGTAAATATCAAGGCTATACCTAGTTATTTATCAGGATTATTTTGTTTATGCATCTAAGCCTGCTTTACCCCCTGCCTCAGCTTCAAAACTTTTTTCAGGACTGGTCTAAGCTGGATGGGTTTAATGATATTAAGGCTCTGTCGGCTCTTACTACTGAACTAGATTTACAGACCGTCACAGACGAGACAGCTAATCCAGTGTTGAAGGTGGGACAGTTGGGACCAGGACCTTGGGTGGATTGGGAGGTAGAGGCTCAAAACTTTGCAACCACTTTCACTTCTAATCTTCCCACCAGATCCCTCAGGATACACATTCATGGTTCTCCATGCCGGTAGGTTCTGCCGGCGGAGTTCCGTCAGCTTTATTTTCTTTTTTAGCTGCCCCTAAGATTAATCTTTGTGAACTAAAGGAACCATTCACTACCCCTACCCCTTCTCACCTAGACAGAGAATTTAGGCTAAGGGGAAAAGCTTTCCGCCTGTTTTCACAGTACATAGTTTCTCAACAGGTGGCTAAGTCTTTACTCAGGTCTACTCAGGCAATCGCAGACGCGGATGCTCGAAGATCAGTTGAGTTATCCCGGCGTCTGATTCTTCAGTCGTCGATTCAATCCTTAGGTGACATACGCACAGCCTTACTTGAGGCGGTGCGAGCACGACAGGATCTTAGGATGTCATTAGTTCGCAAGCTGCCTGATCGCATTGCTAACCAGGTGGTAATGTCCCCAGTACTTACACCTTCTTTAATGTCCCCTGATGTATGGCGAACAGTGTTTAACATGGCACAGGCCGTGAAGCACAGTCCCGCACAGGCTAAGAAACCCGCATTTAACTTCCCCAAACCTAAGCCTCCTACTAAAGCTCAGCCAGGGAGTTCTAAGCCGTTTCTTCCGCCTAAGTCCTCCCAATCCCCCCTGGGTCAGTTCAGGCATAGACAGAGAGGGTTTTCAGGACAGAGGGGACGCGGCCAGTATAAGCCGGGGCAGGGCCAGTCTTCGGCCCACACCAGCCAGCCGGCGAAGCGTCCAACACCACCAAACCCACCATCAAAAAACTAAAGTCTTTCTCACTCCCAGTGCCTATCTTAGAGCCGGAGGAACCGAGGGAAGTACAGCCGGCGAACCCTTGTATGCTAACTGGGTCGTTCCGAACGTGTCACCAAGCATGGCCGTTAAAAACCTGGCCTCGGATGGTGGCACGTAAAGGCATCACTTGGCAGTGGCTCCGGCGACCTCGCTTACGTCAGCCGACAACGGCAAATTGTGTTTCATTAGAGGTGGAGTTGCTGGTCCAGGAGATGATTGCCAAGAATGTCATCATCCCGGTCCCTCCAGATTACCCTGTATTCACGTCAAAACTGTTTTTGGTTCCCAAACGGGACAGTGTTCAGAGGAGGCCGGTCGTAGACCTGTCTTATCTGAATCTTCACATTTACAACGAGTCTTTCAGAATGTTAACAGTTCATCAAATCAGGCTAACACTTCCGCCGGGAGGCTGGATGTGTTCCCTAGACCTGACAGACGCCTATTGGCACGTGTCGGTCAACAAAAGATTTCAAAGGTTTCTGGCCTTGAGGATCAGGCACCAAAATTTTGTTTTTCAGAGGATGCCGTTCGGTTTGAACCTAGCACCTCGATTATTCACGAAACTAGTCCGGCAAGCCCTGATGCCGTTGTTAAAACAGGGAATCAGAGTGTTGTGGTATCTAGACGACTGGCTGGTGGTGGCAGAGACACAACAATTATGCATAAAACATGTCAATATCATTTTAAATCATGTCAAAACTCTAGGCTTCAAGGTAAATCTGGTAAAGTCAAACCTTGTTCCCTCAAGAGTAATTCAGTGGATAGGGCTGGTCTGGGACACCGCCGCTCTCACTCTGAGTCAGAGTGTGGACAATCGCAACACGTTTCGCAGGAAACTGTTCAGGTTTCTTCACAGTCTGACTACGACACGAAGAGTCTGGGAGTCTCTGGTCGGCTCTCTCAACTGGATTCAGCTAACTGTCAAGTTGGGCCGGTTGAAAGTAAAACGATTAATATTGGAAGGCAACAAATATTTCCCACTCTTACCGGCGGGAAAATTATGGCCCATACCAAAATTAATCCACACCTTACTAGCGGTCTGGGCGAAGAGGGAAACATTGCACTCAATCATGTCATGGACCTCTCCTCCTCCAACGGTATGGGTAGACACGGATGCGTCAGGCACCATAGGGTGGGGATTTCAGTCAAATCAGGGGCACCAGGGTCAGGGACTTTGGTCCCACTTAGAAATCTCTCACATAAATGTCAGAGTTACTAGTCCCCTTGTATTTCCTTCAGGCTCACGGCCCGGCGTTACGGGGCAAGTCAGTGGCCTTCAGAATGGACAATCTGAATGCAGTTCACTGTATTCAGAAACAAGGGTCAACGAGGTCAAGGAAGTTGCTACTCGTGTCGGAAGAGATTTTTGTTCTAGCCACCAGTCTAGATATTTATCTTCACGCATCTTATCTCCCAGGCGTAGCGAACGTCTGGGCAGACGCTCTGTCCCGGAGACAGAGCACGACAGTAGAATGGGAGCTCAAGCAACCCATTTTCGACCTAATGATTGCGGAGCTCTCCCATCCACAAGTGGATCTTTTTGCGTCCGAGGAGACTCACAAGCTCCCTCTATACCTCACCCGCCGGGCGATAACGCCGGCAGGGGGGCCAGACGCCCTAGTGACAGACTGGAACAGATGGAGCTCCATCTATCTGTTTCCGCCGCCAGATGCGTCACTAATGTGCCACGTAGTGAACAAACTACGAGTTTATCGAGGCTTAGTCTCGCTAATCGCTCCCCTGTGGCCGGCGCAGGTGTGGTACCAGCAGTTAATAATGTGGTGCCCGGACCCGGTATCGCTCCCGGTCGGGTACTTCCACTTAGACACGATTGGCAACCTAGAGACCTCGCTGACTTTTGCATTATGGACATTCAGGAGGCCAAGTGGCTAGCACCATACGGTAGGGATGTGACCAATAAATTGCTCAATCAATATACTCAGTCTACTAAGCGACAATATCAATCTCATTGGAAAGCTTTTACTTCTTGGATTGTTAGAACGGAACAAACTGTACCCTCAGTGGCATTGGTTTTTAATTACTTGAACTATCTGTTTGAGCAGAAACGTTTATCTGTGGTTTACTTTGAAGAATCACTTAACTGCGATTAGAGTGCCCTTTTTCGACCTTACAGGTCTATCCATACCGGTGGCGGAGGAAACAGGATTTATGAGAGCGTGTTTTAAACTCCGCCCACCTCCCCGTCAGCTCATGCCTACTTGGTCTCTGGACAAAGCTTTGTCTTTACTTCATTCTCGTCTGTATCAAAATACTGCAGACTTTGCTTTAATCTTAAAGAAGGCAGTTTTCCTTTTGGCTTTGGCCACCGGAAACAGAGTGTCTGAGCTGGCGGCGATGAGCAACACACCTAATTGTCTTAGGTTTGGTAGACTTAATGATTCAATTTCCATTGCACCCTCCCCGGCGTTTGTAGCCAAGAATGAGCATAGTGCACACGTGTTTTCTGAGTTCACGGTGCCGGCGTTAAAAAGGGGAAAAGGTGCATCATAATTTATGTCCAGTGCAAGCTCTAACCAAATATTTGGGGATAGCTCCTCATAACCCCCAAGGTGCTTTATGGGTAGCGAGTACGGGTAAACGCTTACTTAAGCGGCGATTAGCCTCTCTTCTGGTAGAAGGCATTAAAGAGAGTAATCCCGGCGTTGTGGGTAGGGCCCACGATTTACGCAAGTGGGCGGCCTCTTTACGTTTCCTGAAAAACTTTTTCAGTTGAAGATATTGCGTCCACACAGTTGTGGGCGTCTAATCATACGTTTCTCTCTAGATACTTGTCAGTTGCTCTAGACAAACCTTCCTTACCATGTATAGCTTTAAGGCAGAGGGTCTAGGTGGCCCTGCAGTCACTTATGTTTATTTTCAAGGAGGGTGCAGTTCAGTTGACATAGGACACCCTAGACCCCGCCGGAGTATGAGAGCTGTGATACAATTTAAGGGTTAAAATGTGATATGAAAATTTCTCTGCGAGAATTTGTGCTAGTACAAAGTTTAGTACAAAACAACGGTGTTGTTATAGTAGTTTTAGCTGCGAAAGCAATGTAACATTAGTTCAATGTAATAACAACGCAATGCGAAAGCAATAGTAGAGCCCTTGAAAAATGTTTTATTTGAGGTACGTTTAATACAGGACAAATCCCGATGACTGAGAGAGGCGAACATAACAGCTATATTTAAGAAGGGAAAGATAAATGACCCAGGAATTAGGACCAGTCAGTTTGACAAGTGTTTGTGTCAACCTAATGGAAACGGTAATTAAGAGTCAAGGAATAATGGGATCATATGAAGTCAAACCAACTTTCAGTGGGATACAGTTCGGATTTCTTGCCGGTGAGGTCGCGTACTACAGCTAATTAAGTGTAGATTATTGTATGCAAAGCTAGAAGATGGTGATGTAATAGACGTGGTATATTGCGATTTTATGAGCCTTCGTAAGGTCCGCATCATAAAAGGTTAATAAGAAAGTTGAAGCTATAATATAGGTGAGAAATGTGTGCAAGGATAGAAAGCCTTCCTGACAGATCGAGACAGAGGGTATTGGTGAATGAAATAGGCTCGGGTGGATGTAAATTACAAGTGGGGTACCGATCAGGGATCTGTGTTGGGACCATGTGCTGTTTCTTATATATTTATCAACGCCTTGCCTGAGTTTATACTAATTGAGTGAGGTATACTGTATGCGGATGACACTAAACTGTATAGAAGGTGAGGAGTAAATGAAGATGGGTTTGCTTCAATGAGATGTGGAGGGGCATGAAGGGAAGGTCTGAGCATTGGTTAATGACCTTTTCATCCAAAAAAAATGCAAGTACAATGCGGATTTGTGACCAGCAATATAGACAAGGTAGGATCAGTATGTTAGAAGCATGGAGGAATTTAGTGCGCAAAGGATATAGGAGGAGTGATAGCTAATAAGTTAAATTTCTCAGAACATTTTACGGAAAAGATAACAGCCAATAGAATTGTAGGGCTGATAAGGAGGACATTTTGTGTCCACTTGACGAAGAAATCTTCGGATCTATATACAGCGCTTGTTCGGCACACCTGGAATGCAAACCATGTGTGGTCTCAGATATGGTAAAGGATTATAAAGCCAGTGGAGAAGTGGCAGAGAAGAGCTAGCAAACTGGTACCAACGTTGAAGACGCGGCTATAGCATAGGTTGAGGACACTGGTACTCCCAAAAAATAAAAATTACCGACCCTGGCATATTAGAGAACAGAGAGGGTATGATGGATCGAGACTTTTTACGATAGTTGGCAGGAAAAGTACGATGAGGATGTGTTTTGAAGGTACTGCTGAATGCGTAGGGACAAGACGCGCAACACTCTAAAGAAAATTTAACAAAGAAGAAATAGGCCTTGCGAAGCGAATAACTCATTTTGGATAGAGGGTAAATGAGTGGAACGCACTGCCCCAGTATGTATCGATTCCAATCAATAAGTCGTTTAAAGTATCTTGATAAAGCATGGGGAAGACAAGATTGAAGTTTGATTAAACCAAAATATACATAGATAAGTAAAACTGTTGCGTCTGCTACCGCCGCCCCTTTCCGGATGCCTGCGCCGAACAAAGACGTGACCGACCGCAGCAGTGCCAGCACTGGTACTGAGCTGTGATACACAGGGATAGTTTGCCTTTTTCCTAGGACTACTGTCAAGAAACTGTTATAGAACTGTAAGTAACATTAGTTTCAATGGAGTTCATTAGCAATGAATCTCCACGGTATTTTGGGGTTTATGAATGTGCACATCATAAACTTATAACTTATTATTTTTGTCACCACTTACTTTAAGTAGGGTGCCTTTTGTAACTACAGATCTGTGTACAGAATCTTCAGGGTTACCTATTTTTGTCAAGCAGGCTTCTTCGAAGCACGCTCCTGCTTGTACACCTTTTTCTTGTATATTTCCTGGCTACGCCGTATTAAATACATCTTTTTAAAAAGTCAGATACTATGTGGTTGTTTGATTATCTGCTTTTCTTGAGTTATGATATGATTACGAATGTCCCCCTCCAGTCTTAGATATCAGGCATGTTCGTCAATGATGGAGGGGCCACTAATAAATTATAGGTTTGACTCCTGTAAGGAGATAAAGAAAACCTAATATTTAGTAGTGCCCCCGTAATCATTGACGACCTGGGGCCCTCCCGACCGTCCCCTTCCCATTCGTTGATGTATTAAGGATTTTGGTTTACTTGATAATGTCAGTGAAGGAGTATGACGCCTGAAGTCAGCGTCTGGTCAAATCCACACAAGTACATCCACGAGTATATGGAAAGCTTATGAATGGTTATTCTTATTTTCTATTTATTATGTGTTACAAAAAGTAAAGTAATGGTGTGTAATAGGGGAGAGCATATGGTCTATGTGAGGCTGGATGGGGAAATATTGGAACAAGTAGAGTGTTTTAAATATCTAGGAGGAACGCTAAGCAGGTGGAGGTATGGAAGTGGAAGTAAAGAGAGTTGAAGGAAAAGGTTTTCGGAGCAATGGGAAGTATGTGGAAGACCGAAATCTCGGAGTGAAAGTAAAAAAGGGCACTGTATCAAGGAATTGTTGTGCCAACAGTGATGTATTCTGAGACATGGCTCTGAAGAAAAAGGAGAAAAGAGGGCTGGATGTGATGGATGAGCTGCTTGAGGAGTATGTGTGGAGTTACTCGTAGAGACAGATTGAGGAATGAAGAGATACGTAGGAGAGTCCAGGAACATTTGTCAGCCAGAGTGGACAGAAGGGTGCTGAGCTGGTATGGTCATGTTGAACGAATGGGAGATGAAAGGCTTACAAAGAGAATATGTGAGTCAGGTACAAGGGGAGATAGAAGGGCCAAGACCCCCATGAGATGGAGAGACTGTGTAAGAAAGGCTTTGGATGATAGAGGAATGACTATAGATCAGGCAGGGAAGTGGTGGCGACAGGAGTGAATGGAGAATGCTTTATAGTTGAGTGAACACGTTGTCATTTGGAATAAGGGGTCGTGCGCAAGTTCGACTAGATAATAGTCCATCAGGCGCCTGGCCGGGGGACGATTAATGATGGTGCCTGGAGTGTGGTTGTGGCTTTGGCTCCGCTGCATGTCTGCCTGCCGAGATCGGAACCTCTCCGGGTGGTCAGGGGCCGGGGGAGTGCTGGAGCGACCTTGGGAACCCTGGTCTCTGGGTCTTCTCCTGGGTGACCTGGATGTGTGTGAGTTTGTGTTTTTTTATCTGTGTTTATTGGTTGTTTTATGTTGTTTTTGTGTTTTCCCTGTTCTTGCTCTGTCTTGAGTCGGCTACCCCCAAAATGGGGATTGCCTGAGCATATAGATAGATATAGATATGACGAAGTTTTTCGTAGTGAGAACCCAATTTCAATAATGACAGAACCATGAGTGAGGTTGCGTGCGCTCATGATGAAGGCTCCTCAAATTTTTAGCCTCTGCGCGGTAGATTCAAACTACTGTAAATGAGCGTTTGAAGAGGCCTTATGTAATAGGCATAATCGTCAATGATTACGGGCCACTACTAAATATTAGGTTTTTCTATCTCCTTACAGGAGTCAAACCTATATTAGCGAGGTGATGCGTACAAGTAGCCTGGGATGGTATGGACATGTGGAGAATGGATGAACAAAATTGGGTGAAAAAATGCAGGTCTGTGATTGTGGAGGAGCTGCACAAGGGGTGGACCGAGGAAGACCTGGAGCGCGTTCAGTCTACCCAAATGCGCAAACGGGATAGCTCTACTGAATGTGATCGCTTCTGATTCGCGAATCAGTTTTGTGATTGTTTGCAATCAGCGCGATCACGCTAACACTCCCTGGAGGTGACTAGCGAAGCTATCATAACAGTAACCTAAATCTCACCTCGACATTATATCATAATTAAGCTTAATTAGCCTCCCTCCATGTTATATATGTGTCGCAATATAAATTATAAGGTTGCACACCTATAAAAATCATAGTTATCATGACAATTTTGCTATATATAACATAAAAACAAGCAACTGGAGCGCAACCCTCGCAGCTACTTCGTCTAGACTTCAGTGCAGTAAGCATAGCCTAGCGGTAACGACTTCGTCTTTAAATCCGTAAGCCTACTCGCAAGGGTTTCGAGGCTCGACGAGTTAATTTTTTTTATCTAATTTTGTTTCGTTGTATATTGGTAATTTTACTGCCAATGATATATTGTAATGGGTTATAACTTGCTGTACAGGTTTTTGAGCGTTTGTCCTTATTATTGATTAATTATTTGTATCTATCTATTGCCTGATGCCGTGATCCCCGAAGGGGTGCCACGAACGAACCGCCCCCATGCAACCTCTGTACCCAGTCAGTCGACGCCTCCCCCTGCAACCAGCACCACCTTCGTTCATGTAATACCTCACTACATCCTTCCACCTCTCATTCGTCTACCTCTCCCTCTCTGTCCTCCACCTCGCTCTCATACACCCTCTTAGTCATTCTCATCGCTTTCCATACGTTCCATATGGCGAACCATCTCAAGTTGTTCCTTTTTTCCCACACTTTCCAGCACATCTACCTCCACACCACACCTCCTTCTTACTTCCTCATTAGTCTGTCTATCCCTCCATGTAACTCCACACGCACTCCTGAAGTAATTCAATTCCACTGCTCTCACTCTTGGTCTGAGTCCTCTCAACAAACGTCCATGCTTCGCTTCCGTAAGTCAGTGTCGGGATTACCACACTGTCATGCAAGGACTTCTTCACTTCCATACTGACCACCCTATTTCTTGTTACTGCTTTTAGCATTCCTACAACCCTCTTCCCCTGTTGTACCCTCCCCGCCACCTCTTCATCCATAGTCCCATCTTTACCCAACACACTGCCGAGATACTTAAAAGAGTTGACGATCTCCATAGCCTGACCGTTCAGCTTCACCTCACACTCTGTGACTTCACCCCTTTCGAAGACCATAATCTTGCTCTTCGCATTTACCTTCAAATTCCGTTTTTTCGCATGTTTTGTATGCGGTTGTAATTTAATTTTTATAGTTATTTATTAGTATGTTACTATTCCAATGATAGCCTATATTTTACGGTTAAGCCTAACTTGATGTAGAGGTTTCGGCGCTTGTCTATATTATTGATTGATTACTCTATTTACTTTCTTAAAAACAATTCTGAGGCATAATTGCATCGAAGTATTTAGGTCAGTTAAGCTATGTCTAGTAATAATAATAATAATACATGTTACTTATTTCTCATAAGCGCCAATTTTTCCGAAGAAATTCACTAGCGCTCTCGAACAGAGAAAGAAAAAGAACACAAATCAATGCATCAAAAGAAGGCTATATACAACACACATTTAACAATCACTAGCAGTGGCAAAATAGCCTAAACTCTATAGCCATCCGTCATGACACCTCTCTCAAGATCATAGCTTCTCTCAAAGAGAAAAGTCTTAAGTTGTCTCTTGAAGCATTCAACAGAACTCAGTTGTCTCATGGACAGCGGCAACCTGTTATACAACCTCGGAGCCATGTAGGAGAATGACCTCTCAAAGAAAGAAGACTGCTGGAAAGCCCTTGGTTCATCAAGACGAAAAGGGTCATTGTCATGACGCACAACTACACCATGGTTGGTGTTCTTCGACTTGCCAAACACTCTTTCATCAATAATAAATGCACTGAACTATCCAACTCTAGCTCTTCCCAAGCTTTCTGGCATCTAGCCAAAAACCTCTCCAACAATTTCTCTTCCTCGTCTTTCCCTTTTTCCACTCTGATGGCACACACCATCCACTTCTTCCTCTGACAAAGCTAAACTCTTTCGCTCAAACTTTTGCTAGAAACTCCACCTTGATGATTCCGGTGCTATTCCTCCCTCTCCGCCTCCCTCCTTACTTATGCCTAATATCCTATCTCTTCTAAAGATGTACTTTCTACCCTCTCTGGGCTTAACACTACTTACGGTCCGGATGTTCCTCCTGTTGTTCTCAAAAACTGTGCTTCCGTGCTGACTCCCTGCCTAGGCAAACTCTTCGTCGCTGTCTATCCTCTAACGTCTTCCCTTCAATGCTGGAAGTTTGCTCACATTCAACCTGTCCCAAAGAAGGGTGACCGCTCTCAACCCTCCAACTATCGTCCAATTGCTCTTATCTCTTGTCTTTCTAAAGTTTTTGAAACTATTCTTGCTTCCCAATTTCATAAGCATTTCTCTTCTCATAATCTGCTCTCAGATCGCCATGGCTTCCTTAAGGTCGCTCTACTGGTGATCTTCTTTCATATCTTACTAACTCTTGTCATCCTCCTTCGGGACTTCGGTGAGACTTTTTCTATTGCACTAGACATATCGAAAGCCTTCGATAGAGTCTGGCATAAATCTTTAATTTCTAAACTACCCTCCTTCGGTTTCTATCCCTCCATCTGTGCCTTTGTCTCTAATTTCCTTTCCGGCCGTTCCTAGCTGCGGTTGTGGACGGCCATTGTTCACTTCCTCATAAACTCCGGTGTTCCTCAGGCTCTGTCCTATCTCCTATTCTCTTTCTAATTTTTATAAATGATCTCCTTAACTGTACCTTAATTCCCATCCATTCATACGCAGACGCTCAACCTTACACTCCATTAGTTTTTCAGAACGCCCCAGCCAGCAATCCCTCAACGACAACGTAATGAGCCATAGAACTCTTAAATTCTGATCTAAATACTATTTCCAATTGGGGCAGAGAAAACCTTGTTAACTTTAATGCTTTCCAAAACCCAATCTCCATCTATCTACCCTCAGGATCTCCCGCGGACTATCCCTTATTCTTCAACAATACAAAAATCAACCCTTCATCTTCTCTCATATTCTTGGTGTCTCTTTTTCTTCTGGCTCATTTGGAAGGACCATATTACCAGTCTTGCTAAGGCAGCCTCCCAGAAGCTGGGTGTGCTCAACCGCCTTAGGGTTCTTTTCTGCACAGCTTCTTGCTCTGTACAGGGGCATAGTGCGTCCTGTATTGAGTTCACATGTGTGGGGAGGTTCCTCTCACACCTCTCTCCTAACAAAGTTGAAAGGAAGGCCTTTTCGTATCATTAACTCCCGTCCACACCAATCTCTGCAACTCTCTCTCTCTCCGCCGCAATGTTGCATCTCTCTCGCTATTCTATCGCTACTATAATAATCAGTGTTCCTCAGAGCTATCCCAGTGCATACACCTTTACGAGGGCACGTGGTACCCGTCTTGCAACTCAATCCCACCCCTACTCTGTGCAACTCTCCAACCCAAGAGTGAAACGTTACTCTCAAACTTTCTTCTACTCAACATCTGAGCTCTGGAACTCTCCCAGAATCAGTCTTTCCCTCTTCCTATGACTTAAATTGCTTCAAACTCCGTGTGTCCAGGCATTTTGGCTCGAACGTCCCTTGATTTTGGCCCTGTCACTCATTCAACTATGGGGGAGGCACTCGCTATAGGCAGTTATGCCTTTTGCCTCCTTCAATCACATAGAAAAAAAAAAAAAAAAAAAAAAAAAAATGGTGTGCCGGTGGGCGCCTGAGAAGCTCCGCAAGGTACCTAGGCTCACCAAATTTGAGAACCTTAAAAGTCACCAAACACAACTTAAATTCTATTTCTTGCTCTTACTGGCAGCCAGTGCAGTTCTATGTGAAGAGATGTAGTAGGAGTTCTAGGTAGAACACCAAAAATTAGTCTTGCGGCCCTGTTAAGAACAGACTGAACTTTCTTCAAAATATAATTTGGAAGACCCACCAACAGGGCATTGCAATAATCAACACAAGAGAAGACCAATGAGTGAACCAACGTCAGGAGGCAACGTCTGGTTAAAAACGGCTTCACCAAATAGAGATTTCTGATGTGCAAGTAACAACTTTTAACTATCTGGTTTACATGCTCTTTGAAATCTAATCGGGAGTTCACATATACACCCAGATTTCGAACAGAGTTGGCCGGTCGCAGCTGAGATCCACCCACATTGATGGAGAGGGCACCTAACATATCATCAGCTCTTCTATTTCCTCGGATGATGAGAATATCAGTTTTACCATCATTTAGTTTAAGTTTTCTCGCTCTCATCCACTTCTTGATATCAGACATCAACAATTCCATCTTACTCCGTATATCAACTATATTTGTGATTCTCACATAAATCTGGGTGTCATCTGCATAAAAGTGAAAGGTGACATTATGTGCACGAAGCAGAAGAGACAAACTGCTAATATAAATTATAAATAGGATAGGACCTAAAACTGATCCCTGCGGAACACCATACTGCAGGGGTGTCGAGTCCGAGACCACTTGATTTACCATCACACTCTGGGATCTACCTGACAAGTACGACCCAAGAAGCAAGAGAGCGGAGTCACGCACACCACAATCATAAAGATCACTCAATAACAACTCGTGATCCACTGTGTCAAAGGCCGCAGAGAGATCAAGCAAGACCAATAGTGAGGCCACACCATTGCAAATGTTCTCAACTAGATCATTATGTACTCTAATCAATGCTGTTTCAGTTGAATGATGCTGTCGGTAAGCAGACTGAAAAATTGGGATAGTTTCATTCTGCTGAAGTAGTGGTTGTAATTGGTCAAGTATTGCACGCTCTAATATCTTTGATATGAAGGACAGGTTGGAGACAGGACGATAGTTCAACATGTTCTCAACATCAAGTCCAGGTTTCTTTAGAGTAGGTCGGAGTAGTGCATGCTTTTCAGAATGTGGGAAGCTACCTTCAGAGAAGCACTTATTAATTATTTTGGAAATAAACTCAACTGTGTGATCATAGACTCTTGGTAGCTTGGAAACATTTATGGGATCCAACGGGCAAAATGTTTTATTGAGGTTTCTTATGTAGGACGAGATCATGTCCACCTCTACTGAGTGAAAGGATGAGAGGACATTATTAGGAATGTGTCGGGGTTGGAGTACAACTGAAAGTTCTTCACCAACAGAAGCATCATCCAGTTCCTGTCTTATGCGAGTTATCTTGCCAGCAAAAAATGCCACAAAGTTGGCAGCCAACTCGGCATCGGGTACAGAAGGTCTTAAGCTGACTCTTGTTTTTCCAAGTAAACTGTTTACAATTGAAGCCAACCTCCTCTGGTCATTACCACACGAGTCAACTTTTCCCTGATAATACACTTTCTTTTCATCTTTGATTGTGTGGACCACAGCTCTTCTGGCTGACAGATATTGCAACCATGTAGAGTCTGTTTTATTTTTCCGCCATTCACGTTCAGCTCTTCTACGCGCTCTTCTAAGAAATTTAACTCGAGTGCTATACCAGGGTGAATCATCTCGTACTATGATTTTCTTCTCTACTTCTGGACAGTGATGATCGAACACTAATTTAAGTGCATTTCCATGTACCTCCACCAGCTCATCTGAAGTAAGGTTGGAAGTATCAATACTTCCCAAGTACTGTTTTACTTCACTGCTAGCCAAATTTTGGTCTGCATTTTTATAATTTCTAAATCTGATTACTTTTTCATGTGTGAGTGGCTTAGGGAAATCAAAGCTGAAAGTAATCAAAGCATGATCAGAGGTATTAGGGTCAGCATTCTCAACATCAACATCCAGAACACCACCACAACCCACAGGAGAGAAAACCAAGTCAAGGGTGTGTCCTAAGATATGAGTTGGGTGGGACACATGGTTTACAAAATTGTTCTGATCAGTCAACTCAAGGAACTCAGGAGAGAATGGCTTCAGATGAGGGCTGTCAACCCAGTAATTAAAATCTCCACATATCAAAAGTCTTCCGGTTTTAGCAGAAAATTCCTCGAGAAACTGCCCAAACTCTTCCATAAAACCCCTATCTGTGCCACGATGGCCAGGCCTATAGACAACTGCCATTCTTAGAATTTGTTGATGGAGTTTTATTTCCACTTCCAACAGTTCATAGTAAAGAGGGGCTGGGTTATGGCTTATTTGCAAGATATTCACCAGAGATGTGGAGTAGACAACTGCCACTCCACCACCCGGATGATCTCCCCTAGGCCTAGGAACATTTATTATGGAATGGGTTTTAGGCAATGCCGCCTGGATAATATTCAGATCTGACTCGAACAACCAGGTCTCAGTGAGACATAATACATCAAGGTTACGTTCATCCAAGATCTCGCAAATATGATCCATTTTGTTACGCAAGGAACGAACATTCAACAGACCCAGTTTCAACCGGCTCCCATGTGCATTTTTCAGTTTTTTGAACCTACAAAATTGGTGTTCTCAATAACTTTATTTCTCTGAGCTGTCATTAGAGGACAATTTCTACTTGAGGCGAAATGATTTGGCGGCTCCGTAACTGATGTGGAGCTCATACAATTTATACATTTGGGGGAAGTCTTGTTGGTGCAGTCTTTTGAGTTATGAGTACCGGCACAGAAGTTGCATTTTGGATCCTCATTTTTCCGATAACACCTGTCACTGGTATGACCAAAGCCCTGGCAATGGTAACATTGTGTTACCCAGAAGCGATCGTATGCACGACATCTCACAAGTCCAACATACACAGAATTGCCATCATCCACAATGGAAGAGCGTATTTCAGGTGACATTTTTACTACCGCAGTCTTTGTGTGTGCATCACTCTTTTGCTTGGTGAATAGCAAATTCATAGCTAAGCCATCGTCGACCAGGGACTTTATTCTTGGGTTCTTGTTGAGGATGCTGGGAATGATCTCATTATCCTCAGCGTCATTAGCAATGCCTACCAGAGTCATTTTTGGCATCATCTTCTTTGGTTCGGAGACACTGAAGGCACTGTCCACCCCCAAACACTGATTGATGGCCCTTCCTGCATCTTCTTTCGCTTTCTTGGATGGAAGTCGTACCACCAGTACACCTGAATCAGTTCTAGTTAACTTGTTAACCGGAACCAAAGCCAAAGCAGTCTCGATTGCCTTTGTATCTGGTGGGCTTACTGGCTCGGAGGATCGGTCTTTTGGCTTCACTACCAGGACCTGATGGTCCCAGACAGTTTTTTTTCTTTCCACCATCTACCACCTCAGTGGTGCGTTTGGTCGGCTCCTTTTTGGTCTCTTCAAATGTTTGCTGAACTATCTTGGCAAACAAGGGAATGTCGGGGGCAGCAACTTTAGTCTCAAGGATATCCATTCTGTTACCAATACTCTCTATCTCCACAGCCACCGCAGCAAGGGCACCCTTCACTTCGTTTACAATGGCAGTCTTCACTTCACCAACTAGGGCAGCCGTCAGGTCATCCAAGGTCTGCTGACTAATTGCTGCATCCTTTGCAGCCAGGGGGGTGGTATCGCAAACAGTGCAATGCCATTTAAATCCAGGTTTCTTCTTTGCAAGTACTCTGAGGTCCTCATCATCAACATTTATACAGTTAACATGAAAATAGGTACCACACGAGTAGCAGCCCAGCGATTTGGCCTTGCCCACAACCTTCCCACAACTACAACTCTGCTTGCCCGCTGCCATTTCAGTGGAAGTAACCAATAATTAAAAACAAAAACACCTGTATTTTGTATCTGATTAAAAATAAGAGAAAACCCTAGTTTTAAAAAAACGTGAAAATAACTACCTGGGACAGACCCCAGGTAGCGCCGTCCCCGTCAGTGCCACCACAATGGAAAAAAATTAAAATGGAAAAGAAAAAAATGGAAAGTGGTGTCTGCAAGGTCACCGCGGGCAGGTGGGGATCGACTTGGCTACCCTTTGGGGGTAGCCCAACCGAGATGCGTGGAGAGACCACGCACAGGATGGCAGATGTGTGTGGTGCAAAAACTAGTAGGGTAGCCTAACCACACTATAGTTCAATTTTCAAATGTGATCTAATGGTTAACAAATAATATTAATGAACCTTCCATAAATATAGGCTTGCAAATAGCCTATATACACATAGATCGTCAGGAAAAGAAAGTATGCCTATACATACATTGCCAGGAAGAGATAATATAGCCTATATAGGCTACTATTTAATTCAGCCTGGCTACATAGCCAATATATATAAACTATAGGCCTATAGTTTAGCATATTCATAGTCCTACATCGCCAGGAAAAGAACATCTACTTTTTATTTCCCCAATAGACTAACGGAGAATTGTTTGAAAATTACACGGGGAAGAAAGAGCTACCTTTGCCAGATAAGGACCGTAATAACTTTGTCAACATTTCTTAATAAGATTACAAGATATAATAAGCCTGATGTTTGTTGTTGTTATTGTTGTTCCCTAAACTGCCTGGCCGAACAGCCCCGAGTCCCTGAGGAAGGCCATGGCCACGATCGGGGTTTCCCACAGAGCTCTCATTGAGTGTAGATTGTGTTGTTGGCGTAAGTGGTTGTGTGAAATGCAGTCTTCTATGATGTGTTTAATGGTATGGGGTGCTGTGTTACATCCCGGGCAGGCGTCGACAACGGAGTCATCCAGTCTCTTCTGATAGCTCAGGAGAGCTGGATGGTGTCCGCATCTCAGCCTGGCCAGGTGGACTCTGTCCTCGCGAGGGAGGGAGGATTCGGAAGGATGGATTTTGGGAGGTCGTGCATGCAGCTGCGTGTTGTCTGTGAGTGAGTGGATGGATTGGCGAGAGATATGAGTATGGATGTGCTTCTGGAAGTTGGTTCGGGGTGGGCAGGGAGGGAGAGAGGACAATAATTGTGTGATACCGTGTGCTGGGTGTTGTTTTGATATTTCTTGGTGTGTGTGGATGTGTTGCCATGTAGTTTAGTGGGTGGTCTTGGTTCGTGGAGGCTGCTGCCAGGAATTGAGTGCCTCTCATGTCCAGATGGTCTTTGACTTTGAGGATTTTGGTTTCTTGATGTAGGTGATCTGTGGGTGCAGTAGCTGTGCAGCCTGTAATGATCTTCAGGGCTTTGTTTTGAATAGTCTGTAAGGTCTTATGATGTGTTTCAGCTAGGTTAGAAGCCCAGGCTGGGCTTGTGTATTCCATCACTGATCTTATGTATTGTTTATATACTGTGGTGGTAGTTTCTTTGTTGTGTCCAAATTTTGTGTGAGCAAGTGACCTGAGGGCGTTAAGTCTGGGTGTCAGTTTCTTTTAATGTTTGTGGTGTGCTGTTTGAATGTCATATGAGTATCATATGTTACTCCTAGGATTTTGGGTGTGTGTGTATGTGTTAGGGGTGTGTTGTTTATGGTGAGTTGAGGGATGTATTCGTGTTCTCCTATCCAGCTTGTGAGCAGGGTTGCGGTGGATTTGGCTGGGGCTAGATTAAGTCTGTTTGTAGTGCACCAGCCATGTAGTGTGTTGAAATAGGGTTGAAGGAGATCTGTTGCTCTTCTTGGGTCATGGTGTGTGCATGTGAGTGTTATGTCATCTGCATAGGAGGCTAAGTTTATTTGGGGCGTATTGGGTGTAGTTATATCGTGCATGTACAGATTGAAGAGTGCGGGCGATAGGACGGATCCTTGTGGGACTCCGTTTGGAAAGTTTCTGATTTTAGATGACTGACCGGCAAAAGATACGTGTGCACATCTGCCTGCTAGGAAGTTGGCCAGCCACCTTTTTGTTGTTGTGCATGTTTGTGTTGTAGATTTTGTTTGTTAGGTTGTGGCGGGGGATGGCATCGAAGGCTTTACTAATGTCGAGTGTGGCTAATAGTGATCTGTGTGGTGGTCTAGCTGAGTTGATGCTGTCAAAAGCTCTTTGTGTAAGGTCTGTGAGAAGAGTGTTTGTGGAGTGCAGTGGCCTAAAGCCATGTTGTGTTGGAGCTAGGGGTAGGTCGGGTGTAATTAGTTGTAATACTAGGCGTTCCATGACTTTGGAGGGGGAGCAAAGGAGTGTGATGGGGCAGTGCGAGGAGGGTAGCGTGGGGTCTTTGTTGGGTTTGGGGAATGTGATGATTATACCATGCTTCCAAATGTCTGGTATTGTGTTGTGTGAATAGCTGCAGTGGCGGATCCAGCTCAGGCTTAAGGGGGGGGGGGGGGGGGCTGATATACATGAGGGGCGCCATAATTCACACAATATTCTTTATATGTATTGTATTTCAGATAAAATGCAGTATATGTAGAGGGGAGGTGTGGCGGAGTGGTCTTGCCACTCGCCTGGTAATCCAAAGGTCCCGGGTTCAAATCCCGATGTATCAATGGGAAGATATTATTGGGATGGAATTTGTGCTGTACCTAGTGTCACGGACCTATAGGCTCTGACTGTACGGCTTCACTTCCACCCTTCAAACGCATCAACCAGTCTGAGATCGGGGTCGGGGCTTCAAGCAACCAAACCAACAGAGGCCCGAAACTTCGCATCCCAATATCCTTCTTACTTCTATCCCTCTCATTTTGATCGAGCAGAGTTTCGAAGTCTCACTCAATAAATATGTAATTCAAATTAAAGTTCAATGCTTTCTCTGCTCATGAACACCAGGGGGTGGAAGCTTCTTTTCTGGTCACATTAAATCTACCGTAGTCAATGACGGGGCGGGAATAATAAGTGGGGTCAGTGTTATCTTAGGCTTTCTCAGTGCAACGTTCTCGGGAATATCGCTTCCAGAAAGCGTTGTTTTAAAACTCCAGGAACTACCCCCCTTCGGTTTGACTACGGGAGATATCGTGACTATAACTTATATTTTCATTTTGTATAAATTAAATATTTTGCATTAATATTAATTACCATGTGAAGAGCATGTATGAGGGTGCAAAGGCGGCAGTACGTGTGGAGAGTGAGCAGAGCGAGTTCTTTGACCTGAATGTTGGTTTGAAACAGGGGTGTGTGATGTCCCCGTGGTTGTTTACTGTATATATGGATGGAGTTATGAAAGAAATACTATCAAGAGCAGTGGATGTTGGTGTATCGCTGAAAAGGGAGGGAATTGAGTGGAAGCTACCTATACTGCTGTTTGCGGATGATACAGTTCTGATGAGTGATAATGAATGGGAGTTGCAGGGTCTGGTAAATGAGTTTGGAACAGTGTGCGAAAAACGGAATTTGAAGGTAAATACGGGGAAGAGCAAGGTTATGGTCTTCGAAAGGGGTGAAGTCACAGAGTGTGAGGTGAAGCTGAACGGTCAGGCTATGGAGATCGTCAACTCTTTTAGTATCTGGGCAGTGTGTTGAGTAAAGATGGGACTATGGATGAAGAGGTGCGGGAGAGGGTACAACAGGGGAAGAGGGTTGTAGGAACGCTAAAAGCAGTAACAAGAAATAGGGTGGTCAGTATGGAAGTGAAGAAGTCCTTGCATGACAGTGTGGTAATCCCGACACTGACTTACGGAAGCGAAGCATGGACGTTGGTTGAGAGACTCAGACCAAGAGTGAGAGCAGTGGAAATGAATTACTTAAGGAGTGCGTGCGGAGTTACATGGAGGGATAGACAGACTAATGAGGAAGTAAGAAGGAGGTGTGGTGTGGAGGTAGATGTGCTGGAAAGTGTGAAAAGGAACAACTTGAGATGGTTCGGCCATATGGAACGTATGGAAAGCGAGAGAATGACTAAGAGGGTGTACGAGAGCGAGGTGGAGGGACAGAGGGGGAGAGGTAGACCGAATATGAGGTGGAAGGATGGAGTGAGGAAGTACATGAACGAAGGCGGTGCTGGTTGGGGGGAGGGGCGTCGACTGACTGGGGACAGAGGTGCATGGGGCGGTTCGTTCGTGGCCACCCCTTCGGGATCACGGCGTCAGGCAATAGATAGATAGATAGATTAATTACCATTGTATTTGTTTTATTTTGTTTTATAACTTTAAATTATAATTATATAATACATAATGGTTTTGTTATATTACTTAAATTTGATTTTATTATATTAACAAAAATTGTGTATTCTTTTCTTATCCATATATATTTATACCCTAATGATTAAATGAAGTGAGGAAGATTAACCCTATAATTATAAGATCCAGAAGACTACTTTGAAATCTGATTAAAATACGAGAACAACTCTTAAATTAAAATATCATCTTAGTAATAAATATTAAAATACGAGAACTACTCTTAAAGAGACTTTACCTTAATACAAGTACTAAATTAATAAAAGTACTTATCCATACTGAACACCCTTAAACTAAAGTTCAGTCTTTGTGTTCAACCTAAAGGTCACCCTCTAGACTCCTTCGGGGCCAAATCTTTAACTAAGCTAGTTCCACTAGTCTCTCCAAACTTTGGGTTGTAACACTAGTATCAGTGCATTACCACAAAGCCCACCAAAAGAACTAATAAAATACCTTACCTTACCTTTGGATACCTTTGGATGTGTTCGCCAGGGTGTATAGTCAGGGTCTGTGGGGAATTGTCTTTTACGTCGGATGACACGTCGGTCGTCTTTGTGAGGTTTTAGGTGGCTGACATGTGAGAAGTGATTGATGAGAGTGTTTGCTTGTTGTTTACATGAAGGAGTAGAGTCTGTTGTTGTGATTGCAGCATGTGATTGTGTTGTGTTGCTGTTGGAAAGTGTGATGCTGTTTAGTGTTTTGTAGAGTTTTTTGGGGTTTGTTTTGTGATCAAGTATTTGTAGGAAGTTATTCCAATTTAGTTTTTGTTGTTCTTGAATTTTGTTGATAGTTTGGGTGTTGAGTGCTTGAATTTGTTGTGTGATGTCTTGTGTGTGGGGTGCTGGGGAGTGTTTCAGTGTGTCGCGTTGTCTGATGAGGTTTTGAATTTCTGGTGTGAAGTTGGGGTTGTCTTTTTCTGTTACCTCTTGGAATGTGTTTCTTGTCAGCGTTTTGGATAGTTTTATTGAGTATGTGTACAGCATTGTTGATGTTAGTGATGGGTGTACTGTTTAGAGTTGTGAAGTGTTGTTCTGTCTCATTTGTGAATGCCTCCCAGTTAGCTCTTTTATAATTGGTGTATGTGTGTTTGTGGCTAGCTGGGGTGAGTCTGGTTTTGGTGGTGATAATGATCGGGAGGTGGTCAGAGCCTAAGGTTCTGACCACCCTCCAGGATGTTGTGGGGGCGAGTTCTGGGGGGCAAAAGGTGATGTCTGGAGATGATAGGTTATAGAGGACTTGGTGAGGAATATGGGTATGTTGATGGATGTCGTTAAGGATGATGAGGTTATCTGTTTGGTTTTGTAGTACCAGCCCTCTGTCTGTGTCGGGGTTGTCGACAAACCAGGCCGACGTCTTGGCGTTGAAGTCACCACCCAGGATGATGTGTCGGGTGTTTGTGATGTGTTGTAAGTGTGGTCTGTATTCATTTGGTACTGTAGGGGATGTTTGGGGAGGGATGTATGTGTTTATGATGGTTATGTTGGATTTGTTGCCAGTGCGTATTATAATTGATTGTATTTCTGTTGTGTTATCATTTGGGGGGGAGGAGGGATTTGGTTTGTACACTGGTTACTATGTATGATATTTCATTGTGTACCAGGGTGATGAGTCCACCGCCCCCGCCGACAGCCCGGTCTTGTCTGATGGTGGTGAAATTATGAAATGTGGGTGTTTTTTGTGTTGTGCGGAGTTTTGTTTCTTGTAAGATGGCAATGTGTATGTTGTGTTGTTTGATGAAGTGTGAGAGTTCGTGTTTCTTTGTGTTAATGCCATCTATGTTCAATTGGAGAATGTTAATGTTATGTGCACGATGTATGTTGGGTGCTGCTGCACGAGGATGGGGTGGGGGTGAGGGAGGGGCTGGGGGTTGGGATGGGTGAGGTGGGGGTGGGGATTGGGGAGCAGGAGATGGGGGTTGGAATGGATTAGGATGGGGTGTGGTGTGTTGAGTTGAGGATGTGGATGGTATGGGAAGGTTAGGTGGGTTAGGGAGGAGAGGTGGACGGGTTTTAGGGGGGGGGGGGGGGGAGTGAATGATATGGGAAGGCTAGGTGGGTTGGGGAGGAGAGGTGGACGGGTTTTAGGCGTAGTACCAAACCTACATACTCCGATAGTCATGAAATTCAGTGATAGGAGAGGCTGGGAATGCGAAATCCCCCGGATGAATAACAGGGGTGCTATGGGCTCTCTGCGAGAGGACTGGTTATCACACACAGGCCCACGTCTCTTCAACAAACTCCCACGGCGAGTAAGAGACATGAGGGACATCTCGTTAGACAACTTCAAGAGAGCCCTAGATGTCGAACTGCAAAAAGTGCCAGACGAGCCCATCCTCGCAAGGGAGCGAGCTATCGCTTCAAACAGTCTACTGCACCAAATCACCACCCATAACGAGGGGCGTCGCGCTCCTTGGTGCCGCTAGAGGAGCGGCGAACACATCCAAAGGTATCCAAAGGTAAGGAGGGATTTGACTGGGAGAGGGAGGGGCATGAGGAACAGGTCCAGGTGTTCGTGTAGTGTTTCTTGGAGGCAAGTGTTGTACAGGTGAAGTGGGTCCAGTTCCTGCATGAATTGCAGAGAACTGAACCCTTAGTGTGGCGACTCGAAGTGATGGGTTTTGAGCAAGTTGGACATAATTATGTATGTGTACGTGGGTCCTGGGTTGCTCTCAATGTCTCCGGCTAGAAGAAGTCTTTGAGAAATGACAGCCGGAGAGTCGTTTCTCGGTGTAGGAAAAACTGATGGTAGCCTAGCCTACCGTCTGTCTTGAGCTTGAACAAGGCTGCCGGCTGTAGCTGACAGTGTGACTACCTCGGCCAATAGTCTATATTGATGGATAATAATATCCAATAATAAAATGTATTGATTGAAATTAATAGACCGAAAAAGCATATGTTACAGGCCTAAAACCTTCGTAGACATCGCCAACAAGATTTGAATTTCGTGCTCATAGCCACTGACCAATCAGCGACGAGAATCAATGTTTGGCTATCAATGTCGTTCAGTCTGCGCGATCATAAACAGGATTGCCCAAACAGAAACAGAATTGCCTGATAGGGTAGACTGAACGCGCTCCTGGGATCGGACTATACGCGCCGATCTCAAATCCAAGAACTTGACAAGTGAAGCAGCCCTTAACCAGTAAACGGCGGAAAAGCTCTTAAGAGGTTTTACTGGGCGACGGTGGAAAAGCTCTTAAGAGGGAGACCTAAAAAAAACATTTAAATGGCCCCAGTAGCACTAAAAAAAAAAAAAAAAAAATTTCCCTATACCTCATATCACTCCTCCACATCCCCTCCTTCCTCCCTTTCCCCTCCCCCTTCAATTATCACCTATTTTCCCTGTTATTCCCTAATTCGTTGGTATATTTTTGTGCTAACCTTAGCAAACTGTGTGGAGGATGTGCTTACGTGCCTAGCGGGTGTGTTACATGACAGTGTGTGTATGAGTAGGCTCTGTGTGGCTTGAGGCCTCATGGAGGGAGGGGTTGCCTCAATTTTCTCCATAATTCATGAATGGGCTGGTCCATCTATATTCGCGATTTTGACCAGAAAAATTATATTTTCACTAGTTTTATTGTTGTTACAGGTTACTATCTTCATAGTGAAGGTAAAATAGGCTCATATGAATAAGTAATAACTATATTTATCGTAAAATGACGATTATAGGCCTGAATGGAGCCTATATGCTCGCCCATGGGGACCGGGTTCAATACCCCCCCCTCGCCGTTACCGGGTTAACAGGGTTGCCTGGAACGCCGCCATTAGGACAAGAGACTGAAACTGCACTTATGTGTGGAACACTCAGTCTTAAAATTTTATATTTATTAGTGGCCCCTCCATCATTGACGATTATGCCTATTACATAAGGCACCCTCTTCAAACACTCATTTACCGTAGTTTGAATCTACCGCGCAGAGCATAAAAAATTGAGGAGCCCTCATCATGAGCGCACGCAACCTCACTCATGGTTCGTCATTATGAAATTGGGTACTCACTACGAAAAAACTTTGTAAAAAATAACAAATAAAAAGAAAATAAGAATAACTATTCATAAGCTTTCCATAACTTTGTGGATGTACTTGTGTGGATCTTTGACCAGACGCTGACTTCAGGCGTCATTCTTCCTTCACTGCTCTCAACCTGCCCTGACGTGTCTCCCCACGCTCCGCTCGTTCCGCATTTGCTGCATCCCAAGTGAGTTTTTTCTCATTTGTTTACTCTGGGATGTATCGAGTAAGGTTAGGATATGCGTAGCAGGGGTGTCATGGGCGGGCTGCCCGCAGTTCAGTGTATTTTTGGCCGTGTGTTTGGGATGCCTATTTCGGGCGTACCCTCGTGGTCCCGGGGTGGACGCGTGAAACGTTTTCGCGATTTAGCTAGCCTAGTTATTTAGTTGGCTTTAACTACGCGTGATTAGGCTTCTTTTTATCTTTCTGATGAAGTTGCCTTATTTGTTTGTTTTCTGACGTTCCTAGCGTATTTTTCTTCACTTAGTGAAGTTTTTTCTAGGTCCCGTGTCAGTGCTTCCCTCTCCCGGGTAGCCTATATTTCTTCGAGGTGTGTTGGCTGCTGTTCCTGTTGTGATAAAATTCAGTGCTTTTTGTTTTATTACCACATGTTTAAGCGATACTCCGTCTGCTTAGGCCTAGCCAGCCTCTCGTAGCTTTTTTACATGTACAGTAAAAGTCCGTTAATCCGACGACCGATGATTCGAATCTCCCAATAGTCCGAATTTTTCAATTTGAGGCCAAATCCGAATTCACCCGATGGTCCGAATTTCAAGAAGTCCCAAAGTCCCCTTTTTGAGGCATTAGGCCACTCAAATGACACATAATGGAGCACACACATATCATATGTTCATGAATTCACTTTAAAAGTTTACCATCGTCATTGTAGCCTATTACCTACTTCAAAACATTCAGATTAATGGTCAAAGGAAGCTACTGATATAAACGTAATCACCTTCTTCTTCTTCTTCTTCCACATCGTCTGCTAGAGAGTTTGTTTTGCTCTTGAACGCATCCTTGGGACGCTCCGATGCGCTACTGACTTGCACCGCATTTTCTGCAAGCGCATTCAGTCTTGAGCTTGAAAACGCACCTTTGGACGTATTAGTCTTGAGCTTGAAAATGCACCTTTGGACGTTCCGATACGCTACTATTTATAGTTCAGTGATCGGAGCGTCCCAAGGGTGCTTTCAAGACAACAAGACAAGGGTGCTTTCAATACAATATAATATAACAGAGCACATCACAAAAGGAAAATCACAAAATGAAAATTACAAGAACCTCTCAGGGAAGAGCCGTTGTTAAGGCATTACTTCCCGAACCACATCTGATCTGATCTTCAAGAGCAAGACAAACTCGCTAGTAGACGGAAGAAGAAGAAGACGTTTATAGCAGCAGATTCCTTTGACCATTAATCTGAATGTTTTGAAGTAGGTAATAGGCTACAATGACAATGGTAAACTTTTGAAGTGATTTCATGAACATATGATATGTGTGTGTGCACCATTGTGTCATTTGGGTGGCCTAATGCCTCAATGTTTTCGTCATACACAGGTTCATAGGGGTAAAGTCCGATAATCCGAAAAATCCACTAATCCGAACGAGGGCCGGTCCGCTGCCCTTCGGATTAACGGAAGTTTACTGTACAAGTGTTATTGATTTATTGTATAAATATGTACTACTGTGTCATGTGTGTTCTGGATAAGTTGTGTATTGGCTTATTCCAGGCACTATTTGTGTACCGCCGATTGCTTCTGGTTGGTGTGGGTTACCGTTTCCGGCGGGTTTTCTCGATTGCTCCGTGAAAACCCGGCTGGTTCTCAGATTGCGTCTGGTGGGTGTGGGTTGCCTTTTCCGGCGGGTTTTCTCGATTGCACCGAGAAAATCCGGCTGGTTGCCGAGTTTTTATCACGCGTGGTTAAAATAGGCTAGTTTCCCCCGGCGAGTGGTGGCTTGAGGGCTCTCCAGAACTGCGTCTCTGTAGTGGGGCCTGTATTCAGGCTTACTATGTGTTTCCCGGCGGAAGGGCGTTACCCGGTTTAACTAGGGGTTCATGCGGACACCTGTTGACGATAGTTTTTCCCGGTTTTGCAAAGCCGTTGAAGAACTGGGCTGTGTTGTTTTGAGTAGTCTTTCCACCCCGGCGATCTTTTGCAAAGAAGTGGGGATAGGAACAATTGGGGTTAACTTTTCTATTATTTTTCACCCGGCGGTTGAACCTCGGGAGGGTGGGAATCACGGATTTGCAAATTCGGTAGAATTAGCCTAACAATTGAGGGATACATTGAGGTATCAACACATTCAACTCACGGCGGTCTAATGATTAAGATGGGCTTAACCTGGCTAACTGCATTATAATAAGGAGGCCGGCGTCTTAGTATGGGTTCCCGGTGAACGTTATATCACTGGGAAGACTGCGTCACTTATAAAGAACTGCTCATCTTTATATCATGTCTGAGGATATTCTTAAATCTTTTGGACACGTAAAATTATTTACAAATCTTTACATACGAACCTACAGGGTAACGAGAGGTAATGGTGGGGTATTACGTCTTGTTGCCCGGCGGTTCATTAACACTTGTGTTAGAACATTGTGGGGTAACCTTATGAGCATTAATTCCTGGAAATTTTCTTTTTTCCAGAGCGGAGTTCCGGCGGGTCCACAGAGGACCAAGTGAGGCCCGGGGGGAGTTAGCTTTTAACCAGTCTCTGCCATGGCTGCTCTAGCCCCTGTTTTTTATCTTTGCTCAACACCCTCATGTTCCGGAATCCCTATTTTTGCGCACACTCTGTGCATTCGTTGTGTCAAATGCTTAGACCGATCACGGGGTTTGTGGGTCACAAAGAATTGTACCTTTTGTAGTCAGCTGGGTGTTAAAGTATTACAGCATGACAATCTGGCCGCGGCAGTTGCATTACGCGAGGTCAGACAGCTTCTTACTAATTATGTGACTGCAGTGGCTCATAAAGCATTGCAGTGCGATAACGTAATTCTGTGGGACCGTTTGATGGTTCAGTACCCCCCAATTAAACGTCCTCCTTCCCGAAGTAAAGTCACTAAGCCGGCAGAGGCTGGGCTGGTTAAAGAGCTTCTTGCCTCCCCCGGCACATCTAAGAGACCGCGAGAGCCGTCTCCGACAACTTCGGAATCAAGAGCTAGGTCCAGGTCACGGTCTCCTCTCAGAAAGCAGACACATAGTCACTCGACTTCACCTTCGCGGAAGAAGAGCAAGACAGACAAGACCAAGGATAGTTCTAGTGATACATCTAAGTCGAGGCGGAGTCACAAGTCTTCTAAAAAAGAGTCTCATGAACGAAAGTCCTCCCGGCGTTCGCCGGAGCCTCGATCCTCGCTTTCTGCCTCTACTCCCGACATGTCTCAAGTCCAATCTGACAGGTCGGAAGTGGAGTCAGAGACTGTGGTCGGGGATATTCCGGCGGACATAGTGTCCCCAAATAATAATATTCTCACTTTAGATTTAGAGGGTTCTCCCGGCAGTGATACCCCGCGAGAGGGCTTGAGTGAGGGCTCAGTCATTGGGGTGGGGCCTGGCTCACAAGTAAGTTCCGACCAAGGCCGGGGAGTTTGGAGGTACTCCCAGCCACGCAATAAGGAGGAAGCATTCAAACGGTACCGACGCCTTAAAACTCAAGACTCTCATTCTTCATATGTTTCTGCCCGGAATCAAGCCAAATCTGTTCTTCGACTTGCCAAACACTCTTTCATCAATAATAAATGCACTGAACTATCCAACTCTAGCTCTTCCCAAGCTTTCTGGCATCTAGCCAAAAACCTCTCCAACAATTTCTCTTCCTCGTCTTTCCCTCTCCTTTCCCACTCTGATGGCACAACCATCACTTCTTCCTCTGACAAAGCTAAACTCTTCGCTCAAACCTTTGCTAGAAACTCCACCTTGGATGATTCCGGTGCTATTCCTCCCTCTCCGCCCTCCTCTCTTACTTATGCCTAATATCCTAATCTCTTCTAAAGATGTACTTTCTACCCTCTGGGCTTAACACTAATAAGGCGTACGGTCCGGACGGTGTTCCTCCTGTTGTTCTCAAAAACTGTGCTTCCGTGCTGACTCCCTGCCTAGGCAAACTCTTTCGTCTCTGTCTATCCTCTAACGTCTTCCCTTCATGCTGGAAGTTTGCTCACATTCAACCTGTCCCAAAGAAGGGTGACCGCTCTCAACCCTCCAACTATCGTCCAATTGCTCTTATCTCTTGTCTTTCTAAAGTTTTTGAAACTATTCTTGCTTCCAAATTCTTAAGCATTTCTCTTCTCATAATCTGCTCTCAGATCGCCAGTATGGCTTCCTTAAGGGTCGCTCTACTGGTGATCTTCTTTCATATCTTACTAACTCTTGGTCATCCTCCTTCCGGGACTTCGGTGAGACTTTTTCTATTGCACTAGACATATCGAAAGCCTTCGATAGAGTCTGGCATAAATCTTTAATTTCTAAACTACCCTCCTTCGGTTTCTATCCCTCCATCTGTGCCTTTGTCTCTAATTTCCTTTCCGGCCGTTCCATAGCCGCGGTTGTGGACGGCCATTGTTCACTTCCTCACCCTATAAACTCCGGTGTTCCTCAGGGCTCTGTCCTATCTCCTATTCTCTTTCTAATTTTTATAAATGATCTCCTTAACTGTACCTTAATTCCCATCCATTCATACGCAGACGACTCAACCTTACACTACTCCATTAGTTTTTCAGAACGCCCCAGCCAGCAATCCCTCAACGACAAACGTAATGAAGCCATAGAACTCTTAAATTCTGATCTAAATACTATTTCCAATTGGGGCAGAGAAAACCTTGTTAACTTTAATGCTTCCAAACCCAATTTCTCCATCTATCTACCCGTCAGGATCTCCCAGCGGACTATCCCTTATTCTTCAACAATACAAAAATCAACCCTTCATCTTCTCTCAATATTCTTTTTTTTCTTTTTCTTCTGCTCTCATTTGGAAGGACCATATTACCAGTCTTGCTAAGGCAGCCTCCCAGAAGCTGGGTGTGCTCAACCGCCTTAGGGGTTCTTTTCCCCTGCACAGCTTCTTGCTCTGTACAGGGGCATAGTGCGCCCTTGTATTGAGTATTGTTCACATGTGTGGGGAGGTTCTCTCACACCGCTCTCCTAGACAAAGTTGAAAGGAAGGCCTTTCGTATCATTAACTCCCGTCCACTCACCAACTCTCTGCAATCTCTCTCTCTCCGCCGCAATGTTGCATCTCTCTCGCTATTCTATCGCTACTATAATAATCAGTGTTCCTCAGAGCTATCCCAGTGCATACCACCTCCTTTACGTAGGGCACGTGGTACCCGTCTTGCAACTCAATCCCACCCTTACTCTGTGCAACTCTCCAACCCAAGAGTGAAATGTTACTCTCAAACTTTCTTCTACTCAACAGCTGAGCTCTGGAACTCTCTCCCAGAATCAGTCTTTCCCTCTTCCTATGACTTAAATTGCTTCAAACTCCGTGTGTCCAGGCATTTTGGCTCGAACGTCCCTTGATTTTGGCCGTCACTCTTTCAACTATGGGGGAGGCACTCGCTATAGGCAGTTATGCCTTTTGCCTCCCTCAATCACATAGAAAAAAAAAAAAAAAAAAAAAAAAAAAAAAAATGGCGGGACAGCTCTCTGCCTTCTCAGGCAACTCAGGTAGAGGCTGAAGTCCACCGGGACGTGGAGACACCGTCTTCCATCCCTGACTTAACATGGCAAGGGGCCCCCGCCTCGGCGGAATCCTCTCAGGAGGGACCGGAGGCAGGGGATGATGGGTCTATTATTTCTGAGGTGGGTAATGAAGATAACTCTCAGAATAGGGATATTTCACCTAATAGTTCTTCATCTGCTCATTTTGTCACAGCGGATGAGATTGATGGGTTATTAGAGAGTGCTTTAACTAAGTTTTTTGGCCAGCAACCAGAGCCTCCTATGGTTGGTCTGGGAGCTCCCACGCCAACATCGACTGTCCGACCTCTGGCTACTTCCGTTACTTTGACACAAACTCCGCTCACGCCCCTTGTATCACCTACTATTGTTACTAGGCCAACTTCGGCGGCACTAACTACTTCCAATGTGCGAGTAGTAGCAGACGTAAATCCTCCCCCATTAGACAAAGCCCCGGTCAGAAAAGGGGCTATGCCTCTCTTATACGGGCCAGACGATTCGTGGGTATCACTGGTACCAACAAAGCCAGAGGCTGCACAGTCCACTATGTCAGGGGAGCTTCCGGTACCACGAGAGTGGGTAATCCAAGGAAATAAATCTAGGAAGTTAAGGGCTCTTGATATGCTGGGAAATGTACTTGATGTTAGTATTAAGGCCATCCCCAACTATTATACTCATGACTATTTTGTATATTCTTCTACACCTGCCCTACCCCCTGCGTCAGCTTCAAAACTGTTTTCGGACTGGACAAAACATGATGGGTTCAATGATATCAATGCGCTGTCAGCTCTAACCCCTGAGTTGGGATTAAAGAACTTTACTGACTCAGCCGCGAATCCAGTTTTGAAGGTGGAGCAATTGGGTTCGGGACCTTGGGTGGACTGGGAAGTCGAGGCGCAAAACTTTGCAACCATATTCACTTCTAAAGCTTCACACCAAATTCCACAAGAGAGCCATTCTTGGTTCTCTCTCCCAGTATACTCTGCCGGCGGAGTTCCCTCTGCTCTCTTTGCCTTTTTAGCTGCCCCTAAAATTAATCTATGCGAGCTTAAAGATCCGTTCTCTACACCTTCCACTGCTCACCTAGACCGGGAGTTTAGGCTACGAGGTAAGGCGTACAGACTATTTTCTCAGTATATTGTTACACAACAAGTAGCCAAATCTATGCTAAGATCTGCTCAGGCTATAGCGGACACAGAAGTTCGAAAGGCAATCGAACTATCTAGACGCTTACTTCTCCAAACTTCTATTCAGTCACTAGGAGATATACGCACGGCCTTGTTAGAGGCGGTGCGGGCAAGACAAGATCTAAGGACGTCTCTAGTCCGAAAGCTCCCGGATAGGATTGCTAATCAAGTAGTAATGTCCCCAGTTCTAACTGCCTCTTTAATGTCCCCGGAGGTGTGGAGGACGGTGTTTAACATGGCTCAGGCCTTGAAGCACAGTCCCGCCCCGTCTCAGAAACCTGCTTTCACTTTTACCAAGCCCAAACCAGTCGCTAAAGCTCAGTCTGGTGGGGCGAAATCCTTTCATTTGCCTAAATCCTCTTCCACCCAAGATCAGTACAGATACAAGCAAGGAAAGTCTTCAGGTACCCATAAAGGACAGAGGTATCAAAGGCCGGGCCAGGGCCCGTCTCCAGCCAAACCCGGCCAGTCGTCTAAACTTCCACCACCACCACCAAAAAACTAAGGTCTCCCTCACTCCCAGGGCCGATCTCCCGGCGAGTGGATCAGGGGGTAGTCCAGTCGGCGAACCCTTGTCTGCTAACTGGGTCGTTCCGGGCGAATCATCGCGCATGGCCTTTAAACACATGGGCGAGGATGGTGGCACGCAAAGGCATCACCTGGCAGTGGCTCCGGCGACCTCGCTTACGTCAGCCGACAAAGGCAAATTTTGTTTCATTAGAGGTGGAGTCACTGATCCAAGAGATGGTGGCCAAGAATGTTATCATCCCGGTCCCCCAAAATTACCCAGTTTTTACATCCAAACTTTTTCTGGTACCCAAAAGGGACAGTGTTCAGATGAGGCCGGTCGTAGACCTGTCTTATCTGAACCTCCATATTCACAACGTATCCTTCCGGATGCTGACAGTGAATCAGATCAGGCTAACACTTCCGCTGGAAGGGTGGATGTGTTCTTTAGACCTGACGGACGCGTATTGGCACGTCCCGGTAAACAAACGGTTTCAACGTTTTCTAGCGTTAAGAATCATGCATCAGACTTATGTCTTTCAGAGGATGCCGTTCGGTTTAAACCTAGCACCTCGCATATTCACGAAATTAGTCCGGCAAGCCCTAATGCCCTTGTTGCAACAAGGAATCAAGATTTTGTGGTATCTAGACGACTGGCTGGTGGTGGCGGAGACGGAACAATTATGCATAAGTCATGTCAACATAACATTAACTCATGTAAAAACTCTAGGATTCAAGGTAAACCTGGTAAAGTCAAACCTTGTTCCCTCACGAGTGGTTCAGTGGATAGGGCTGGTCTGGGACACAGCTGCTCTCACTCTGAGTCAGAGTGTGGACAATCGGAACAGGTTTCGCAAGAAACTGTTTCTGTTTCTTCACAGTCTGACTACGACACGGAGAGTCTGGGAATCTCTGGTCGGCTCTCTCAACTGGATCCAACTAACTGTAAAGTTGGGCTGGTTGAAAGTCAAACGTTTAATTTTGGAGGGCAACACATTTTTTCCACTACTGCCGGCGGAAACATTATGGCCCATCCCAAAATTAATACACACCTTACTAGCGGTCTGGGCGAAGAGGGAAACACTGCACTCAGTCATGTCTTGGACCTCTCCTCCGCCGACGGTATGGGTGGACACGGATGCGTCAGGCACGATAGGTTGGGGCTTTCAGTCAAACCAAGGGCACCAGGGTCAAGGGCTCTGGTCCCACTCAGAATCCTCCCACATAAATGTCAAAGAGTTACTAGTCCCTTTGTATTTCCTTCAGGCTCACGGCTTTTCTTTGCGGGGCAAATCGGTAGCCTTCAGGATGGACAATCTGAATGCGGTTCACTGCGTTCAGAAACAGGGGTCAACGCGATCTCGGAGGTGGCTAAACGTGTCAGAAAAGATTTTTGTACTAGCCGACAAGCTGGACATTCAGCTTCACGCTTCTTATCTCCCCGGCGTAGCGAACGTCTGGGCAGACGCTCTGTCTCGGAGACAGAGCACAACAGTAGAATGGGCGCTCAAGCAACACATTTTCGACCTAATGATTGCGAAGCCTTACCATCCACAAGTGGATCTATTTGCGTCCGAAGAGACTCGCAAACTCCCGCTGTACCTAACCCGCCGGACAAACACGCCGGCGGGAGGACCCGACGCACTGTTGACAGACTGGAACATGTGGAGTTCCATTTATCCGTTTCCGCCGCCAGACGCTTCTCTAATGTGCCAAGTAGTAAACAAACTACAGGATTATCGGGGCGTCGTCTCATTAATCGCGCCCCTGTGGCCGGCGCAGGCGTGGTACCAGCAATTGAAGACGTGGTGCCCGAACCCGGTGTCGCTCCCGGTCGGGTATTTCCACTTAAGACACGATTGGCAACCTAGAGACCTCGCTGACTTTTGCATTATGGACATTCAGGAGGCCAAATGGCTAGCTCCGTATGGTAGAACCGTGACCGATAAATTCATGAATCAATACACACAATCTACTAAGAGACAGTATCATTCGCATTGGCAGTCTTTTACTTCTTGGATACTCAGAACAGAACAATCCGTGCCGTCGGTAGCTTTGATTTTTAATTATTTAAACTATCTGTTTGAGCAGAAACAGCTATCAGTAGTAACGTTAAAGAATCACTTAACAGCAATTAGGGTGCCATTCCTGGACCTTACGGGTCTAACCATACCACTAGCGGAGGAAACAGGCTTCATGAGGGCATGTTTTAAGCTCCGCCCACCTCCCCGTCAGCTCATGCCTACCTGGTCTCTGGACAAAGCGTTGTAATTACTTCATTCCCGGCGGTACCAAAATACTGCAGATTTTGACTTACTTTTAAAAAGGGCAGTATTCCTTATGGCTTTAGCTACCGGGAACAGGGTGTCTGAGCTGGCGGCGATGAGCAACACACCTAATTGCATCAGGTTTGGTAGGCTCAATGATTGTATTCATATTGCTCCTTCCCCAGGGTTCATCGCCAAGAATGAGCACAGTGATCACGTGTTTTCAGAGTTCACAGTGACGGCATTGAAAAGGGGAAAGGTGCACCATAATTTATGTCCAGTGCAAGCGCTTACCAAATATTTAAAGGTCGCACCTAGAAATCAACAAGGTGCTTTATGGGTATCTAGTACGGGTAAACGTGTTATGAAGCGTAAACTAGCTTCTCTCTTAGTTAACGTCTTTCAGGAAAGTAATCCCGGCGTTGTGGGTAGAGCTCACGATTTACGCAAATGGGCGACCTCTTTAAGTTTCCTTAAGAATTTTTCTGTTGAGGACATAGCAGCCACGCACCTCTGGTCCTCTAATCATACTTTTTTGACTCGATACCTTTCAGTAGCTTTGGACAGGCCTTCCATGCCATGTATAGCTTTACGACAGAGGGTCTAGGTGGCCTCTGGGTCTTATTATATAGATGAGGAAAAGAGAGGGGGGGGGGGGTGCAGTCAGTGTAACATAGGACACCCTAGACCCCGCCGGAGGACGTGTGCGAAGCTTACGAGCTGTGATACAGGGTGTAGGTGCTGTAATTTTAAAGAATTTTCTGTAGTATTCATTACAGGAAATTGTGCTAACGTCCAATCATAGTTCAAAGACAATGCTTGTTGTAAATAGTTTTGGCTGTGAAGCAATATAATTTTAAGTAAATCTTAGTAGTTGCGGCCGCAGCTGGTATGTGTAATGTAAGTACAGTCTGGCCTGCCAATACGCGAGAATATGGGCGACACGCGAGGGCGCGGAATGAAAATTCGCGTATTAGCAATAGAGTATTATATGGGAATAAATCTATATGGGCGGCACTGACTCCAAGTTGTCTACTTTAGGCCTATTTATCTCCGTCAATTGCCACAAAAGGTACATATATGTATACATAAACATCCAAATCATAAGAAAATATAACAATAATAATAAACTCACCTTAAAATTAACAGTAAATGTCCAACACGAGTCGGACAGCTGGTGCGCGAGCGTGGACTGAGGGTAGACTGGCGTATCCCACAATGCCCTGCGTGCCTACGTAACTGGCGCGGAATGGTGGGGGACCTCGCGTATTAGCTGAACTCCCCGGAATTGCCCTTATATCGGCCCCGGATTCGCGTTTTAAAGGTACATCACGCGTTTTGAAAGTTTTGGGTATGATTCGACCCCCTCCTCGCGTATAAGGTGAATCGCGTATTAAAAGCTCGCGTATTGGCAGGTCAGACTGTACCTCTTTACGGTATATTTTTCAAATTATATCCAAGAGTTAATGGGGTTTATATGTGCACATGTAAACTTTGATGTTTTTTGTTTTTCACCACTTACTTTAAGTGGGGTGCCTTCTTAACTACCAGCTCTGTGTACAGTGTCTCGGAGTTAACTCCTTTTTGTCCAAGCAGGCTTCTTCGAAGCACGCTCCTGCTTGTCACCTTTTTGTATATTTTTATGCTGTATAAAGTATTATGCACACAAATATATCTTTTTTACAAAGTTTGAATACTATGTGGTTGTTTGATTATCTGCTTTTGCTAGAGTTATGATATGATTACGAATGTCCCCCTCCAGTCTTAGATATCAGGCATAATCGTCAATCGTCAAACCTATAATAAATTATAGGTTTGACTCCTGTAAGGAGATAAAGAAAACCTAATATTTAGTAGTGGCCCCGTAATCATTGACGACTGGGGCCCTCCCGACCATCCCCTTCCCATTCGTTGATGTATTAAGGATTTTGGTTTACTTGATATGTCAGTGAAGGAAGAATGACGCCTGAAGTCAGCGTCTGGTCAAAGATCCACACAAGTACATCCACGAAGTTATGGAAAGCTTACGAAGTTATTCTTATTTTCTTTTTATTTGTTATTTTTTACGAAGTTTTTTCGTAGTGAGTACCCAATTTCATAATGACGAACCATGAGTGAGGTTGCGTGCGCTCATGATGAAGGCTCCTCAATTGTTTATGCTCTGCGCGGTAGATTGAAACTACGGTAAATGAGTGTTTGAAGAGGTTGCCTTATGTAATAGGCATAATCGTCAATGATTACGGGGCCACTACTAAATATTAGGTTTTCTTTATCTCCTTACAGGAGTCAAACCTATAGTATGTGTGTGTGTACTGTTGGCACAACAATTCCTTGATACATTGCACATTTTACTTTCCTTCCGAGATTTCTCGTCTTCCACATACAGTAGGGGCTCACATAGAACGTGTTCGCATAGAACGAGTCGCTTATAGAACGCCGACCTAAAATATTGTTCCAAAATTTTCGTTAGGAACGAATTTGATCATATAGAACGATTTCGCCATCAAAGTAGGGCAAATCCGAGGAGTTCTCATATAGAGCGCCGAAATATCGTACGCTCCTGACGGAAATTTACGCTTACAGTGAACATTGACGATATTGGGCCACCAAAATTCCGCGATCACATAGAACGAAATCGCATAGAACGGCCTCGTTTATCGACCAATTTCTCGTTCTATGTGAGACCCTACTGTACTTCCCATTGCTCCGAAAACCTTCCTTCCTTCACACACTCTCTGCTACAATTAAACGATAGAAAAAGATTGGGATGGATGTAGTTACCGGGTGTACCACTACCGACATCCGACATACAACATAAATCATCTATAATAATATAATAAAATAAATACTTATAAATCTATAATACTAGGTTAGGTTAGGTTGTTTGGTTAGGGTAATGTATTTTTGTATCCAAAGGCAGTCAAAATAGACGGGAACATGATGGTGAGCGTCTGCGTAGTGTAAACAAGATGGTCGGTACACCCGGTAACTACATTCTTGCCAAAAGATTTAACGGAGAGGATTCAAAGTGTTTAGTCTGCGAAGAAGAAAATGAAACCCTAGAACATTTAGTATTACTGAATAAGTTGGTCACAAATTATTTTGCAATATTTGCAAACAAATATGGAATCTATAATTATGCTCTAAACATCATATGAAAATGTGTTTTATGCCTCGGCAAAACCTAATAAAAATATATGGTACTAAAATAGAATTTTTTCGTAACATGGTTGTCAATACCTTCCTATAGACGGCACCGATTCGTACACACGCCATTTTCACCTGTCTCCCGAGGTCTGTCCACCAGCTTTTTAGTCAACACTAACTCCACCTGCCTATCTCTGTCGAAACTACAGGTGTTCATTTCCACACCTTTGCACATCACGTCACGAGACACTACTGGGTTCCTATTGGGTTTTTTTGAAGACGTCATTATAACGCATAGGCTATTTCACGCATACCCTCGTTAGCCAATCACTCAGGTGTAATATGTTTATTACGTCATTGCAATCGGCCAATCACAGATACCCACCTTGATCTACCTGATACTCGCCAGTCGAGTCATGGCGGTAGACTGTAAAGGTCCAGGATGTTCGCCTCTGCCACACTGTGTTATTGTAGAAACTATAAGAAATATTACTGCTGCCCTGAAAGTACTTTCAGAACATGGGTGCTTGCCTACTGATGTGATGTGTAGGAGGTAAGATTTTTTCGCATAGGTTTAAACTTCCGGAAATTAATGGGTAATAAATACGATAATGGATTATTTTTACTTGCGTCTGCCGCCGCACTAATGTTATTGTTGTCAACCTCTCGCTGCCGTCGGACAAGTGTGGCAGAGAGCCAGGGCTAGTTTTGTATCCTAGGTACTGAGTACTATGAATCCGCTGTACAAAGGAGCACAAAGGAAATCAAGCAACAACAGGTCTAGTGACCCTTCTAGGCTGCTTGTCCTCCAAAACACTGAGGATCAAGTGTCCAAACAGTGGTTTAGAGTGGGTAAGGGAACATTGGAAAGGGAACTACTGCCCTGGAACTAATGTCCGTGGCAGGACTAGGAAGTTAGTAGGGGACATATGGGTTAGTAACTGAGGGGAGGATAAAATAAAGTTATTCATTTACAAACGCAGTCAGTCGCGGGTTTGATGCGAGATATTTGTCTAGGCGGAGTTTAAATGAATCAACGGTGATGCAGTCTATAACGTCTCGGGGAAGCCCATTCCACAAGTTGACAACTCGATTGAAGAAGAAATTCTTAGATTCGTGTGAGTTAAAAGATTTACCAATAATTTTGCAACCGTTTCCCCGCGTCTAATTAGATTGGTCGATAGTGAAGTACTTACTACAGTTCATATTGTCGATGCCTTTGATGATTTTGAACACTTGAATTAAGTCACCTCTTAATCTGCGCTGGGTTAAAGGAAATAGATTTAATTCTCTAAGACGCTCTTCGTATGGTTTGTTCTTTAGGCTAGGTATCATTTTGGTAACTCTACGTTGAACTCGTTCTAGCTTGTTTATGTCTTTTTGGTAAAAAGGGCACCAGCATTGAACGCAGTATTCCAGAAGAGGGCGGACTAAGGAATTGTAAAGGGTTAGGATAACGTCTTTGGATTTATGCTCAAATGACCTGCCTATAAAGCCAATTATTTTGTTTGCCTTCTTAACAACTTCTGAACATTGTTGACTCGGTTTTAGGTTACTCGATATTGTTACTCCCAGATCGGTTTCTCTGTTTACATTCTTAAGCTGAGTGCCATTCATCGAATAGTTTGCTTTCTCATTTAGGTATCCGATATGTAGTACTTTACATTTATCCGCATTGAAACTCATTTGCCAAATTTGGGCCCAATGTGACAATTTATCTAGATTGTGTTGCATATCGTCAACTTGATCTTTTGAGAGTACGCTATTTGCAATTTCTGTATCGTCAGCAAATTTTGAGATTGTACAGGTGAGACCCTCATCTATGTCGTTGATGTAAATTAGAAAGAGAATTGGTCCTAGTACCGATCCCTGGGGTACCCCGCTACTTACATTGGTCCATTTAGATGCCTTACCGTTTATGACTACTCTTTGCTTTCTGTCGCTGAGCCAATTTTCTATCCATTTCAACACACGGTCTTGTTTTCCATGCGCTTTTAGTTTTAGCAGTAAACGTTTGTGGGGAACTTTGTCAAAGGCCTTTTGAAAATCAAGGTATATAATATCTACAGCTTTACTCTCATCGTAGAGGTTGAGGATATCGTGGAAGAAGTCTAAGACGTTTGTTAACCCTCTGTTCCCGGAAGGGCTCTTGAACGCCCATAAAAAAGCATACACGAGCTGCCCGGAAGGGCTCTTAAACACCCATGAGGTCAAAGCCTGTGAGCTTGGTGTGCGAGGCGTCGGTCCGACGCATGTAAACAACAGCCGGCTGGACCGACGCCCCGCATCTCCGGCCACAAGAAGGAGAGCGTCGCTTGTTCGTGTGTGCCTGTATGTTGTTGTTAAGTATCGAAAAGTAGTGTAAAGTGGCTGTTTTTGCCATAAAGTTATCTCCAATGAAATCATCATCACAACTCAACCAGTTGACTTAGAGAGCTCTACTTAATGCCATTCTACAGGTAAATAACACAGCTACGCTTGGGGATGCTTGGGAATGCGGGAAGTAGTCAGAATAACAAATATACGGTAGCCTAGCCTAGACGTTTTTCGGCCAAAACACCCGGGTTTCGGGGAATATTTATGTAATGCGTAGCCGGGGCTGGAGGGTTAAACAGGAACGTTTTTTACGAAAGCCGTGTTGAGTATCTTTAAGTACAGTATGTTATTTTCCTCCAAGTGATTTACGAGTCTGTCTCTTATGACCGTTTCTAGCATTTTACATACAACTGAGGTTAAGCTAATTGGACGATAGTTACTGGGTAGGGATTTGCTGCCTTTTTTTAATATCGGTGTTACGTTGGCTATCTTCCACTGATCAGGCATAGTTCCAGACTGCAAGGATTTATTGAATAGTAATGTCAGTGGTTTGGAGAGCTCATTCTTAGCTTCCTTTAGAACTCTAGGCGAGATTGCATCAGGTCCAGGCATTTTATTTACCTTGAGTTTATCTAAACAATTCAATACTTCTCTCTCTGTAACGGTGATATTGCTTAGAACATCTGAATTATCAATCTGAATCGGCGATGGTGTAGGGATATCACTGAGGTCTTCTGTTGTAAAAACTGATGCAAAGAAGGTATTGAGGGCATTACTCATTTGTACTTCGTCTTTGGTGTATTCTCCATTTTCATCGACTAACGGTCCAACAGTTGAAGTAACTACTTTTTTCTTTCTGATATAACTATAGAATTCTTTTGGGTTTGTTTTACTTTGATTCGCAATATGTAACTCTAGGGTCTTTTTACTTTGCTTAATAACTTTTTGGCTTTTCGTCGTAGCTCTACAAATTTCACCCGTTCTTCGTCATTTTGTGAGGATTTTAATCTATCATTAAATTTTTTTTAGCAAGCAGGCAGTTTGAAATATCTTTATTCCACCATTTGGGCTTATTATTATGGCATGGACGCCGTATTTTCGATGGTATGCAGTCTTGCACTGCTTTTAGGTAAGTGGTTTCGAATAACTTCCAAGATGTATTTATGTCGTTATTGTTAATTAAAAAGCTCCAGTCAGTTTCTTTAAACATAGCTCTAAGTTTATGAAAGTTTGCTTTCTTGAAATTAGGGACTTTTTCGATGCTACTATTTGGTTCGTTACTAGTAAAGTTTAAAGTGAAAGTTATCGTACGATGGTCGCTGTTACTGAATTCATCACCAACATTCTATCTATCTATTAATTCTTCTTTTGTTGCAAGTACAATGTCAAGAACGTTATTACCACGGGTCGGTGTTCGAACAAATTGATAAAGCGAACTCTCTTGCAAGTTCGTATACAAGTCATGTCCGGAGTGTGAAGTAAGAGTATCGCCCCACTTGGTCACAGGTAAATTAAAGTCGCCAAAAAATACGGTATCTTGTGAGTTACTTACATCTGCAATTTGTTCATAAATTTCTCGGTCAGTTTGCACTGATTGAGCTGGAGGTCTGTATATTAATGCAAGTATTATTTTTGTACCTTTATTATTCTTTATTAGCACAAAAGATGTGTCGACGTTCACAATTTGAGGTTTTGACAAGAGGGTCGGGTTAAGACTTTTTTTGATATAAAATAAAACGCCACCTCCATTTTTATTTATTCGGCTTTTCTCAAACATTACATAACCGGGAAGTGAATACTCTGCTAAAAAGTCTCTATCTACTGTATTGAGCCAAGATTCTGTTATACCAATCACATCATAATTTTCAGTAAACACTAGTTCCTCTAAATCTGAAAATTTATTGCGTATGCTACGAGCGTTTGCATAGAAAACCTTTAACCCTTCAACCCCGGGTGGTACACGTGTGTACCATTATGTTTTGACCCGAGGAACCCGGGTGGTACAACATTGTACCATTGCTTGCGTATGTGCTTTTGAATGGCGCGCGTAAACATTTCGTTCCGTGGTCGCTAGGCGACGCCACCAGACACCATGTACGCCACCAAAACAGTCTCAACCTTGCCGCCAACATGGATACTAGCCCAAAAAGTGATTCCCCTGTGTCCGATTCCATGCTCCCTTCGACGCCTGCCCAGGTTCGTCGCGCCCTAACGCAAAGGCACGTACAAGATGCGTTGACTCCCGGAGGTATTGAAATAGCTTTGAGGAGTTATGAACGTGGTGAAGGACAAAATAGTGTTGATGACTTGGGCAGTGATAGCTCCGAGTCTTATCAGTCGCACTATAGTGAAGATTTAGACGATCTAGACGAAATTCATCAAAGAGACGCGCAATTTGTTGGATTTGAGCATGACGATGACAGTGATGATAGTACTGAACGTGATATAGTTGTGCAAGGTGATGAGACTGTAGTGAGAGTGAGCGAATGGGACAGCACTAGGTCGACTACCAAGTCTAGGTTGAGTGACACGACACCTAGCCCTTCGCCAGCTAAATCCCCATTCAAGATACGTTTTTATAAGAAGCAAGTTCTTGAAAAGGCGGCCGCGGCAGCCAGGAAAGAGGCCCTAAAACTTGTTGAGGGAGCAGTGCGTGAGGGTGAGCGTGAGGGTGAGGTTGACCCGCCATTGTCTTCCTTATCTACCCACGCCACCAAAGTTGCCCCAGGCGCCCGCCATTCTTCCCCACCACCACCAGCACTGCCTAGGGTTGAGGACCCCCCACTTTCGGCCTATTTACCCCGAGAGGAGACCTACTACTAAAGAAAAGGGAAAAGGGAGAAAATATGTGAAAAAAGGAGCTACAAGTAGGCGCTCTTTGTTCGAGGCTCCCGCGGCTTCCACCCCTGCCGGTCCCAGCCATACGCCCCCGCAAGTTTCCCCAGGGTCCACCCCACCTCTCCAGCCTACAACAGAGGTTCCTGACGATGTATTTTACCTCGCATCCATACCTGCACCTACAGACACTGAACCAGTGCTGTCTACAACTCGTCGTAGGCCAAGGAGCCCCGAACCTCTGCATGAAGATGACAGAGCCTCACCTGCCACTCCTTCCCCACCTCGCCGCCCACGCATCATTCGTTCCCCGCGAGATTATGAGGGGGGGTCTGAAGATGAAGGGCACCTCACAGATGACTCTGGCCATGATTACATGGGTCCACCGTCAGGGCAAGATGACGGCTCTGACGACAACGACGATGACTTTATGGACATCGACGACCCTCAACCCAGACGCTTGGCCCAGGGCCGTCGTGCTCCTGGCCGCCCTAGGGTGCGCGCCGCCAAAGTTCGTGGACGTGCTGCCCCAGCTGCAGCTCCTCGTCAGCGTCGCCAGCAGGACCCATTTTATATTTTCAACTGGCAGGATGTGGCTGCTGATGAAGTGAATGACCCTGATGTAACCCCTTTTGATGAGGTACAGGAGGGTTCAGGAGTTACCCCAAGGTTTCCCGCAGGCCCCAATGCTCCACCACATGAGCTTTTTGAGGCATTTTTTGATAAGGAGGTTACTGAGTTTGTCATAGAGGAGACAAACAAGCACCACCAAATCCAGGTGAACTTTTTTGGCAAGGTGACCAAGGGCCACATGAAGCGGTGGACCCCAGTGACTCATCCCGAGTTAATGGTGTTCCTGGCAATCACCATGCTAATGCCTCATGTAAAGAAGCACAGGTTGGCTGACTATTGGATCACCAAAGATCTGATATCCACCCCTGCCTTCGGGAAATACATCTCTCGGGACCGGTACCTCGACATCCTCGGAGCGCTCCATCTTGTCACCAACACCGACATGCATCTCTCTGACAAGCTGTGGAAGATTAGGACGTTGTACGAGATGATGCGAGAACGTTTCACGTCATACTTCACGCCCTTCTGCAACGTCTGTATTGACGAGTCTCTTGTGCTGTTCCGGGGAGAGCTGAGCTTCAGGCAGTACATCCCCTCAAAGAGACATCGCTTTGGTATAAAGTTCTTTGTGCTGTGCGATTGCCAAACTGGCTATGTCCTGGACTTCCTGGTCTACAGCGGGAAGGAAGGGGACGTGGAAATAGACCCCCTCATTGGCTTTGGCGGAGCAGTGGTTCAAGCCATGATGAACCGGTACTTCCAGAAGAATCACGTCCTCTACACGGACAACTACTACACGTCCCCCACTCTCTCAAAGTACCTCCATCAGCGCAAGACGGGGACTGTAGGCACAGTTAGAGCGAAAAGGAAGGGCATGCCAACTTTCCCTCCTAAAACCAAGAAAGGCGATGTCTTCAAGAAGAAGTCGGGACCCATTCTGGCTATCCACTGGCACGACCAGCGGAAGGTCAACCTCCTGAGCACCGTCCACAAGGGGGAAATGGTTGAGACTGGCAAGGTGGATCGTCGCACCAAAGTCAGGGTGACCAAGCCCGATGCTGTAATGGACTACAACATAAATATGAGGCTGGTGGACAAGTCCGACATGCAGATAGGCTTCATCGACTGTCTGCGTACCTCGTGCAGATGGTACAAAAAGTTCTTTCTGCACATGATGGACATGTCAATGCTGAATGCCTACAATATCTACAGGCTTCGGAATCCGCGCACACCCAGGAAGTTCAGTAGCCTGCGGAGGTTCCAAAAACAGGTGTTGGTGGAGCTCCTGGACAGGTATGCTACGCCACAGAGGGCAGTGGCACAACCTGTGCCCCCCGTTCAGGGCCGCATGCAGTGTGCACAGTATCTAAATGTGCACAAGCTCGGTTACCTGCCTCTGGATCGAGATGGAGTCACCATTAGCAGAAGGCGGTGCCATGTCTGCTGGAACAGCCAGGTGAGGCCGAGGAAGCAGAAAAAGACCACCATGCAGTGTGTGGAGTGCCAGGTGTCACTATGTGCTATACCGTGCTTTGCTGAGTACCACACCAAGCAGGAGTACTAACTAATAATCATAGTGAAAGTACCAAAGAGTGACAATATGTATGTATATAGGCAACAAGTGGAAACAAAACAATGTATTGTGATAAAAAAGTCATGTATTATGAAAACATATATAAATAAGTGAAAAAAGACACAATAAATTGTATATAAAACTAACAAAGCATATAACTAAGTGAAAGTGACACATGACATAATATTAGATGGCCAAAGTATAATAAACACCTGTGATAACGAATAATCAGTGCCTAATATAACAATAACCTACCTCAATGACTAATAAAATGTACCGTATCAAGTGAAAATGAGCATTATCAGTGACAGTGACACTCTCTAAAGCATATTTATCAAAGTGAAAATGACACAACACCCAATACTTGATGGCCAAAGTACAATAAACACCTGTGATAACGAATAATCACTGCCTAATAAACAATAACCTACCTCAATTACTAATAAAATGTACCGTATCAAGTGAAAATGAGCATTATCAGTGACAGTGACACTCTCTCAAGCATATTTACCAAAGTGAAAGTGACACACGAACTAATATTAGATGGACAAAGTATAATAAACACCTGTGATAACGAATAATCACTGCCTAATACAACAATAACCTACCTCAATGACTAATAAAATGTACCGTATCAAGTGAAAATGAGCATTATCAGTGACAGTGACACTCTCTCAAGCATATTTACCAAAGTGAAAGTGACACACGAACTAATATTAGATGGCCAAAGTATAATAAACACCAATGATAACAAATAATTAGTGCGTAATATAACAATAACCAGCCTCAATTACTCCTAAAAAGTACGGTATCGAGTGAAAATGTGAAATATTAGTGACAATGATAGCCTAATACACATATTTTATATAATTGGACTCCAAATAACTATAATAACATCACTATCAATAAATAAAATAGACTCCGGGAGGTAAAAACTCTGGCGCGACGAATGGCTAAGTGCGCAGTAGGTTAGCCAAGCCGGGGCCTGGGCCAAGGCGACGCATCCGAACGCGGGAAGATTTTCCCGCATAAAAATCACTCCACTTCCCGCGCTCGCCATTATGCAATCACTTGGGCTAGAGACCTCTACTCAACGCCATTCTACACATGAAGGTTTGTGTAATTTTTTTTTTTTTTTTTTTATAACTTTGTGTCATGTATTTCAGGAGTAACAGGTGAATGAACATGGACCAAAATTCCTCAAAACCCCCGGTCACAGAGTACAGTCACGATCTACCCTAGCCGAGGTTGGAGGGTTAAAGTTGCGGTTTTAGAACTCACAGAACGTTCTTTAATCAAATTTTTGGTTCTGGTCGGATCTACATTTACATTCATGGCTGTCATCGGTCCTCGGTCGTTATCCCTGGCGGTTTTGAATTTGGGTCGTGTTGGTGGAGCTTTATCCAAATTCGCGGTTCTTGACAGATTAGCATTTAATTCCTTCGCAGGTTGCCGCCCTCGCTGTCTTCGGTCCTCCTTCCTGGTTGTCCTGTGCTGAGTCGATTTCTTCTCCGAAAATCCTTCACCGCATCGTTGAGAAGACGCCCAAAACGTGCTGCTCCCACCTGGTTCAGATGAACTCCATCGTCCGAAAACAAATAGTCATCGTAGTAGAAATTGTCCCAGGTGTCGACGAATCCCACGTTTTCCTTCCTGCAGAGGTTTGCTAGACAACGATTTGTGCTGGTGGCTATGTTGTAAAATCGGCTCTCTACACCAAGCCGGGGGACGATTCCTGAGACGATGATCCTTGATGACTTCTCCTTAAACGACTTGATCAGCTACTGGTACTTTAAAAGCAAATCTTCCGACCGGGTTCGCTGTACATCGTTGGATCCAACGTGGATGACGTACATTGTATTAGCAGGGCCAGCTTAGATACTTCGTCAACTGCAGCAACTACGTCGTCCACACCACCACCAGGGATACAAAAACGCTTCCTGGTCTTAGGTGCTCTGGCGCAAAACTCTGTGAGCTGAGCACGTATCATCGAGTCTCCCACGAGCCGGACTTCTTCTATTTCCGCTTCGTCATCTGAGTCTGTGAGTATCTGGAAGCGGTTTTGACACTCGGTAATCGGTATGGGTTTCCTGGTCTTGGGGCAAACGTTGTTCCTCACGACACGGAAGTTGTCTTGAGGGGGAAGAGAGTCACTATTTGTTTCTTGAGTATCGGAACCATCAGCTGAAATGGCTACTGCTGGCGTTGAAGTTGGAGCGTTGGTGGCTGCTGGAGTTGCGGTGACAATTGAAGTTTGTGGTACTCCAACGTTGAGTGTTACAAACTCTTGGAGTGATTCCAGCTTCATGGTGAGGACGTTGATCTTGTTGTAAGCTTCATCTAATTTCACTGTCAAATTCTCTCGTTGCTGGCAGAGACGGCAGACTTGAAGATCGACAGTAGCAAACATGGACTCACCAAACCTACCGGCGCAGTTCGTACAAGTGCGAGGCATGGTAACAGTCAACAGTAGCTGGCATGCAAGGGCTAGTTTAGTATCCCACGTACTGAGTACTATGAATCCGCTGTAGCTGGCATGCAAGGGCTAGTTTAGTATCCCACATACTGAGTACTGTACTATGAATCCGCTGTAGCTGGCATGCAAGGGCTAGTTTAGTATCCCACATACTGAGTACTGTACTATGAATCTGCTGTAGCTGGCATGCAAGGGCTAGTTTAGTATCCCACGTACTGAGTACAGTACTATGAATCCGTTGTAGCTGGCATGCAAGGGCTAGTTTAGTATCCCACATACTGAGTACAGTACTATGAATCCGCTGTAGCTGGCATGCAAGGGCTAGTTTAGTATCCCACGTACTGGGTCTAGGTTAGGTTAGGTTAATATACTAGGTCTCAGAAACAAGATTCGTAGTTGCGGTAGTATTTACTGATACGCCCGAATACTAAATGGGCAGCGGCCCAACCGCCATGGCACCGGTAAGGGTTCGTGTTGTATCCCACGTAGGCCTACTAGGTACTACAGACACATTGTAGGCGTTAGGTGTGGATTAGGCTTGTATCCAATGTACTAGGTCTATGTTACTGGATATTTATGATTTAAATAAGTGCTACGATTTCGATAAATCTGGTTATATGGCTTTGCAATTAGGGAAAACACAAGCCGATTTCCGACATTTGGTTAGTCTTTTTCGACTCGCAAAATCCGAGCCAAGTTTTGCCAAAACTTGGCTTGGGTTTTCCAAAATTCGGTTGTTTGGGGTTTGCAATTTAGGGAAACATGAGCCAAATTTCTAAATTAGGTTACTGTAATTTGTTTACTCTTAAAACTCGCAAAATCCGAGCAAAGTTTTCCCAAAACTTGGCTCGGGTTTTCCAAAATTCGGGTTTTATGGCTTTACAATTTCGGGAAACCTGAGCCAACCTGAAACCTGAGTTGGGCGGGTGCCCAACCCCGAAAAGGGTTGAAATAGGGGAGCTATCCCCCCGCCAAAGGCGGCTTTCTAGGGCCTTTCCTAGCTGATGCTGAGAGGATTGGGTTCTAGTCATGTGGTGATGGGATGGTCTATCAGAGTGAGAACTGAGCAATCTCTGCCATACCCATAGCTTACTCTGACTGTTCCTTTTACTTATATATTTTCTAGATTTCAAGTGACGGCGTCTCTAACGTGGATTGACCTCCCAATCTACCAAGATTGGAAGCCAAAGTGTCACATTTTTCCCTTGCCCCTCAACTTTCTCTTCATAATTGCTGAGGGACACAGGGCCCTGGGTGGGGCTATGGTTTCCCGGGCATTTCCGCACCCTCCTCAGCTCCCCGCCATGGAGTGGCTTCGGTCACCCAGGCTTTATTGTGGTCGGCGGGGAGGGTTCTGTGGGGGCGCTCGGTTATGGCCTTGGCCTTGCTCGGGGCCTTGGGGCTGTTCGGCCAGGCAGCTTGGGGAACAACAACAACAACCTGAGCCAAATTTCTAAATTAGGTTACTGTAATTATTTACTCGGTACGATTTTAGTTTCTTACAGTTTCTTACAGTAGATCATCTGGAAAAAGGCAAACTAGGCCTGTGTATCCAGCTCAGTGCCAGTACAGTACTTGCACTACTGCGGTCGTTCACTGTGTTGGCGGCGGCGGTAGCAGACGCAACATTTTTACTATTCTGTATTTTTGCTTTATAATCAAACTTCAAATCTTGTCTTCAAGATGCTTTATCAAGATTACTTTCAAACTTCCTTATTGATTCGGAATCGACTACATACTGGGGCAGCGCGTTCCACTCATTTACCACTATCACAAAATGAGTTCTTTGCCTTTTCAAGCCTATTTCTTTCTTTGCAAATTTTCTTAGAGTGTCCTCTCGTTCTTGTTCCCTCCCGCATCAAGAAGATACGGGTAGGATGTACTGAGCGGGCGTACCGCCATCTTTGTTTACATTACGCGTACTGGCGTCGGACCTTTCTTATCATGTTCCCGTCTATTTTAACCTATCCTAACCTAACCTAGTATTCATGTAGTAATGACAGGGGGCAAATAGCAGAAAATAGACGGGAACGTAAGTGCGAGCGCGGCGAGCGCCTATGTAAACAATGACGACCATACGCCCAAACTCTACATCCATCCCGAAGATACCTTCACACACATCCTCATCATACTTTCCTGACACTATCTTAAAAGTCTCTATCATATCCCCTCTCTTTCTCCTATATGCCAGTGTCGGAAGTCCCAGTGTCCTCAACCTTTGCTCAATAGCCCGCGTTCTTCAACGTTGGTATTAGCTTGCTAGCTCTCCTCTGCACTTTCTCCACTGCTTCTATATCCTTTACCATATATGGAGCCCACACCTGGTTCGCATATTCCAGGTGTGGCCTAACCAGCGCTGTATAGAGATTCCTGAATATTTCTTCGTCAAGTGACACAAATGTCCTCCTTATCAGCCCTACAATTCTATTGGCTTTGTTTATCTTTTCCGCTAAATGTTCTGAGAAATTTAACTTATTGTCTATCACTACTCCTATATCCTTTTCTGCATTCACTTCCTCCATCGCTTCATACATGCTGTATCCTACCTTGTCTATCTTGCTAGTCCCAATCTGCATGTACAGTAAACTTCTGTTAATCCGAAGGGCAGCGGACCGGCCCTCGTTCGGATTAGTGGATTTTTCGGATTATCGGACTTTACCCCTATGAACCTGTGTATTAATGGCCTGACGAAAACATTGAGGCATTAGGCCACCCAAATGACACACACACATATCATATGTTCATGAAATAACTTCAAAAGTTTACCATTGTCATTGTAGCCTATTACCTACTTCAAAACATTCAGATTAATGGTCAAAGGAATCTGCTGATATAAACGTCTTCTTCTTCTTCTAAACACCATATGTCCGCATCGTCTACTAGCGAGTTTGTCTTGCTCTTGAAGATCAGATCAGATGTGGTTCGGGAAGTAATGCCTTAACAACGGCACTTCCCTGAGAGGTCCTTGTAATTTTCCTTTTGTGATTCTCCTTTTGTGACGTGCTCTGTTATATTATATTGTATTGAAAGCACCCTTGGGACGCTCCGATCACTGAACTATAAATAGTAGCGTATCGGAACGTCCAAAGGTGCGTTTTCAAGCTCAAGACTGAATGCGCTTGCAGAAAATGCGGTGCAAGCCAGTAGCGCATCGGAGCGTCCCAAGGATGCTTTCAAGAGCAAAACAAACTCTCTAGCAGACGATGTGGTGTTTACGTTTATATCAGTAGCTTCCTTTGACCATTAATCTGAATGTTTTGAAGTAGGTAATAGGCTACAATGACAATGGTAAACTTTTAAAGTGAATTCATGAACATATGATATGTGTGTGCTCCATTATGTGTCATTTGAGTGGACTAATGCCTCAAAAAGGGGACTTTGGGACTTCTTGAAATTCGGACCATCGGGTAAATTCGGACTATTGGGAGATTCGAATCATCGGTCGTCGGATTAAAGGACTTTTACTGTACTTGCATTTTTTTGGATGAAAAGGCATTAACCAATGTTCAGACCATTCCTTCATGCCTTCCACATCTCCTTGAAGCAAACTCACATCTTCCTAACTCCTCACTCTTCTATACAGCTTAGTGTCATCCGCATACAGGTATATCTCACTTTCATTGGTTATAACTTCAGGTAAGTCGTTGATAAATATAACGAACAGTAGTGGTCCCAACACAGATCCCTGAGGTACCCCACTTGTAATTTCCCTCCACCCCGAGCCTATTCCATTCACCAGTACCCTCTGTCTCCGATCTTTCAGGAAGGCTTCTATCCATTTCACTCATTTCTCCCCTATACTATAGCTTCTAACTTTCTCTATTAACCTTTTATGTGGGACCTTATCGAAGGCCTTCATAAAATCGCAATATACCACGTCTATTACATCACCATCCTCCAGAGTTTGCATACAATCATCTACCACCTTAATTAGCTGTAGTACCGTCGACCTCCCCGGCAAGAATCCGAACTGTCTCCCACTGAAAAGTTGGTTTGAATTCATATGCTCCATTATTCCTTCTCTAATTACCGTTTCCATTAGTTTACACACAACACTTGTCAAACTGACTGGTCTATAATTTCCTGGGTCATTTCTCTTTCCCTTCTTAAATATAGCTGTTATGTTCGCCTCTCTCCAGTCTGTCGGGATTTGTCCTGTATTAAAAGATACCTCAAATAACATTTTTAATGGCTCTATTAACATCTCACCTCCTTCCTTTATGATTCTTGGATGTATCCCATCTGGTCCCGGGGACTTACTTCTGTAAATTTTTTCTATAGCCCTCCTTATTCTAGCAAGGGAAAACTCTATTAGTTCTAGCGCTGGTGCCTGTTTGATGGGAATAGTAGGCACTGCATCAGCCGACTCCACTGTTAGTACCTCCCCAAAGTATTTCCCCAGCACCTCTGCTTTCTCCTTATCAGTTTCTGCTCTATTCCCATCATCCAAGTCTCCTATCAGTTCTGGGATACCTACTCTTCTTGTTAACTTTTCCTGAATATACTTCCAGAATATTTTTGGATTATCCTTCACATTTCTAGCAATCTCTCTCTCCCTCTCCTTCACCCCCCTCCTTGTCTCCCACCATATTTTATTGTTTATTTGTCTGCGTTCCAGATCCACTTCTTTAGCTTCTATACTAGACCCCCTGTTCTTTTTTAACAATTTTAGTCTTTCCCACAATCATTTCTTTCTTCTAATCAATGTCCAAACCTTTCTTTTCATTGGCAATTCTGGGTTCGTTCTTTTCCTCAATTTGGTTTTATCCTTATATTCCCTTACTGGTACACTTTTGGACACCTATTTGACAGGTACCGCCAACGATTTAATACATATTTTTTTTCGGTTTCCACGCATTCAACACCAAGCTACACCTTTTTCTGGTGTACGGAATACTAAAAAAGCAATGGGGACACTTTAATAATGATATGAGATGAAATATAAAGACAACTCTGTTGCGTTCGTGGAAGTAGCGTCGCTTTGTTTACTTTACGCTCGGAGTGACTTCCCGGCGCCTTGGCGGTCGACTTAAAATGGCTAAGCTTATAACCAGTTGTTGGGTACATTTTTTGATAAAGACTTGCGTTATAGGCCGTGGGATACAGGATGGGTTGAGGGGGGTTACAGTATCTTAGTTTCTTACAGTAGATCCTCTGGAAAAAGGCAAACTAGGCCTGTGTATCTAGCTCAGTACCAGTACTTGCACTGCTGCGTTCGTTCACGGTGGCGGTAGCAGACGCAACATATTTACTATTCTGTATTTTTGCTTTATAATCAAACTTCAAATCTTGTCTTCCCCATGCTTTATCAAGATTACTTTCAAACTCCCTTATTGATTCGGAATCGACTACATACTGGGTCAGTGCGTTCCACTCATTTACCACTCTATTACAAAATGAGTTCTTTGCTTTCTCAAGCCTATTTCTTTCTTTGTAAATTTTCTTAGAGTGTCCTCTCGTTCTTGTTCCCTCCCGCATCAAGAAGATACCTTCACACACATCCTTATCATACTTTCCTGACACTATCTTAAAAGTTTCTTATCATATCCCCTCTCTTTCTCCTATATGCCAGTGTCGGAAGCCCCAGTGTCCTCAACCTCTGCTCATAGCCCGCGTTCTTCAACGTTGGTACTAGCTTGCTAGCTCTCCTGCACTTTCTCCACTGCTTCTATATCCTTTACCATATATGGAGCCCACACCTGGTTCGCATATTCCAGGTGCGGCCTAACCAGCGCTGTATAGAGATTCCTGAAGATTTCTTCGTCAAGTGACACAAATGTCCTCCTTATCAGCCCTACAATTCGATTGGCTTTGTTTATCTCTTCCGCTAAATGTTCTGAGAAATTTAACTTATTGTCTATCACTGCTCCTATATCATTATTATAGATTATGTATTATGTATCATGTCATTATAGATTTATAAGTATTTATAGATGATTTATGTTGTATGTCGGTAGTGGTACACCCGGTAACTACATCCATCCCAAAAGTTTTATCATTTTCAATACTATTACCGGACCAGAAAAAGGTGTAGCTTTGTGTTGGATGCGTGGAAACCGATTTTTTTTTTTTTTTATTAAATCCTTGGTGGTACCTGTCAAATAGGTGTCCAGTAACTAAAATCGTACCTTTTACTCTACAAACTCGCAAAATCCGAGCCAGCTTTGGCCAAAAATTGGCTCGGGTTTTCGAAATATTGAGTTTTAGGCCTTTGAAATACCTTAAAACCCGAGCCAAGTTTTGCTAAAATAAGTTTTTATCGCCGTTTTAGGCATTTAACCCCTCATTTTCCCTGTACTGTACTTCATAGCCCTCCCCACTATCGGGCGACGTGTCTTAAGATCGTTGTATAATGGGGAAAATGTTTTTTCCGAGGGTTGTAATTAGGCCTATTTCCAAACACTATATAGGCCCTATTGATCAAAACTAACCGAGAAAAATAAAAAAATCTATGGGAAAATTAGTGACCATCTTAGTGAAATTTTCCGAACATTTTATACTCCACTGTGAATATTATCAACAGCTGAGGGTTACAAATAAACTATTTGAATGACCCTACATAGAAAATAAGTTGGCAAACTATTAGGCCTATTTGGAGATAACAAAAATAAACAAGAAGTTAAAAGAGTAATACAAAGAATGTGGATACACAGAGAAAAACTGAGAAAACAAAAAGACAATTAATTGAGCTCAAATAAAATACAAATAAAGTCAAAGGCAATAGGGGGGGGGGGGGGGGGATAAATATTTACCTATGGTCCCGTTAAAATATCCTCAAGTAACCTATTCAAAACTGTTCAGGGGACTGGTTAGAACTTGTAGAGTTGTAGGTTGTAGGATTTTTAACCCGGGAACTGCGGGGAGACTCTTAAGAGTTCCCCCGGCGGACTGCGGGAAGACTCTTAAGAGTCAGAGAAAAAAAAAATCAACTTAAAACATTGATTTATTTTTTTTTATTGATTTTTTTTTATTTTTTTTTTTGGCCCCTGGGCCATGCAAAATCTCAGTCCTCTACCTCCCCTCCCTCAGTTATCACCTATTTTCCCTGTTATTCCCTTATTCTGAGGTATATTTTCGTGCTAACATTAGCGAGTTGCAAGCAGGGCCTTGTCATCACTGATAGAAAGCGAGTGCAAGAGAGAGAGAGAGAGTATTGATCGACTGTGTCTCAGTGGCCTTGGGGGAAATTGGCGGGAAAGCAGGTTGCCTCACCCATACATTCTATAACTCACGGCCTATATCTCCGATTTTGACCATCCAAACGCTGTTTTCACTCGTTTTATTGTTGTTTCAGGTTAATACCTTTATAATCAACCCATAATAGGCGCGTATGGATAAGTATTAATGCTATTTATGGTAAAATGAATATTTTAGTGATGGAAACACCTCAAATACGTCAGCACAGGGGGACGTTTCTAATTACCCCCATGCGCACTTCTTAGGTTAATTGAAGTGCGGAAATCAGTATTTACTGAGAAATAAGTCTTAACCCTCCAGCCCCGGGGGCTATAGCTCGCGACTGTGCTGTGGTACCGGGTGTTTGACGATCTTTGGGCTATGTTAACTCCTCTGTAATTGAATGAATATGGCATGTAATGTTATGAATAAAACAGAATAATGTTCCACAAACCTTCCTCTGTCGAATGGCGTTGAGTAGAGGTCTCTAGCCCCTCTGGTTGCATAATGGTGAGCGCGGGAAGACGAGTGCTTTTCGGTGGAAAATTCTTCCCGCGTTCGGACGCGTCGCCCCGGCCATGGCTACGACGCACCTAGCCGCGCCAAAGTATTTATCTCCCTTAGACAATTTTAGTGTTTGATATTGAGAATGTGATGTTTATTTGATATTTTTATAGTTATTTTGAGGCCAATTATATAAAGTATGTTTATTAGGGTATCACTGTCACTGATATTGCTAATTTTCACTCGATACCGTACATTTTATTAGTAATTGAGGTAAGTTATTGTTATATTAGGCACTGATTATTCGTTATTACAGGTTTATTATACTTTGGCCATCAAGTATTGTCTTGTGTCACTTTCACTTTGATAAATATGCTTTAGAGAGTGTCACTGTCACTGATAATGCTCATTTTCACTCGATACCGTACATTTTATTAGTAATTGAGGTAGGTTATTGTTGTATTAGGCACTGATTATTCGTTATCACAGGTGTTTATTATACTTTGGCCATCAAATATTAGGTCTTGTGTCACTTTCACTTTGACAAATATGCTTTAGAGAGTGTCACTGTCACTGATAATGCTAATTTTCACTCGATACCGTACATTTTATTAGTAATTGAGGTAGGTTATTGTTGTTGTTGTTGTTGTTTTTCCTCAAGCTGCCTGGCCGAACAGCCCCAAGGCCCCGAGCAAGGCCAAGGCTGTAACCGAGCGCCCCCACAGAACCCTCCCTGCCGACCACAATAAAGCCTGGGTGACCGAAGCCACTCCATGGCGGGGAGCTGAGGGTGCGGAAACGCCCGGGAAACCAAAGCCCCACCCAGGGCCCTGTGCCCCTCAGCAATTATGAAGAGAAAGTTGAGGGGCAAAGGAAAGATGTGACGCTTTGGCTTCCAATCTTGGTAGATTAGGTCAATCCACGCAAGAGACGCCGTCACTTGAGATCTAGAAAATATATAAGTAAAAGGAACAGTCAGAGTAAGCTATGGGTATGGCAGAGATCGCTCAGTTCTCACTCTGATAGACCAGCCCATCACCACATGACTAGAACCCAATCCTCTCAGCATCAGCTAGGAAAGGCCCTAGAAAGCCGCCTTTGGCGGGGGGATAGCTCCCCTATTTCAACCCTTTTCGGGGTTGGGCACCCGCCCAGGTAGGTTATTGTTGTATTAGGCACTGATTATTCGTTATCACAGGTGTTTAATATACTTTGGCCATCAAATATTAGGTCTTGTGTCACTTTCACTTTGACAAATATGCTTTAGAGAGTGTCACTGTCACTGATAATGCTCATTTTCACTCGATACCGTACATTTTATTAGTAATTGAGGTAGGTTATTGTTGTATTAGGCACTGATTATTCGTTATCACAGGTGTTTATTATACTTTGGCCATCAAATATTAGGTCTTGTGTCACTTTCATTTTGACAAATATGCTTTAGAGAGTGTCACTGTCACTGATAATGCTCATTTTCACTCGATACCGTACATTTTATTAGTAATTGAGGTAGGTTATTGTTGTATTAGGCACTGATTATTCGTTATCACAGGTGTTTATTATACTTTGGCCATCAAATATTAGGTCTTGTCACTTTCACTTTGACAAATATGCTTTAGAGAGTGTCACTGTCACTGATAATGCTCATTTTCACTCGATACCGTGCATTTTATTAGTAATTGAGGTAGGTTATTGTTGTATTAGGCACTGATTATTCGTTATCACAGGTGTTTATTATACTTTGGCCATCAAATATTAGGTCTTGTGTCACTTTCACTTAGTTATATGATTTGTAAACGTTTTATATACAATTTATTGTGTCTTTTTTCACTGATTTCTATATTTCTATAGGTTCTAATCATATGAATGTCACTTGGTATATACATATGTTTCACTTTCACATATTATTATGGTGTAATTGTATTTGTATCAATTTTCTCATAATACATGACTTTTGTATAACAATAAATTGGTTTTCTTCCACTTTTTGCCTATATATATATAGTGTACATATTGTCATTTTATTTGGCACTTTCAGTATGATTATTAGAACTCCAGCTTGGAGTGGTAATCAAAGAAGCACTCTAAAGCACAGAGTGCCACCTTGCACTCCACACACTCCATGGTAGACTTTTTACCTGACCTCGGCCTCACCCTGCTGTTGTAGCAGACATGGCACCGCTTCTGCTGCGTTCTTCCTGATTCATTCTGTGGCAGGGAACCAAGCCTGTGCCTAATCAAGTTTTGAGCACACTGCAAGCGGTCAATAACGGCGGGCCCAGGATATGCCACTGCCCTCTGTGACGTAGCATACTTCTCCAGGAGCTCCGTCAACACCTGCTTTTGGAACCTCCGCAGGCTATTGAACTTCATGGGTGTGTTCACATTCCGAAGCTTGTATATATTGTAGGCATTCAGAACTGACATGTCCACCATATGCAGAAAGAACTTTTTGTACCATCTGCACGAGGTACGCAGGCAGTCAATGAAGCCTATCTACATATCGGACTTGTCCACCAGCCTCATGTTGATGTTGTAGTCCAGGACAGCATCGGGCTTGGTCACCCTGGCCTGGGTGCGGCGATCCACCTTGCCAGTCTCCACCATTTCCCCCTTGTGGATGGTGCTCAGGAGGTTGACCTTCCGCTGGTCGTGCCAGTGGATAGCCAGAATGGGCCCCGACTTCTTCTTGAACACATCACCTTTTTTGGTCTTTGGAGGGAAAGGTGGCATGCCCTTCCTTTTCCCTCGTACTGTGCCTACAGTCCCCGTCTTGCGCTCATGCAGGTACTGTGAGAGAGTGGGGGACGTGTAATAATTGTCCGTGTAGAGGACGTGATTCTTATGAAAGTAGCGGTCCATCATGGCTTGCACCACTGCTCCGCCAAAGCCAATGAGGGGGTCCACAAGCAAATCCCCTTCCTTCCTGCTGTAGACCAGGAAGTCCAGGGCATAGCCAGTTTGGCAGTCGCACAGCACAAAGAATTTTATGCCAAAGCGATGTCTTTTTGAGGGGATGTACTGCCGGAAGCTGAGTTTTCCCCGGAACAGCACAAGAGACTCGTCAATGACGACCTTGCGGAAGGGCTTGAAGTAGGAGGTGAAGCGTTCTCGCATCATCTCGTACAACGTCCTAATCTTCCACAGCTTGTCACCGAGGTGGACGTCGGTGTTGGTGACAAGATGGAGCGCTGCGAGGATATCAAAGTACCGGTCGCGAGACATATATTTCCCGAAGGCAGGGGTGGATATCAGATCATTGGTGATCCAATAGTCAGGCAACCTATGCTTCTTGACATGAGGCATTAGCATGGTGAGTGCCAGGAACACCATGAACTCTTTATGAGTCACTGGGGTCCACTGCCTCATGTGGCCCTTGGTCACCTTGCCCAAAAAGTGGACCTGGAATTGGTGCTGCTTATTTGTCTCTTTGACAACATAGCCTACCACCTCCTCATCAAAGAAGGCCTCAAATAGTTTGTGTGGTGGAGCATTGGGGCCTGCAGGAAAATTGGGGGTAATGCCTGAACCCTCCAGTACCTCATCAAAAGCTGGCACATCAGGGTTATATCCATCCCCATCAACTACGTCTTGCCACTGAAAAACGTAGAATGGGTCTTGTCTACGCTGACGAGGAGCTCCAGCTGGTGGCCCAGCACGCCCACGGCCAACTCGGGAGGCGAGGGTGTCAGTCAGGGCGTCGGCCAGCACGACGCCGGGCCAAGCGGATGGGTCTAGGGCTGTCGATGTCCATATAGTCATCGTCAGAGTGGTCATCTTGCCCTGACGGTGGACCTATGTAATCATGGCCAGAGTCGTCAGAGAGGTGCCCTTCATCATTAGTGGCCCCCACATAATCTGGCGGGGAACGAGTGATGTGTGGGCGGCGTGCGGGTGGGCGAGGTGGGGAAGGAGTGGCAGGTGAGGCTATGTCACCCCGAGGTCCTGGGCTCCTTGGACGGCGACGAGTGACAGAAATTAATTCTTCACTGTCACTAGGCCCAGGTATTGGTGATGCGAGCTCAAAGACTTCTTCAGGAAGACATGTTGAAGGCGGGAGAGGTGGGGAGGACCGTGGGGAAAGTTGCGGGGGCGTATGGCTGGGGCCGACAGGGGTGGACGCCGCGGGAGCCTCGAACAAAACTCTCTTACTTTTCTTATTTTTTTTTGGTATATTTCCTGCCTTTCCCTTTTTCGGCAGCAGTATGTGTCCTGTCGGGGGACCTAGGAGGCAAATAGGCCGAAAGTGGGGGGTCCTCAACCCTTGGCAGTGGTGGGGAAGAATGCGGGGCATCCGGGTCATCTTGGGTGGTGTGGGTAGATAAGGGAGACAATGGCGGGCGAGAAGGGTCACCACGCTCACCCTCACTCACAGCCTCATCCTCACCAAGTATTTTGGCTTGTTCCCTAGCTGCCGCGGCCGCCTTCTCAAGTATTTTCTGCTTATATAAGTGTAGCTTGAAAGGCGATTTACCTGATGAAGGGCTTGGCGTCGTGTCACTTATGCGAAATTTGGTGAGTGACCTTGAACTCTCCCACTCACTCACTCTCTCAAGTTCACTGTCTTTAGGTAAACCAGCTTCCTCAACAACTGGTACATCACCTTCATCACTCTCATCACTGTCATGTTCTCTCGCAAATCCCAGGAATTGCTCTTCTTTGTCACTCTCATGGCCATAATCACTCGACTTATAATTACTGGAATCGTCACTGACTAAATCATCAACAATATACTTGGCATCAGCAAGCTCATATAGTCTCAATGTCGTCTCAATACCTCCGGGAGATAACACATTTAGGCGATGGCGTCGGGGTAAGGCGCGACGAACTAGTACGGGCGTCGTAGGAAGCACGGTATCGGACACAGCGGAATCACTATTTGGCGTACTGTCCATGATGGCGTCGGGGTAGATACTGTTGCTGTGGCGTCGTTTACGCCTGGTGGCGCCACCTACCGTCCCACGATACCAAAAATTTACGCGCGGCATTCGAAAACACGCACGCAAGCAATGGGCGTTCAAGAGCCCTTCCGGGTTGCGCGGGCCGAGGTTGTTATGGGCGTTCAAGAGCCCTTCCGGGGTGGAGGGGTTAAAATATGCTATGGGTCACCCAGGGTCCCTGCCCTCTCTTTCCCAGGTAATGTTATGTTATATTATATTATATTATATTAGGGTTAGGTTAGATTAATCTAATCTAATATAATACTTACTATTGATACTTTTGATGTGTTCACCACTCTTCTAGCGGCACCAAGGAGCGCGGCGCCCCTCATTATGGGTGGTGATTTTAGTGTAGTAGACTGTTTGAAGCGACAGCTCGCTCCCTCGCGAGGATGGGCTCGTCTGGCACTTTTTGCAGTTCGACATCGAGGGCTCTCTTGAAGTTGTCTAACGAGACGTCCCTCAAGTCTCTTACTCGCCGTGGGAGTTTGTTGAAGAGACGTGGGCCTCTGTGTGATAACCAGCCCTCTCGCAGAGAGCCCATAGCACCCCTGTTATTCATCCGGGGGATTTCGCATTCCCAGCCTCTCCTATCACTGAATTTCATGACTATCGGAGTATCTAGGTTTGGTACTAAACCCTCTCTCTTAAAAAAAAAAAAAAAAAAAAAAAAAAAAAAAAAAAAAAAAAAGTATTTACTGAGAAATAACAGTCTTAAAATGCACTAAGGGTCACCCAGGGGCCCTGCCCTCTCTTTCCCAGGTAATGTTATGTTATGTTATATTATATTAGGCCTATATTATATTATATTATATTATATTAGGGTTAGGTTAGGTTAATCTAATCTAATCTAATATAATATGTGTACATTTTGGGCAGTGGGCGGGGCCGCGCGTATGTGGCGGCGTACAGACCCTCCCGTAAAACATAGGCCTAGCGCATTTTAAGACTTTTATTTCTCAGTAAATACCGATTTCCGCACTTCAATTAAACATCCTACAAGTTCTAACGGTAAAAATTTACCTATGGTCCCGTTAAAATATCCTCAAGTAGGCCTAACCTATTAAAAACTGTTCAGGGGACTGGTTAGAACTTGTAGGATGTTTAATTGAAGGTCGGAAATCAGTAATTACTGAGAAATAAAAGTCTTAAAATGCGCTAGCCTATGTTTTACGGCCCGTAAAACATAGGCTAGCGCATTTTAAGACTTTTATTTCTCAGTAAATACTGATTTCCGACCTTCAATTAAACATCCTACAAGTTCTAACCAGTCCCCTGAACAGTTTTTAATAGGTTAGGCCTACTTGAGGATATTTTAACGGGACCATAGGTAAATTTTTACCGTTAGAACTTGTAGGATGTTTAATTGAAGTGCGGAAATCGGTATTTACTGAGAAATAAAAGTCTAATATAGGCCTAATATAATATAACATAACATAACATTACCTGGGAAAGAGAGGGCAGGGCCCCTGGGTGACCCTTAGTACATTTTAAGACTGTTATTTCTCAGTAAATACTTTTTTTTCTTTTTTTTTAAGAGACAATGAACGGAGGAAGGAAAAACACAGATAAAACAAAAAGGTCCATGTACCTAAAGGCATCCTCCATTCATAAAATGTTTGTAACAACTGGATTTAAACTTTTGTAGATTGTAAGTTTGTGGAAAGCAACTCGAGGGAAGTGAATTCCAAAGAGTAGTAGTTCTAGGGATAAATGAATTTTGATAAGCAGAAGTTCTGCGTTGTGGAGGAGAAAGTGTAAATTCATGGGCGCTCTCAGCTGCCCTAGTAGTTCTACGGGGAAAGATGTGGAGGCGGCGGCACAATTGAAGCAAGTTCCTCGGAACAATTGCTGTGAAAATATCTGTAGCATAATGCAAGGGATGCAACGTTTCTTCGTATGGGTAATGTAGGAAGGTCCTGTGTGATTACAGGGTTATTGATTAGGCCTAACTAATAGCTTTATTTTGAATTTTGTCCAACTGCCTCAATGCAACCACTCCACAGAGGTGAACAGTAATCCATCTGAGAACGCACATGACTTTTATATATTACGGCCAACTGCTCGTCAGTGAAGAATTCTCGAACTCTGTACAGGAGTCCCAGTTTTTTAGAGGCATTCTTAGCAATGCTTCTAACATAATGTGTCCAGCTCAAGTTAGTAGTTAATGTTACACCGAGAATGTCAATACTAGGGGAAGTGGGAATATTTACATCATTAAAAAATATATGGGAGTCAGTGAGATTCTGTCGGTTAGAAAATTGAATTTACTTGGTTTTCTGTGCATTAAAGGAAACTAGATTCTTTTGTCCCCATTCATTCATTCTAGAAAGGTCCTGGTTCAGAGAAATTGCAGTGTTTATTTTTGAATTTATAAGATCGGGTTGGGTGAAAGAATTGGTAAATGTGAAGGAACTGTGGAGTGTTGAGTTATCTGCGTAGGAATGTATTGGATTATGAGTGGTAGATATGAGATCATTGATATGAATGAGGAGCAGAGTTGGGGCCAAAACTGATCCCTGGGGAACACCAGCATTTATTGAGTGAAATTGAGAATAAAGGCCATCTACCATTACACATATTTTTCTGTTATGAAGATAAGAAGAAATTAGTGGAACTAATGATGCTAGGCCGTAGTGTGACATCTTCGACAATAAGGATTGATGCCAGACTCTATCAAATGCCTTTGATATATCCAGTGCTATTGTATGTGTTTCACCATGTTCGTCTGTAGCTTGGTTGATTTGATGCTTAAGAAGGCAAAGAATGTCTGCAGTTGATCGACATCGTCTAAAACCATATTGCCTATCACTGACTAATTTATTATTATCAAGATGCTTAATTATGTGATTATTTAAAATAATTTCAAAGACTTTACCAAGAGTGGAAGTTATAGCTATTGGTCTGTAGTTTGATGGATCTGAAGAGGCACCTTTTTTAGAAACTGGATGGATGTTTGCTTCTTTCCAGGGTACTGGGAAGCATGAGGTATGAGTACACAGACGGATTTTTTTTGCCAATACAGGAGCGAGCACCAAGGAGCAATTCTTAACCCGGGAACTGCGGGGAGACTTAGAGTTCCCCGGCGGACTGCGGGAAGACTCTTAACCTCTGAAGTGCGCATGGGGGTAATTAGACACCTCTCCCTGTGCGCATGTATTTGAGGTGTTTTCGTCCTAAAATATTCATTGTACCATTAATAGCATTAATACTTATCCATATGCGCCTATTATGGGTTGATTATAAAGGTATTAACCTGAAACAACAATAAAACGAGTGAAAACAGCGTTTGGATGGTCAAAATCGGAGATATAGCCCGCGAGTTGTATAATGTATGGGTGAGGCAAGCTGCTTTCCCGCCAATTTCCCCCAAGGCCACTGAGACACAGTAAATCGATACTCTCTCTCTCTCTTGCACTCGCTTGCCATCAGTGATGACAACACCCTGCTTGCAACTCGCTAATGTTAGCACGAAAATATACCTCAGAATAAGGGAATAACAGGGAAAATAGGTGATAACTGAAGGAGAGGAGGAAAGTGGGGAAGGAGGGGAGGTAGAGGACTGAGATTTTGCATGGCCCAGGGGCCATTTTTTTTTTTTTTTTTTTCGATGTCAAAAGTTGATTTTTTTTTTCACTCACTCTTAAGAGTCTCCCCGCAGTCCGCCGGGGGAACTCTTCCCTGCAGTTCCCGGGTTAAGAGTAAGGGAAAAAAAAAATCCATTTAAAACACCCAATTGTTTTTTTTTTTTTGCCCCTGGGCCATGCCAAACATCACTTCCCCACTTTCCTCCCCTCCTTCAGTTATCACCTATTTTCCCTGTTATTCCCTTATTCTGTGGTATATTTTCGTGCTAACATTAGCGAGTTGGTAGCAGGGCGTTGTCATCACTGTTACCAAGCGTGGGAAAGAGCGAGAATGAAACTATTGCGTAACAGTGGCTCTCCAGACAAGGGGAGGGGAGGAGGGCAGGGAGGTTGCCTCTGCCATACATTATGTACCATAACTCCCGGCCTGTATCGCCGATTTTGACCATCCAAACACTGTTTTCACTTGTTTTATTGTTGTAACAGGTTAATACCTTTATAATCAACCTATAATAGGCGCATATGGATAAGTATTAATGCTATTTATGGTAAAATAACGATGTTAGTGATGGGAACAGCTCAAATACGTCAGCACAGGAGTGTGGTGTCTCATACCCCCCATGTGCACTTCTTAGGTTAAGTACTATTGGAGGAATTTCATCTGGACCAGGAGCCTTATCTACCGAGAGATTCTGCAAAATAGTTTTGACATGTCTGGTGTGGATCTTACGTGAGGGAATTTCAGGCGAATTAAAATTAAGTACAGGGACATCTTGATTTATTTCATCTAAGGTTGAGTTGGTGGAGAAAATATCCGCAAGAAGGTTAGCTTTACCTCGTGGGCCACTTACAAGATTGCCAGTCGGAGATTTTAATGGTGAAATGGATGAAGCAGTAGTGAAGTTGGATTTTAATGAGTTAACCCGGGAACTGCGGGAAGACTCTTAAGAGTTCCCCCGGCGGACTGTGGGAAGACTCTTGAGTCAGAGAAAACAAAAATCAACTTTAACCCTCTCACCACGGAAGGGCTCTTGAACGCCCATAAAAAAAGCATATAACAGGTACCCGGAAGGCCTCTTGAACGCCCAGTGGTTGAAAGCCTGTGAGCTTCGTGTGCGAGGCGTCAGTCTGACGCATGTAAACAACAGCCGGCTGGACCGACGCCCCGCATCTCCGGCCACAAGAAGGAGAGCGTCGCTTGTTCGTGTGTGCCTGTATGTTGTTGTTAAGTATCGAAAAGTGGTGTAAAGTGGCTGTTTTGGCCATAAAGTTATCTCCAATGAAATCATCATCACAGCTCAACCAGTTGACTTAGAGAGCTCTACTTAATGCCATTCTACAGGTAAATAACACAGCTACGCTTGGGGATGCGCGGGAATGCGGGAAGCAGTCTGATTAATGAATATACGGTAGCCTAGCCTAGACGTTTTTCGGCCAAAACACCCGGGTTTCGAGGAATATATATATAATACATAGCCAGGGCTGGAGGGTTAAACATCGAAAAAAAAAAATATATATAATTTTATTTTTGTTTTGCCCCTGGGCCATGCAAAATATCACTCCTCTACCTCCCCTCTTTCCTCCCCTCCTTCAGTTATCACCTATTTTCCCTGTTATTCCCTTATTCTGAGGTATATTTTCGTGCTAACATTAGCGAGTTGCAAGCAGGGCCTTGTCATCACTGTTAGCAAGCGAGTGCAAGAGAGAGAGAGAGAGTATCGATCGACTGTGTCTCAGTGGCCTTGGGGGAAATTGGCGGGAAAGCAGGTTGCCTCACCCATACATTATATAACTCGCGGCCTGTATCTCCGATTTTGACCATCCAAACGCTGTTTTCACTAGTTTTATTGTTGTTTCAGGTTAATACCTTTATAATCAACCCATAATAGGCACGTATGGATAAGTATTAATGCTATATAATGGTAAAATTAATATTTTAGTGATGGAAACAGCTCAAATACGTCAGCACAGGAAGAGGTGTCTTAGTGTCTAATTACCCCCATGCGCACTTCTTAGGTTAAGAGTAGACCAAAATATTTTGTTATCATTTGGATTATTTAGAAGTTTATTTGCCTGCTTGTGGAGAAAGTTTTATTTAGGGCCTAATTAGGTTTAATACAGTTTTGGCATGATTTCTGATGTTTCTAAAGTAATTAAAGGCTTTATGTGTTTTTGGTCTTGTGTATGCATTGTAGGCTATTGCTTTTTGTTCAGTTACTCTAGCACAATTATGGTCAAACCATTTAGGTGAATTAGATCTTTTACTGTACTTTTGATGAGGAATAAAAGTTTCCATTCCAATTTTTACAAAATCTTGTAGGCTATGTGGCTCAAGGTGGTGTGTGCATCATTAGAAAAGAAAGAGGTCCAGGGAATATCAATAAAGAAACCTTGAAGACCCTCCCAGTCTTCCCTATTGTAATGCCATTTAGTCACCAAAACAGGTTCAGAGTGGGAAGGTGTGGTAGGTGATAGACGGTGGCCTGTATCAGACAGTTTTAGTTTTGTAGATGTTTAGGTGACAATCTTCACGGTCGATCTGGGGATCCGCCGCTGATGAGCTCGTCCTGGAATCTTTACGACTCCTTACAGGACTGAACATGCCATTTTGGTCAATATTTACGAGTCACACCACAGCTGGAATCTCATTTCTAATGGTAGTTTTGAGTTCCTATCATTCTATGTTTCATTACTATATACTTTTTATCCACCGGAAAATATTATTTTTTCTTGTTTTTTTATTTATATATTTTTTTTTTTTTTTTTTTTAGCATTAACCTAACCTAACCTAACCTAAATGTATTTGGGGGCTATTAGGTTAGGTTACGTTTTTTGGTTAGGTTAGGCCTAGCCTAGGCCTAAAAAAAAAAAAAAAAACAAAAAAAAAAAAAACAAAAAAAAAATCCGGTGGATAAAAAGTATATAGCAATGAAGCATAGAATGATAGGAACCCAAAACTACCGTTAAAATCTTTATTTTTATTAATCTCGCCACAACACCCCCAATGAAATTAATTAAATTATATATGATCCACCGGGATTCGAACCCGGGTTATCACACACAGATTTTTGCCACCTTAACCATTACACCACCAGGATGAGATCCCAGCTGTGGTGTGACTCGTAAATATTGACCGCCATTTTTATCGGCAATAGCTCAGAGAAGAGGGGAGAAGGGGTGTTGGAGAGAGAGGGTGTTGGAGTGGCTTTGTTATGTGTGTTTTGTCTGTATACGTCGTCAGGATGACCCCCTGACTGGGTGCAAGCATGTGAAACATACTAGGACGTACTACCGCACCCACTAAATGTCCGCCGTGGCAGGGATTCGATCCCGGGTCTTTCAGATTCACACGCGAGCGTGCTCACCACTTGACCACCACGGCCTTGTGATCAGTGATCAGATCCAAGCGGGGACCTCACTGTAACATCATAATTGTCTGAATTGGTTGTTAAAAATAAGTCCAGTAGGTGGGAATTATGATTAGGATTATCCGATACACGGGTGGGTTGGTTGACTAGTTGAGTGAGATTAAATGTGAGATTAAATAGCTCACATTCAAGACCAGCATCATCAGTCCTGGCTGAATGAGTGAGTCCTGACTGATTTCCGACATTCAATTAAACATCCTACAAGTTCTAACCAGTCCCCTGAACAGTTTTTAATAGGTTACTTGAGGATAGTTTAACGGGACCATAGGTAAACATTTATCCAAAAACGTAGGCCATGTAGCCTAGTGTAGGCTATGTAAAGATATAGCCTAGGCTATGCCACATTTGTCAACAGCCAGATCCTTATAGGCCTAGGCTATTATTGAAAAAAACATACCTTATAGTTAGAAGGGTGATGCACCTCTCAATTATCAAGAAAATAGAATATTCACAGCGCATAGGCGTCTCCCTACACGGTAACTTCAACTCCTGTTACTGGTCAGTGGGCACCTGGCAGCGCGTCTGACCACAATCAGCTGTTTGAAATGTAGCCAACGTAATCTTACCACCACATTCACATTCACATTCGAAAAAACTTACCGCCACATTCACATTCATATTTACGTTCGCATGTCCCATCTCGGATTTTGTACCGTTTTCATTTATTTTCAATTTTTTACTTTTATATTCGGTTTTATACATTCACATTCAGTTTGCTACTATCACATTGCCATCCTGCATTCATGTTTATATAGTGGGACCTGCAGAGGGGCACTCTCGGGCGGCATAACGTGCGGGGGTTGTGCAGAGTTATAAGTAGGCTATATATTGGAAACATCTTACAGCTTCATAGCCTCTGCTATAGGAAGGAGGGGAGATGTTAGTAGAGCCATTGAAAATGTTATTTGAGGTATCGTTTAATACAGGACAAATCCCGATGGACTGGAGAGAGGCGAACATAGCAGCTATATTTAAGAAGGGAAAGAGAAATGACCCAGGAAATTATAGACCAGTCAGTTTGACAAGTGTTGTGTGTAAGCTAATGGAAACGGTAATTAGAGAAGGAATAATGGAGCATAAGAAATCAAACCAACTTTTCAGTGGGAGACAGTTCGGATTCTTGCCGGGGAGGTCGACGGTACTACAGCTAATTAAGGTGGTAGATGATTGGATGCAAATTCTAGAGAATGGTGATGTAATAGACGTGGTATATTGCGATTTTATGAAGGCCTTCGATAAGGTCCCACATAAAAGGTTAATAGAGAAAGTTAGAAGCTATAGTATAGGGGAGAAATGTGTGAAATGGATAGAAGCCTTCCTGAAAGATCGGAGACAGAGGGTACTGGTGAATGGAATAGGCTCGGGGTGGAGGGAAATTACAAGTGGGGTACCTCAGGGATCTGTGTTGGGACCACTAGGCTACTGTTTGTTATATTTATCAACGACTTACCTGAAGTTATAACTAATGGAAGTGAGGTATACCTGTATGCGGATGACACTAAGCTGTATATATAGAAGAGTGAGGAGTAAGGAAGATGTGAGTTTGCTTCAAGGAGATGTGGAGGGAATGAAGGGATGGTCTGAGCATTGGTTAATGCCTTTTCATCCAAAAAAATGCAAGTACATGTGGATTGGGACAAGCAAGATAGACAAGGTAGGATACAGTATGTATGAAGCGATGGGGGAAGTGAATGCAGAAAAGGATATAGGAGTAGTGATAGACAATAAGTTAAATTTCTCAGAACATTTAGCGGAAAAGATAAACAACGCCAATAGAATTGTAGAGCTGATAAGGAGGACATTTGTGTCACTTGACGAAGAAATCTTCAGGAATCTCTATACAGCGCTGGTTAGGCCGCACCTGGAATATGCGAACCAGGTGTGGGCTCCATATATGGTAAAGGATATACTGTAGAAGCAGTGGAGAAATTGCAGAGGAGAGCTAGCAAGCTAATACCAACGTTGAAGAACGCGGGCTATGAGCAGAGGTTGAGGACACTGGGGCTTCCGACACTGGCATATAGGAGAAAGAGAGGGGATATGATAGAGACTTTTAAGATAGTGTCAGGAAAGTATGATGAGGATGTGTGTGAAGGTATCTTCTTGATGCGGGAGGGAACAAGAACGAGAGGACACTCTAAGAAACTTTACAAAGAAAGAAATAGGCTTGAGAAGGCAAAGAACTCATTTTGTGATAGAGTGGTAAATGAGTGGAACGCACTGCCCCAGTATGTAGTCGATTCCGAATCAATAAGGGAGTTTGAAAGTAATCTTGATAAAGCATGGGGAAGACAAGATTTAGTTTGATTATAAAGCAAAAATACAGAATAGTAAAAATGTTGCGTCTGCTACCGCCACCGCCAACACCGTGAACGACCGCAGCAGGTACTGAGCTGGATCCACAGGCCTAGTTTTCATTTTTCCAGATCTACTGTAAGAAACTGTAAGAAACTATCTTAATAAATAAAGGTAAATGTTTGTCTGTCTGTCTGTCAGTTACCCGACCTTTGTTACTAAACTCCTCCCACAGTTTTGGTGCCAGGTGGGAGTGTGGGGCACCGTTGGAAAGCCCAGGCTTTGGAGATGGTTTTAGGCGAGTTTAGTGGAAATCAGAGACACTTTTGTTTAATAAAATTTTCGGCAGAACTTATGTAGTATACGGGAGCGAAAAAAATGTGAAAAAAATGGCCGTTTGGGGCAGGAGGCCTCCGATCGAAAAGGTGTATGGAACAAAAGTTGTTCGCAGCTCCCCAAAATAGGGGTACGGATGAGGTCAGATCCAAAATCGGAGGTCATTTATCGGCCAAAATCGAGGTCGCCGTTTAATGAGGCACAGGGAGATCGAGGCCGGTGATTATGGTAGTAGTAGCCTAGTATTGTGATGATTGTGGTAGTGGTGATTGATGATGGTGATTATGGTAGTAGAATTTAAACCCGGGCAATGCCGGGTACCCCTCCTATAGTAGCCTACATTATAATTATATAGAAGCTCTCTGGAGTGGTGAGAGAGAGAAAGAGAGAGCGAGATAGAGATTTACATAAATTTACATAGATACACTGGCCACACAGACTTTACGATCCCAGCGAGGTGGTCAGGACTTAATTCTTGACTTGATTGAACTCTTCTGCTGTCACACCCAGCTGAATAGAAGGAATAGGGAAGGGGGAGGAGGGGGCCTCTCAGATAATAGTAAAAGAGAGGGAAGGGTGAGATAAAAGAAGGAGATTGACAGGATAGCAGGGGTACCCGGCATTGCCCGGGTAATCACCATAATCACCATCACTACTACTACCATAATCACCATCATCAATCACTACTACCACAATCATCACAATACTACTACTACCATAATCACCGGCCTCGACCTCCCTGTGCCTCATTAAACGGCGACCTCGATTTCGGCCGCTAAATTACCTCCGATTTTGGATCTGACCTCATCCGTACCCCATTTTTGGGAGCTGCGAACAACTTTCGTTCCATACACCTATTCGATCGGAGGCCTCCTTCTGCCCCAAACGGCAATTTTTTTCGCATTTTTTCCGCTCCCGTATACTACATAAGTTCTGCCGAAAATTTTATTAAACAAAAGTGTCTCTGATTTCCACTAAACTCGCCTAAAACCATCTCCAAAGCCTGGGCTTTCCAACGGTGCCCCACACTCCCACCTGGCACCAAAACTGTGAGAGGAGTTTAGTAACAAAGGTCGGGTAACTGACAGACAGACAGACAAACATTGACCTTTATTTATTAACCCATAAACGGCGGCAACGCTCATAAGAAGTTTTACTGGGCGAGGGCGGCAAAGCTCTTAACCCGGGAACTGTGGGAAGACTCTTAACCCGGGAACTACAGGAAGACTCTTAAGAGTTCCCCCGGCAGACTGCGGGAAGACTCTTAAGAGTCAGAAAAAAAAAAATCAACTTTAAACATCGGAAAAAAAAACAAAAAAACAAAAACAAAATATATATTTTTTTTTTGCCCCTGGGCCATGCAAAATATCACTCCTCTACCTCCCCTCCTTCCCCACTTTCCTCCCCTCCTTCAGTTATCACCTATTTTCCCTGTTATTCCCTTATTCTGAGGTATATTTTCGTGCTAACATTAGCGAGTTGCAAGCAGGGCATTGACATCACTGTTAGCAAGCGAGTGCAAGAGAGAGAGAGAGAGAGTATCGATCGACAGTCTCTCTCCAGACGTGGGGAAAAGTGGTGGGAAGGGAGGTTGCCTCAGCCATACATTATGTAACTCCCGGCCTGTATCGCCGATTTTGACCATCCAAACACTGTTTCCACTTGTTTTATTGTTGTAACAGGTTAATACCTTTATAATCAACCTATAATAAGCGCATATGGATAAGTATTAATGCTATTTATGGTAAAATAACGATGTTAGTGATGGGAACAGCTCAAATACGTCAGCACAGGAGTGTGGTGTCTCATACCCCCCATGCGCAGCCGAGAGGTTAAGAGGGAGGCCTAAAAAAAACATTTAAACGGCCCCAGTAGCACTAAAAAAAAAAATTGTTTGTTTTTTTCCCCTATACCTCATATCACTCCTCCACATCCCCTCCTTCCCCCCTTTCCCCTCCCCCTTCAATTATCACCTATTTTCCCTGTTATTCCCTAATTCGTTGGTATATTTTTGTGCTAACATTAGCAAAATGTGTGGAGGATGTGCTTACGTGCCTAGCGAGTGTGTGTATGAGTAGGCTCAGTGTGGCTTGAGGCCTCGTGGAGGGAGGGGTTGCCTCAATTTGCTCCATAATTCATGAATGGGCTGCTCAATGTATATTCGCGATTTTGACCAGAAAAATTATATTTTCACTTGTTTTATTGTTGTTACAGGTTACTATCTTCATAGTGAAGGTAAAATAGGCTCATATGAATAAGTAATAACGATATTTATCGTACAATGACGATTATAGGCCGGAATGGAGCCTATATGCTCGCCCATGGGCATCGAGTTCAATACCCCCCCCCTTGTCGTTCCCGGGTTAAGATAACAGGAGTTGTGCGTAGAGGTGCATATATAAGTAAAATACCCCAAAAAGGGAATTCCCCCACCAACCTCCCGACCAACAACCCAGTGGTAATTCCGCAAGAACCAGAGCGAAAACCAACCGGGACGAAAGGACCCAACAGCAAGAAGGGAAAGTGGGACGCACCCGCAAGATCAAAGGAAGCCGCCAACCCTGTCAGTCAACAGAGGAGCGCACGACTGGACCAGGGGACCGACCCCAACACGGCCGGAAAGAAAAAGGCCCCAAAGGCACGTCGGCCAAAAATGGTGGATCCCCAACCTTTTTAACATGCACAACACCCACATACCAACCCCATGCTCAGCTGTCCTTTTTCTGTTGTAGTAACTAAGTATATAGATAGGTGCCCCCGTGCTCAGTTGCCCCTTGCCTTGTTCTTCTAGTAACTAAGTGTATATATAATATTAACCGGAGTATCATAAATACGATAGGCTATGACTCTTTTTGTGATCCCGTATGTCTCTGTGACGTCACGGTCGCTCCTGCAGCACGACGTAGGACGAGTAGATCGTATATTATAAGATTGTAAATAAGTTAAGTTATAGAAGGCCTAATATGCTATTAGGCAATATTGCCATGGTCTTATGTAGTATATATGAATTTATCGTATATATTAATATAATTTATCGTATAGAGCAACCTAGATGCGGTACGATAATTTGGGCTCCTGGCGTTTTGCCAAGGCAGCAAGGTGTGCCTTCGAGGAACACCAGAGCCTTCACGAACACCAACCAGTTAACATCTATTTTCCGCCCTCAGTTGATCGTGCTTTTGAGCCTCTAATCACAATACACTGTCAGCAATACAAACAGCTACACCATCACGACGCTCTCATCGACGCCATGACTGACTGACAGATAAGCATAATATTCATGTCCATTCCCATGTAGTCATTTATTCTTTCTTTTACTTGACTCGTGTCTCGGGACCGAAGTCTCGTTCCCCATTGTCCACCGCCATATTGGGTAAAACGTTCTCCCTTGCCTCATTGCCACGTGGAACTATTGGTGAGTTAATTCCTGGCTAATATTAACCCTTATAACCTTACCCTATATATAAATTTATTATGTGAGACCTTTGGATATAAATTAGCTTGTTTCAGATTGAATTCAATTTAGATATGGAGTAGTTTTCATTTAGATTGATTTATTTGATTCATTATAGCTTAGTAATATTTAACTTCCATTGATAGTTTACCACAGGAGTATGCCACCAGTATTGATACGACATAGCGGCACTGTCCTTGTGTCGTATTGTGCCATGTGCATACCAACCCGGTTTCATCATCTTATTAGGACAACGTCTATAATGCCGTCGTTTATGCATGTATTCAATCCTTAGGGTAACTATCTGTTATCCACGATGTTTTCTCTTTTCCACTTAACTCCGCATGTTACGCGCCTCTTAAAATCCCAGTCTTCTAAAATACAAACCACATGACTTTCCTCCTAGACATTCTTGATGTACCAACTAAGTATGTATTTAATTAGATAACCACCTTGTGGATTATAGTACTTTCATTGTGTAGGTGCGAAGGCGATCTCAAAACACCTTCGATTTCCAGTCCACAACGAACCCGATCATGATTATGTCAGCCCTATAATTAATTATGTAACCCCCATACCCCCCCTTCGTTCTCTGACCTAACCTCTAACCCGCAATACTAACCCTCTGCCAGTTATTGTATTGAGTCATATCTGTTGATTTATATATGTTTAATTATGAGCAATCTGCATACGATCACCTCAAAGGAAATACAGGAAAACTACTTAGTATCTCTCTCCATTACGAGAATAGATATATGCAGCCCCCCTGCTCAGTTACAACACCCACATACCCACCCCATGCTCAGCTGTTCCTTTCTTTTGTAGTAACTAGCAGTGGTGGGCGCGCTCCGGTGGGACCGGTAATGCGGCAGCGCTCCGCGCTCCTCAGACATAAGGTAATGCGGCAGCGCTCACGCGTTCCTTTGGTCAGCCGACCCGATGCGCTTCCCGCTCTGCGCTCCTGCGCTCCGCGCTCCCAAAAATAGGTATATAATAAAAAAAAGTAAAAAACAGCTTCTAGAAGTTATTTAATTATTTACCTAAATTAATACAATCCTTTGTCTTTCACTTCATTAAATTCAAAAAATTCAAAAAATTCAAAAAACCTCAAGTCATGGTGTCTTTCTGAAGTTTAAGTTTCTCACTTTCTCAGTTTCTGTAATTCTTTATGTCATATCAATGATATGAATCATATGATTGATATCATTGTGACATTGTGACTGTCCATTGATATCTATGATATGACATAAAGAATTACAGAAACTGTCCAAACTGAGAAACTTAAACAGTTAAACTTATCAAGCTAACAAGCCTATCAATACAATAACAACGTCAACATGATTAGGTGATTACATAATAATAATGAATAAGTGAATAAGTGGACGACGTTGTGACGTCCCATCTGGGGTTGGCAAAAATGGTACAAGGCGAGATGGGTATCATATGGTTCACCTAAGCTGATGGCTACCTAAGCCTTCGGGCGAGACGGTACCGTCTATAGTGAGAATGGTACCATACAGATCCACCCTAAGCCTTCGTTTCCGATGTCGCCAATTGGCTAAAATACAGACTACACACACATCCACAGCCATTCCAACAGTACATAAAAAACACTTAACATGCATTTCACGCAATACATTCCCAGTTAAGGAGGCGCGATAATAATGAGCTTAGCTCGCATTGCGTGGATTCCCCTTGACGAACAAGTAACTGAGTAACTGAGTAACATGATTAAACGATTAATAATTTAATATCATAATATGATATGATTGATATGATGATATCATTAATAATTTATTAAAATAGGCCCCTTCGTAAGCCGTAACTTGCCCGTAAGGTTTACTTAGCGTTAGCAAAAGCCAAAAAAAGTCAGTAACAAGTTAACAACTGTAACACTGTCAGTCTGTCACTATCATAGTATCACTGTATCACAGTTCACTAACACCGTGAGTAACACTGTACGATGACTGTACACGATAATGACGTTCTTGAACCTGTTGTTGACAGGAAAAATCGCTTCCTGAGCGCCAGAAAGGAGCGCAAAATTCAAGCTGCGCTCCCCGCCTGCACTCCGAGTTCAGATTTTAGCCGCTCCTCGCTCCGCGCTCCTCTATATTGGTAGTGCGCACCGGATCGCAGAGCGCCAAATCGGCGCGCCCACGCCCACCACTGGTAACTAGGTTTATAGATATGTGCCCCCGTGCTCAGTTGCCCTTGTCTTGTTCTTCTAGTAACCAAGTGTATATATAATATTAACCGGAATTTGCCTAATCGATATTGCTACGACACAGAGGCACTGCCCATGTCGAATCGTATTCCGTGCATTCCAACCAAGTCCCATTCACCTTAAGTTGACGACAACTAACACCGTCCTTCATGCATGTATTTCAGTCCTTAGGGTAATTATCTTTTATCCGCCATGTTATTCCTCTCTTCCATTTACTTTTCCACAATTGTTACACGTCTTCCAATCACCACCTCCTAATCCACAATCCACACTACTCTGTTTTGCTTCGTGACCCCATGCTCAGTTGAAACCTTTTTGGGTCACCCTGTCCTTTTCTCCTTCACGCCCCGCTGCACACACCACACTACCTGTTCGATCGTAGGGCAATGCCACCCCTATGTTCAGCGCATTAAGGGTCACTACCCTAGGTTACGAGCGGCGCGGCGCCTAGCCTCAAACCACCCCCTTTCCAATATCCAACCCCCACCTGTAAAGACGCCCAGACGAACGTTCTAACATGCCGATCCCGTTCATTTCCTCACCCCAATAAATAGCAGATAAAGACCCATTCTGGTAACCCCATTTTTTTTTTTTTTTTTTTTTGTATATATTCCAACTACTCCCTCTCGGGCATAGGCTGAGAGCCTGTACATTCCACCGCTCAACACGGTGAAGCCCGTGAGGTCTTGTTCCAGTCTGGGGAGTGAGACATGTGAAGCATCCATCATGGCTCGAAGCAGCTCCATCTCTGAAGCGGCTGGTTGCTTCGCTCAAGTGCTTCACCGTCTCACCCTCCAGACTCATACCCTCACTCTCAGAATGCCACCTATTGAGCAGTGCAATTACTACCCTCTAACTTGCTAGCCCAACTCGCAACCTGAACAAGGACGGCGGACGGCGCGAGGCTACAACAGCCAACCTCTCGCCCCTTAAGAAGTCGACGATTCCGCCTGACTTGCATTTTCACGAAAACCACTATTCATGAGCCCCACGAGTAATCCTAGTAGGTAAAAACTAGAGCCCATGATCAACCCTCCCTAGGAGTATCACTCTTGATCCCACCACATCATAGGAAAACCCCATTAGCATAGAGAATCCCATATATACGTATTTAGCGAGCGGCATGCCCCCCCACCCCAAAGGGACCCCCCCAACCACCACGGACGTTCACCATGACCCACACATAGCCAACAAATTCTTGCCAGACACCAGGTGAATTTCCAACAGATGATGAACTAACCATCTAAATACCTATCCAAATACCATCTTATCCCATCCTTACCCAAAACCAAAATCTTCCTTATCCCATACTAGATTCCGAATAGTATGTCAGCTAGACCAGAAAAGGATACTTAGGTGAATTGATGAATAATACCTCCCAGCCTAGTCACGTAGGGCGCCAGCAAAGTAGTATTTAAAAACCTTCACCAAATCCGCCTAAACAACTCTACTAGTACCTCATACTAGAGTTAAGATATCCACGACAATAAATCAGATAACAAGTTACTTACCGCCACATTAAAGACCCCCCTCCCTAACCCCCTAAGTTCACCAGAATAAATTAACTACTTCATAGCACTGACATCCAATACTTCTAGAATATTCCTGAAGCTTCCTTGACCAGCCTATAAATAAGACCCAGAGACAACAGTCGGGCAGTTGAATATTAGAGCTCAAAGCAACGGTTGACCGCATTGTGTTGTCGTCTAGTGTTCCCCCCCCCCTCAAGATTCTCGATAACTTCGGCGTTCCGTGATCTGTGCAACTCTGTGAGGAAGTGAATTAAACTCTTTATGAATATACTATTGCGCTCGGGACTGCCGGCAGTAATATTATATTGGTAGACAACCAATTCACCAATTATTGATTGTTTCCTGAACTTCTGGTAGTGACTCCTCTACTACTTGAGTTCACGAATAATCATAACTCATTAACTGATCAAAGGCAGAAAGATCTTGTTATGTTAGAAGGGATTATGTGAGCAACCTATATAGAGGATTCTGCAAGCATAACTCCTTGGCAACAATTGACTGTAGGCCTCATCAGCATTGTTGACAAATGTCAATTGAATTGACATTTGACATGTCAATTGAAATGTCATTGTTGAATTGTTGAAAAGCCGCCCGCGTTCCTTGAATCTCTTATAAGGACCAGAGATAGTTAAGCAGTAATTTTTGTTCCGACTGTCTTACGTTAATCCGATACATTGTTAGTCCGGTTGAGCCTGAGACAGCGTTATTTGAGGTCCCCAGAAAGAGTAACATATCGGGACGTCATCACCGGTTACGCAAAAAGCCCATCTGTAAACCTTCTCTACACACCCGGACAGCTTGGACGGCCCCGGAGCTGCTGTTAACCCCCGACACCACCGACACAAGATAACCAGGAAAACTCGATCACAGTGTTAACTCGCAAAGTACCAAATTACGGTGCTATTAACTCAACCATCCAGTGTATGCGTTTTTTATGTCTCAATCTTCTCTGATGTTAGGAAGCTAGTGATTATTATGCTAGCATGTATTAACATATATCAGTGAAATTTAGCTTAGGCGAACTGACTCCCGTAATTATTCTTGCCATCAGGTTTTACCTCGCCAAAGAAATAATTCCAAATTATTAGGACTACGGCTCGAGCGAAAGCAATTCTGAAAGAAGTGATTGTGACTCTCCACCAGAAACCTGATTCGCCCCTCACTGATATTTTTCGGTCTGAAGTGTTACCTAGACAACCGAATATACTAGACCAGTGCAACTAGCTACAGTTATCCCTTTACGTTAATTCTTGGGCTATAACCATATTACCTATACCTTCATCCTTGATTGAGAGTCATATTGCCAGAGAGTTAATACAGCGAAATACCTAACCCGCGTGATTCGTGTACTCTAATATCGTCCAAATAAGGTGATCAGAAGCATAATACCTGAACGTTGGAAGTGGGAAGTGAACCTCCATCCAAATCCGCGAGAAGTGCTAGAGACTGTAAAAAGTCCAAAACTACGTATCTGACTTATTCAATTTACCATTGTTTCAAGTGCACATATAACCATTATTCTACCTAGTGTTTTTGGAGAATAAAGCTGCATTATAAACCATTACTGTGATGTTATTTATATCATCGGTTGATTCCATTGTGTACTGTGCATGAAGTCCTATAACCCAATCTTGCAGAACTCACCTATACCAAGTTAATCCTGTATAAAATCAGGGCATAACATTGGCGGCAGCGGTGGGATTGATTCGGATAGAAGATTTCATTACATTACATTTTCGAAGCAATAGAAACACAATAACATCAAGATGGCAACCCGTTCTCACATTCCCATTTCGAAATACGATGGGGAACCTACGGAATAGAAACATACATGGACATTGTAAAGCCCGTGCTAGATTTGGCGTATACTACGGATCGAGAAAAAATCGCCGTAACACTTACGCACTTGGGAAAAGCCGTTTCCCTAGTTGCATACCAGGTAACCCCTACCCTCACGTGGGACGAATTCAGGCCCATAGTGATTGAAGCTATCAAACCCTCATTGGGTATCTTCGTCGCCCACACCCGTATTCAGGACACAAAGTACGAAGGTGATCTGGATGCAACGTTGAACACCATTTCACAACACATAAAAATCTCATTTCCCACCCTAACTAGAATTCAACAAGAGCAGCAAATCTTAGTGAACTTAGTCTCAGTGTTGCCCTCAGCAGTTAAAGAATATTTTGCTGTGCACGACCCCGTCGGTTCCAAAAGGACCTAATCACCATCCGACGAATCTTAGCAGTGCAACCGAAACCAAAACAAATTACTGCCATCAAGAGGTATACCACTCATCCGCAAAACTCCAACTCCAAGCCCGCCTATTCCTCCGGGAAGCCTCAGCCTAGCAGACCACGATTCCAACCCAACCCACTGCGACGGATCTACAACCGGAACAAGACCTACAACCTCAATCAGAGTAAGAACCCCACCCTGGTCATTTTAAACCCCTATGATTTCCCAGCATGTAGTTCAAAGTGTGCCCTTCATGAAATCCGCGACTCCGCAAAACCTCGATCAAACCAACCTCGCATTTCAGTAAATGAGGAGGAGTTTGTGATCGACACTGGTGCCTCTAGATCATGCTTGTTCCATTCCTTCTTTTCCAAACATCACCGCAAGTTTGGGGCACTGTCACCCACCAAATCCAAACTAATCAGTGCCGGAGACACTCCCTTACAAATACGGGGTGAAACACAACCTCTCCACGTAACTACCCCTGCCCCCCATGCCTATTGCTACCATTCATTCATAGTTTTTCCATCCGATTGTCAACATTACGACGGATATTTAGGACTTGACCTCCTCCAGAAACTCCAGGTCCAAGTTGATTGCGGCCAACGACTGATCTCATTAAAAAAAAAAAAAAATCCAAATAAATTAAAAAAAAAAAAAAACCCAGTCCATAAGCTCCACCAAGAAGGAGCCCCCTCAGCCGCCCTGTGGCACCCTGAATCACAAGAGTGTGAATCAGCCTCACTATCCCCAGAACAGTCACAAAAAGCCCCCCCAGAACAAACAAAACAAAAAGAATGTCACCCCCAACACTCCTATCCACCAGACCTCCCCGAAACCTAAAAGCTCAACCCCTACCCCATCAAAACTGAAGGAGAAAAGTCCATGTCTTTATGTAATGCCCATTCTCTTAGCCCATATTCCACAACCATTATTCCAGGAAACGCCATGCACCCTTCTCTAAATGTTTTGCTGAATACTCCAAATAATATTGGCCATCCTGTGCAACCTTCCATGCCACCTTTTTTCCAGACCACCCCAGATAAATGTCCTATGCAACCCCTATCCAATGCTCAAACGAATGTACATGCACCACACAAACTACACACGCCCCCCTCTGAAATTCCGTTTTCTATGGTTACCCCTCTTCCAACCACAGCCGAAATGTCACAGGTACCCCTCCCCTTCGCGTTTCTATGCCCCACCCTGACACACAGAAAACGAACATACCCACACACACTAATACAAACCACAGGCCAGGACCCCCTCTAAACTGCAATCCCATCATTATCAGCCCCGCCATCATCCAAGATAAATGCCATATTCCCCCCCACCATCAGAAATTTGTTAACCTTCGCCCCATTCCTCAAACCTCTATGATCATGACCCCCACTAACATGTCAACCCCTCAGGACCGCTGCCTCATCCAGCCCGCAATCATTTCCTCCCAAACCAACAACATATTAATAGCCAATATCTACGAAGAAGTACTCACTTTACCCAAGGGCCTCATTATCGGGGACCTAGAGACTTTTGATGACCTAACCGTACCCCCCCCCCCCCCCCCCCCAACGCCCCCAATAATTTGAAGTTACCCTCCCTTCCCGAATCCCTTTCAGACCAACAAAAACAAAACATGTATTCCCTACTGCTGGAGTTTAGCGACGTTTTTGCTCAAACCCCCACCGAAATAGGACAGACCAACCTAGAACAACACGCCATCAACACCACCGGACCGCCTTTGCGTCAGCCCTCCTGCAGGAAGAACCCCCTTCAGCGGCAAGAAGAAGAACAACAAGTGCAAGAGATGTTGGATGCAGGCATTGCTACTCCCTCCATTAGCCCTTGGTCTTCCCCAGTGGTGCTGGTGAAGAAGAAATATGGGTCCACTCGATTCTGCGTGGACTATCGCGATTAAACGATGCAACGATCAAAGACGCCACCCCCCTTCCACGTATCGACGACTCCCTCGACTCACTCCACGGCTCCAAATGGTTCACCACGTTGGATCTTCAAGCCGGGTACTTGCAAGTTCCCATAAAACCAGAAGATCAGCAGAAGACAGCATTCTCCACCAGCGGCGGTCACTTGTACGAATTCAATGTACTACCATTTGGCCTCTGCAACGGCCCTGCCACCTTTTCCCGCCTGATGGAATCAGTACTCAAAGGACTAACTTGGGAAACCTGCCTCGCCTATTTAGACGATGTAATAGTTTACTCTGGTACCTGGAAGGAACACCTACGCCAATTGAAACAAGTACTCCAACGAATAAGAGAAGCCGGATTAAAACTCAAACCCTCAAAATGCGAAGTAGCAAGGGAACAAGGTTGACTTTTTAGGTCACGTAATATCCGAGCAAGGGATTTCCCCCGACCCCCAGAAGCTATCTGCCATCCATAACCAACAACTCCCCACCACAGTCAAAGGAGTCCGCTCATTTCTGGGGTTAGCCACCTACTACAGACGTTTCGTCCCCCACTTCGCCGACATAGCCCGCCCACTACATCAACTTACCCATAAGGACACAGTATTTTCTTGGACATCTGAGAGAAACGCAACATTCGAGAAGCTGAAAGAAAAGCTAGTGCAGGCCCCGACTGTATCATTTCCCGACTACCAGCAACCTTTTCGTCTCTACACGGACGTGTCGTTATACGCCATTGGAGCCGTTCTCGCCCAAGTCCAAGAAGGATGGGAGCACGTCATTGCCTATGCTAGCTCTACTTTAAATCTAGCTCAACAAAATTATGCTGCCACCAAACGGGAATGCCTAGGAGTCATTTGGGCCCTCAACCACTTCCGGTCTTTCGTACTAGGAGCAAACCTGGACATCATTACCGACCACCAATCTTTGAAATGGCTACGGAAATGCGAAACCAATTCAGCCTTACTAGTACGATGGAGAGAAACACTCGAAGAGTACGACTTCACGATACAGTATCGACCAGGGAAACTCCACACCAATGCTGACGCCCTCTCCCGTCTCCCTGTACCAGAAAGCCCCCCCACCAACCTGGCCGCCTTACAACAAACAGATTTTTGCAACACTTCCGTAGTGCAGGACCTACCCAAACCAGCTGTCTCGCTCCTACAATCCTGGGAAAGCAGAATCAAGCCCCCTTGGATACCCAAGACTATATTCTCGAAGTTGACACGTTGGGGAGATCAACTCGCCACAGAATCCGGCCATATAGTCATTGACCCCACACTCGCCCAAAACTTCATGATTGCAATCCATGAAGGGAACGGAATTCACCTCGGTCAAAAGAAGATGCTCAAGATCTTTCAGGACCAATATTGGACACCTAACCCATCCGGAATTGCCAAGCGGGTGACGGAAGCATGCAAACCCTGTGCGTTAGGAAAGGACCGATGCCGTACAGCAGGGCCAGCTGGCACCATTTCCGCTCAAAAACCATTCCAGATCCTTTCCCTTGATGTGATGGGCCCTTTCCCTGCTCGCGCCGGCAACCGCTATATTGTCACGCTTGTTGACATTTATTCCAAATTCCTAATAGCTTGCCCCGCCAAAGATCACACGGCCACCACCGTTGCTACCCTCCTCGCCACTGAAGTTTTTCCCATTTTCGGCCTACCTATTGCTATCTTATCAGACAACGCCCCAGAATTTAGTGGCCAAGTCTGGCAACAATTCGCAAAGCAATGCGGACTAAAGATTTAACACTCCTCCCCTTACTGGCCGCAAGGCAACGCCGTGTGCGAACGCAGTCACCGTACGATTAACAACCAATTACGTACCCAATATGATTGCCTTGAACACCTCCGACTGGCCATCACAATTAAAAATGATCCAGTGGGGTATGAATACCTGCCCCAAAGAAGACGGAATTTCCCCCCACGAACGCGTGTACAGAGCGGCCCCCCTCTTATTGCCGTTCCATCACCACGCCCAACCCTCCACCGCACCACTCCAAACTGACCCTTTGCAACAACTACAGAACACCCTGCGCACTGCCCAAAACTGTCAAAACACTAAAAACTACAACACCCTTGACCAGAACCCCTTTGCCATTCACGATACCGTGATGGTGGCCAAGCTTCCGGTCATCAACAAATTAGGCCCGAGATATGTCGGACCTTATACCGTCACCCAGATCCCAAATGCCTACCAAACCACCATTAATTATCACGGCGAGACACGCACCTACAGAAATAGAATTGTTAGAATCTTCAAACCCCTAACTAACGAAGATAGTATTCCCCCTACCACCCCCGATTCCGAGCTAACCACCCCCTGCACTCAACTGCCTCTTTTGTTCAGACCCACAGCCCCACCTGACATTCCAACAAAACCAAAACCTCCTACCCCACCTCTCCCCACTTTTCACCAACACCCCCCCCGCACTGTCCCCAGAAGTAACACCCCCCCTCTACCGTACCTGTATCTTCCACCTCGGACAACAAATTCCAACAAACAAAAAACATACCTCCCAAACCACCAACCGTTACAAACTACGTCCACGTGTGTCCTCCAAAACTCACCCTACAAAGCCACATCTAACCAAACGCTTGCGAAAACCAGCCCCTATATCACCCCACTCCTCCTCACCCTCACCTTTTACCTCAAACCGAAAACCCCCACCTGGCCCTCGCCCATCTCAAAAGAGAGAACCCCACCCCTTCCCTCCAAAAACCTCTGGTTTCCTCACAAACCCCATCCCCCCCTAACTCCACCCCCAGTCTCCAACCGAACCCACCTCCCCCCTGTCCTCTATACCCGACCCACCAAACCCCCCCAACATCTTAGATCATGATTACGCCCTCAGAAATCCAACAACCGGCATCAACAACAAAAAAACCAGCTCCTCCACAATGACCACCAACTTGACTCCATTTTCCCTACCAATTCGGCTTGCCCCCCCGCAACTGACCCCTTTCCTTCCACCATTCCCCCCTCCACAAGCAAACACCACAGCATACCTACCTCATCAACAACGAATACGGCAACCAACACCCCCCCACCTCACCTCCTCTCAACCCCACCCCAATACCACCCCGATACAGATCATCATCCAGTGATTCACGCCCCGAAAAAAAAAAAAACGCCCCCCCCCTACGGACAGCCTCAGGACGTTTAGTCAATCGACCTGTCCGGTTTTCTCCTATCCGCGAAATTAAAGCAGAAAAAAACACAACATCCCCCACAATCCACACAACACACACGCCCATATTAAGAATCGCCGCTATTTTCCCCCCACTACCCCCACAGACACAACACTCAGCAAAAAAACCCGCCACACAGCCACCTAGTATCTCTACAGCCACAGGGAGGGATGCCCATACAACACTACCTACCCCTAACGTCACTCACTACCCAGACCCCACCATATTCACAACGACCTCCGCCACCATACCTGACCAACCAGCCACCAAGATGTCCACGACGCCCTTTATAAAGCGAGTCAGAATGCACACGGACTCAGGACAAATGGTCCGCATGCAAGCCCACCACGAAGCCTTCACAGCAGCCCTAATCAACACCACGACATCTTCAGGTGACCATCGACCCCCACAAGACCCCAGAGACCCGTTCCATCAATTGGTGGGAACTCCTCCATACACTACCCATGATCCACCACCAAGGAGCCTCTTTTTTCTTAACCCTTAAGGCTCGAGGACGAGCCTATGACGAAAGGGAGGGAAGTAAAATACCCCAAAAAGGGAATTCCCCCACCAACCTCCCGACCAACAACCCAGTGGTAATTCCGCAAGAACCAGAGCGAAAATCAACCGGGACGAAAGGACCCAACAGCAAGAAGGGAAAGTGGGACGCACCCGCAAGATCAAAGGAAGCTGCCAACCCTGTCAGTCAACAGAGGAGCGCACGACTGGACCAGGGGACCGACCCCAACACGGCCGGAAAGAAAAAGGCCCCAAAGGCACGTCGGCCAAAAATGGTGGATCCCAACCTTTTTAACATTCACAACACCCACATACCAACCCCATGCTCAGCTGTCCTTTTTCTGTTGTAATAACTAAGTATATAGATACTGTAGGTTCCCCCGTGCTCAGTTGCCCCTTGCCTTGTTCTTCTAGTAACTAAGTGTATATATAATATTAACCGGATTATGCCACCAGTATTGATACGACATAGCGGCACTGTCCTTGTGTCGTATTGTGCCACGTGCATACCAACCCGGTTTCATCATCTTATTAGGACGACGTCTATAATGCCGTCATTTATGCATGTATTCAATCCTTAGGGTAACTATCTGTTATCCACGATGTTTTCTCTTTTCCACTTAACTCTGCATGTTACGCGCCTCTTAAAATCCCAGTCTTCTAAAATACAAACCACATGACTTTCCTCCTAGACATTCTTGATGTACCAACTAAGTATGTATTTAATTAGATAACCACCTTGTGGATTATAGTACTTTCATTGTGTAGGTGCGAAGGCGATCTCAAAACACCTTCGATTTCCAGTCCACAACGAACCCGATCATGATTATGTCAGCCCTATAATTAATTATGTAATCCCCATACCCCCCCTTCATTCTCTGACCTAACCTCTAACCCGCAATACTAACCCTCTGCCAGTTATTGTATTGAGTCATATCTGTTGATTTATATATGTTTAATTATGACCAATCTGCATACGATCATCTCAAAGGAAATGCAGGAAAACTACCTAGTATCTCTCTCCATTACGAGAATAGATATATGCAGCCCCCCTGCTCAGTTACAACACCCACATACCCACCCCATGCTCAGCTGTTCCTTTCTTTTGTAGTAACTAGGTAGGGTGAGGTGGGGGTGTAACGAACTATTAGTGGATAAAATATTCACAAAAAATCAGGTAACAAACTTTATGGAAAAATAGTTATATCACAATAAACTATGGGTCAAGGCCTATCATGGTGATTTTTACTAATCGTGTAAGTAGTAGTTAAGGTCAACTTATTGAATTTAAAAAAAAGGGTACCCCTTGTTCGGACCATACCCACCATATGGGGTATTACATATCAAGATTATACTATTTATTATGAAATCATTATAACCATCTATCATATAATTTTAAGGTGTTTTAGTTACAGTATCTAGATTTATATGGGGGACTGTACATTACAGAGGTCAGAAGATCATTCACCCCTATGACGTATTGTCTGGTCAGATCCTGCCACACACATTCTGCTGAAATGACACTCCCTGTACTTTCTCCAACGCCATCTTGTAACCATGGGTAGCCATCTTGTAACCGGGAGGTGAATGATAGGTGTGGCTTGGAGGTGGTGAGAAGGTGAGAGATAGGGAGAGCAGGCAGATAGAATCGAACATCCAGGGTGATAACATTATACCCAGAGATACCCTCTTGAGTTAGGGTTTACTCTTATATTACTTTATAGTACTTCTGTATATCTTTCAGATTGTTACTTAAATATATCAAAGTGGTTTTTGGATCAGAGATCTTTAATTATATTCCCTTTACCTATATCTGCCAATATATAATAGGTATATGGTAATCGGTGGTGGCAGATTTTATACCTATCTATTAAATCAATCAATCTACAAGCAGAGAACTCAGCCTCTACACTACATCTTCTACAATCATCATACAACCTACAGTACAGTAACCTATTGCTCATAGGAGACACCTTAAGTCTACCTACATTGAGTAAGAGGTTAACCCTTATCATAAATATAGGATCGTAACTCAAAACGTCCTAATACGCCTGTCTGGAGTTAACCCTATGAATACATTTGACTACCCATAAAAGTCTTACGTAACATGGTAGGCAGCGGTGGCCCTTTTTAACATGAATTGTTAATTTAGGCGACTACACCACATTCCTTTAAAGAATTATCAAGCCTACACTCGACCATTCTACCAATTTCCGGTTTTTCCATTCTACCAATTTGATCCAGTCTTATCCGGTCTACAATACAAATCATCTAGCAGCTCTACATTTATTGTTTCCTGAGCTCCTGTGCAAATTATCTCTGTTGATTTCCAACCACTACTACAAATTGGTTAAGTTAATACCATTTCTAAACTTCGAGATTCAACCAGTCTCCCAGTTCACCTCTACGGCGATTCCTGTTGCTGCCGGGAGACGACTTTATCAAGAGAGAGTGTCTGCAGTCGTCAGCTGAGTCAGCGTGTGCTGATCCCTCAACCCTCGACCCTGACCTGACTCAACCACACTCACTCCTCATAGCTGTGAATGCTAACTTCAAGTGATTTTAAAGGTGTGTACAGTGTATATCAAACATCTATATATTACGGTCAATTGTTTCCCGCATGTCTAGCGAGATAAATTCATTTTTCTAAATATGACTCATACAATGAGCTTGCCTGGGCAATTTGTGCTTTCTAACACATGTCAAATCGTCATTGACATGAAGGTCAAAATATCATGTCGTTCAGTAAAAACTCCAATTTCTCATCATGTCATTTCATATATGTATCCTCATATGGATCATGTCATACCGCGACCCCCTGACCCGTCAAGGGATAGGGTGGGCAAACGCACTCAGTCAGTCTTCCTGTCACCCTTGCGATGTGTATAAGTGTGTGCGGTATGCGGTGATTCCCAGATGTTATTATTAAATTGTTATTCCTAAGTGATATCATTCTTTTTTGAGACTTTATAGGGGTTATTTTCCCAAGTCAGTAATATTCATTAATTTTTCTTAAGTTTCTTAAACCCGCACGTTGATCTAAGCGGTTGAGTTAATTTAGTTTTTTAATACATCTGAGGTTTTAAAGTGAATTTAGTGTTCATTTCTTGTTAATTATTTTAATTACAATAAATTTAAGAGTGTGTTCGAGCGGCCTCCAAGGTTTTGGCTGTATCGACCTCTGTATCTCTTCTCGCTCATGGGTGCGAAGGTATTTGTAATTTTTTCTTTTCTTATAAGTGCGTCATTTTAACATCTTTATTGTACGTACAGTGTGATTTTAATTTCTCTTAACATATTTTGTGAATTTCTAACGAGTTTATCATTTCCATCTTAATTTTTTTTCCTTTGCTGGTAGGCCTATATTGTTTCTTTCATTAACACGATGGTCAATACTATTTGCTTAAATTGAGTGCGAGTTTGTAAACATTTAATTTTCGGGTTTTAACCCGGCGAGCCCCGACTAGTTATTAATAAATGTACCACCAGAAACCAGCCGGTTTTGAAAATAGTTTTTTTTTCCAGAAACAATAGCGAATGGGTTAGGAATGAAGAAAAAACCACGAAAAACCGATCAAAAAGCTAAAAAAATGGTCCTACAGAGCCCCCGAAAACGGATTTTACAAGAGTAAAAAATTGAAGGCAATTTCCCCCAAAAAACATGTTTTTGCGCGCTCACGCGCATGCGGTTGGACTTTGAGAGTTTTCAACCATCGGCATGGGTGCGTGGGATACTTACATAGTTCCCATACATATCTGAGCCCTCTAGGTAGAGCCACTCTAAGCCTTACGACTGAGCTAAAAGGGTGACTCGTCAGGCGAGTCGCTGGGCTTTGGCGTTACATACATAGGTGACTCGTCAGACGCGTCGCTGGGGCTGGCTGGGTTAATTAACATCTTTTTGTCCAAATTGTGGATTTTTTTTCGAGTTTCTTTTGATTTGAATTATGGAAGTTTGATTGATTGATATTTTCTTAATGTAATCTAGTTTTGAAATCATTCAAATTATTTTTTTTTTTCGTTCAGTTTTATTCAGAAGTTTTTTTTTCTTAGTAAATTATTTCCTAACATTTTTTTTTCCATTTAAGTGTATTCGTTTCTGCCTTCTGGCTACAGTCAAGCGCTGTATATTTCGGTAGATTTTCGTTCGCTAATTTGGGACTATTTTTTTTTTTAGGGGTCTTTTTTCTAAGTTACTTTTTATTTGTTTTTGCCCAGTGAGTTTATATATTTGTTATATTTGCCTGAAATATTGAATAGTTTGGCTAATATGGATGTTGGATTTCCCTGTTGTGGCAGTATTATCATTGAAAAGGAAATGCTCTTGGAAAATATTTTGTTTTAGAGAGTGCTTTTGGAAACTGAAGAATATTATCAGAGTATATTGATATTTTTTTTTTCGTGGTCTTCGAGGAGAACGGCCATATGGAGAAGGAAAATATTAGTATATTCTGTTATGAGTTTATGATAAAATAAAATGCTAGGAGTTAATTTATTAATATCTATACGGTCTATGGTATTTAATATGACTTCTGTGTAATTTTATGTGGAGACACATTTTCTTGGTGAATTAAGTTTGTACATGTATGATTTATTAATATCTGTATGTTGTAAGGTATTATATATAACTCTACATAATTTTATTCTAAGAGAAAAATTCTTAGAGGGGTTCGAGTGTGAATCCTTAGGATTTTCTTGGGGTTTATGGAATTTATTTTAGAATTGATTTGCACTACCTTGTAATAATTTTATTTGCAACGTTGAGTGTGTGAATGTATTCTATATTTTCCTAAGATGGCCATAGGAAATACATTATTTTGAAAAACGGGTAGCTCCCGTTTGAAAAGATTTATTACAATTTTAGTTGAATATTCTATGTGATGTTATTTGCGCAATGATTTTTTTCTAGATTAGGAAGGTATTATATTACACACCACGGGATTGTGGCTTGCTGTGTTTAATATTGATATATATATATATATATATATATATAATATTCCTATAGATACGATGTTTCTTCCTTTTAATTTTTGTTCATTAGATTTTAACTATGTTTTTTTTTTTTTTTTTTTCATTCGGTTTTATCAAACTTGGAAGTTTTATATTGTTTATTTTTATTATAAACTTGGATGGTACTCATATTACATACCACGGGATGTGGATTATTGTGTTAAATATTGATGTGTCTATTTCCTTGAGTTTACATTGAATTTTTTTTGAGGGTTTGTGTTTTTGTTTATATATAAACTAGATAGTATTAACTCCTTGCGACTCATATGATGCGATAGCGTCATATGGAACTTATGACCAAAATCTCATATGACGCGATCGGATCATATGGACTTATCTACATGCCTCTCCAATAAGTTTATGACGCGATTGAACGTCATATGGAGCTCAGTAAGTCCGGTAAGTTAGATGAAGATCTGTCGGTTGGTGGCAACCCCAGGTTTCTCAGACAATTCTAACGGCCAGCAGTGTGGTTTTGACAGTTGTGTGGTGCAGTGGCAATGATACCGGGATCCCGCCTCCGTAGACTTACTGGAATATAATATGTCACAAGGATGAGTTAAGACACATATCACAGGTTTGTGGAGTTGTGTTTATTGCTATTTGGTGAGTTTTCCTATGGGTAGGAATATTATTTTATTTTATTTTACTACAATTGTATTTGTATAATTTTTCCCTAGGATTTATATTTTAATTTTTCTTCTCATTTTATATCAATATTACCTTGCTTTGTTAATTGTATTACTCCAAACTTCATTGCATAATGGGTTTTTGTTATTTTTAGATTTCTTATTGGGATTTGTTTGAAAATAATACCTATAGTATTTTACTTTGTGCAATTTTTGTTTTTGTTCATTGTCTTTGCATTTGTGTTTGCTTTGTTCAATTTGTAATCCGTTCTTTATAATTTTACTATAACTTTTGATTTTATTAACAAAATACTTAGAAAATTTCCATTTCCACTTTCAATTTTTATCTTCAACTTAAAATTTATTTACTTACAGTAGGTGACTGTTCATCTTTTATTTTCATTGTAGCTTCATGTACTTACGCCTGCCTCGCTAGTAGGTCTACCTTTGTATTCTGTAGTCACCCAGACATTGTTCATTTGCCAATAATGAATCGTGTTGCAGGGGCCTACGAGGGACCATAGGAGAGCCGAGAGGTAATGTGCGAGGGATGGAGTTAGTTAGATTCAAACCTTACTCATTTTAACTGTAATTTGCCTAACTCTCATTATCATTTTAAGTGCTACCTTGCTGTGGGAAGCAAGAATCTTAGTGGGGGCGTATTACATCTCAAGATTATACTATTTTATTATGAAATCATTATAACCATCTATCATATAATTTTAAGGTGTTTTAGTTACAGTATCTAGATTTATATGGGGGACTGTACATTACAGAGGTCAGAAGATCATTCACCCCTATGACGTACTGTCTGGTCAGATCCTGTCACACACATTCTGCTGAAATGACACTCCCTGTACTTTCTCCAACGCCATCTTGTAACCACGGGTAGCCATCTTGTAACCGGGAGGTGAATGATAGGTGTGGCTTGGAGGTGGTGAGAAGGTGAGAGATAGGGAGAGCAGGCAGATAGAATCGAACATCCAGGGTGATAACATTATACCCAGAGATACCCTCTTGAGTTAGGGTTTACTCTTATATTACTTTATAGTACTTCTGTATATCTTTCAGATTGTTACTTAACACCTTATTAGCGGGCTAGCGGTCTATTTATATGTACCGCCCAGCGGGGTGTTTTTAGCCAAAATAGGGCTGTTTACGTGATCATTTTCATGCCTAAATAAGACCCAGAGCGTAAAACAAGTATCTATCCCTGAAAGGGCATAAACAGAGCTTTCCAATGACACCATAACGATCCTTTTATGACGGCTAGTTTTCTTGCAACAACCGCGCAACACGAGTGCAAAAAGCATGTAATTCGGTACTTTCCCCATACAATTCAGTATGTAGCGAGTGAGAGAGGGAGGGAGGAGGTGGGATTCGTGTCAGTAGGTTCGCCGCGGTGGTCTGGAGCAGTCATACGCTCGCTACTCTCCTGCCACCACTTGTCGCTCTCTCTCAGCAACATTACGTGCTGAAATTGCCACACGACCTATGTCGCGCGCCGCCAGATAGTCCAGATTTATTATACTCGACTTATGTTGCGCGCCGATAGTTAGGGGTTAAATATATCAAAGTGGTTTTTGGATCAGAGATCTTTAATTATATTCCCTTTACCTATATCTACCAATATATAATAGGTATATGGTAATCGGTGGTGGCAGATTTTATACCTATCTATTAAATCAATCAATCTACAAGCAGAGAACTCAGCCTCTACACTACAACTTCTACAATCATCATACAACCTACAGTAACCTATTGCTCATAGGAGACACCTTAAGTCTACCTACATCGAGTAAGAGGTTAACCCTTATCATAAATATAGGATCGTAACTCAAAACGTCCTAATACTCCTGTCTGGAGTTAACCCTATGCATACATTTGACTACCCATAAAAGTCTTACGTAACAGGGGTGGTCCGAACAATGCATGGGAGTGATCGAAACACCACCCTTTTCACTATTGAAATGCATAGTGAGATTGTAAAAACTGGTGATCTCAAATAAAATATATGTTGAAAGTGTCTTTATTGCCAATTTTAGAGCACATTCTTAAGAAAGAAATATTATATTCCATACTGTCACAACTTATGATTTTACTAACATAAAACACCTTACATCCGACATTCTTCCCTTCTTCTAACTCCAGCTCAACACAACCAAGTACTTTTTGTATTATTTGGATTTTTTTTTTTTTGGTCTTTAAACGCCATTTAAATTTGTGGTGTACCGAACAGTTCGGTACGCACCCCATCGCTACACCCCCTTCGTGTCATCAATGTTTACACATGCATGATGCTGAATGAAATGTCTGAATGGAAGCCTTTCTCACCATATATCATTGCAGCTAAGTACATTTCACTATTAAGCATCACACCACTAGAATCAGCACGTTTTCACAGTCAAGAAGCACTATATTAGAACGCGAAATATTACATCGAGCACCTAAAAAATAGAAAAACTGACCTGAAAACTCTGTCCGTCGTGATGTATACAATAGTTTCCCGTCATCCTCAAGCGCTCCGTTTTCTTCTTTTGAGGTGTTGGGGAAACTATTTTATTATTGATAGGGCAGAAATTATGGACACTGTTCGTTTCACCCCCATGTTCGTTACACCCCACCTTCACCCTATATAGAAATGTGCCCCCGTGCTCAGTTGCCCTTGTCTTGTTCTTCTAGTAACCAAGTGTATATATAATATTAACCGGAATTTGCCCAATCGATATTGCTACGACACAGAGGCACTGCCCATGTCGAATCGTATTCCGTGCATTCCAACCAAGTCCCATTCACCTTAAGTTGACGACAACTAATACCGTCCTTAATGCATGTATTTCAGTCCTTAGGGTAATTATCTTTTATCCGCCATGTTATTCCTCTCTTCCATTTACTTTTCCACAATTGTTACACGTCTTCCAATCACCACCTCCTAATCCACAATCCACACTACTCTGTTTTGCTTCGTGACCCCATGCTCAGTTGAAACCTTTTTGGGTCACCCTGTCCTTTTCTCCTTCACGCCCCGCTGCACACACCACACTACCTGTTCGATCGTAGGGCAATATGCCACCCCTATGTCCAGCGCATTAAGGGTCACTACCCTAGGTCACGAGCGGCGCGGCGCCTAGCCTCAAACCACCCCCTTTCCAATATCCAACCCCCACCTGTAAAGACGCCCAGACGAACGTTCTAACATGCCGATCCCGTTCATTTCCTCACCCCAATAAATAGCAGATAAAGACCCATTCTGGTAACCCCATTTACTACCCTCTAACTTGCTAGCCCAACTCGCAACCTGAACTTGGACGGCGGACGGCGCGAGGCTACAACAGCCAACCTCTCGCCCCCTAAGAAGTCGACGATTCCGCCTGACTTGCATTTTCACGAAAACTACTATTCATGAGCCCCACGAGTAATCCTAGTAGGTAAAAACTAGAGCCCATGATCAACCCTCCCTAGGAGTATCACTCTTGACCCCACCACATCATAGGAAAACCCCATTAGCATAGAGAATCCCATATATACGTATTTAGGGAGCGGCATGCCCCCCCACCCCAAAGGGACCCCCCGAACCCCCGCGGACATTCACCATGACCCACACGTTGCCAACAAATTCTTGCCAGACACCAGGTGAATTTCCAACAGGTGATGAACTAACCATCTAAATACCATCCTATCCCATCCTTACCCAAAACCAAAATCTTCCTTATCCCATCCTAGATTCCGAATAGCATGTCAGCTAGACCAGAGAAGGATACTTAGGTGAATTGATGAATAATACCTCCCAGCCTAGTCACGTAGGGCGCCAGCAAAGTAGTATTTAAAAACCTTCACCAAATCCGCCTAAACAACTCTACTAGTACCTCATACTAGAGTTAAGATATCCACGATAATAAATCAGATAAGTTACTTACCGCCACATTAAAGATCCCTCTCCCTAACCCCCTAAGTTCACCAGAATAAATTAAATATTTCATAGCACTGACATCCAATACTTCTAGAATATTCCTGAATCTTCCTTGACCAGCCTATAAATAAGACACAGAGACAACAGTCGGGCAGTTGAATATTAGAGCTCAAAGCAACGGTTGACCGCATTGTGTTGTCGTCTAGTGTCCCCTCCCCCCCCTCAAGATTCTCGATAACTTCGGCGTTCCGTGATCTGTGCATCTCTATGAGGAAGTGAATTAAACTCTTTATGAATATACTATTGCGCTCGGGACTGCCGGCAGTAATATTATATTGGTAGACAACCAATTCACCAATTATTGATTGTTTCCTGAACTTCTGGTAGTGCCTCCTCTACTACTTGAGTTCACGAATAATCATAACTCATAACTGATCTAAGGCAGAAAGATCTTGTTATGTTAGAAGGGATTATGTGAGCAACCTAATAGAGGATTCTGCAAGCATAACTCCTTGGCAACAATTGACTGTAGGCCTCATCAGCATTGTTGACAAAAAGGCGAAAAGCCGCCCGCGTTCCTTGAACCTCTTATAAGGACCAGAGATAGTTAAGCAGTCATTTTTGTTCCGACTGTCTTACGTTAATCCGATACGTTGTTAGTCCAGTTGAGTCTGAGACAGCGTTATTTGAGGTCCCCAGAAAGAGTAACATATCGGGACGTCATCACCGGTTATGCAAAAAGCCCATCTGTATACCTTCTCTACACTCCCGGACAGCTTGGACGGCCCCGGAGCTGCTGTTAACCCCCGACACCACCGACACAAGATAACCAGGAAAACTCGATCACAGTGTTAACTCGCAAAGTACCAAATTACGGTGCTATTAACTCAACCATCCAGTGTATGCGTTTATGTCTCAATCTTCTCTGATGTTAGGAAGCAAGTGATTATTATGCTAGCATGTATTAACATATATCAGTGAAATTTAGCTTAGGCGAACTGACTCCCGTAATTATTCTTGCCATCAGGTTTTACCTCGCCAAAGAAATAATTCCAAATTATTAGGACTACGGCTCGAGCGAAAGCAATTCTGAAAGAAGTGATTGTGACTCTCCACCAGAAACCTGATTCGCCCCTCACTGATATTTTTCGGTCTGAAGTGTTACCTAGACAACCGAATATACTAGACCAGTGCAACTAGCTACAGTTATCCCTTTACGTTAATTCTTGGGCTATAACCATATTAAACTATAGGCTACCTTCATCCTTGATTGAGAGTCATATTGCCAGAGAGTTAATACAGCGAAATACCTAACCTGCGTGATTCGTGTACTCTAATATCGTCCAAATAAGGTGATCAGAAGCATAATACCTGAACGTTGGAAGTGGGAAGTGAACCTCCATCCAAATTCGCGAGAAGTGCTAGAGACTGTAAAAAGTCCAAAACTACGTATCTGACTTATTCAATTTACCATTGTTTCAAGTGCACATATAACCATTATTCTACCTAGTGTTTTTGGAGAATAAAGCTGCATTTATAAACCATTACTGTGATGTTATTTATATCATCGGTTGATTCCATTGTGTAGCCTACTGTGCATGAAGTCCTATAACCCAATCTTGCAGAACTCACCTATACCAAGTTAATCCTGTATAAATTATTATGTTCCTTCCAACAACCAACTATACTCCTAAAATCGATTAATGAAATTTACAAACACATCTGGCAGTCCGTGGATTCGAACCCAGGATGCTCACACCGAAAATCAACACCTTATCAGGGCATAACAATAACATAGTGTTAGGAATTTATTATTATCTTTTTGAAATATTCCTTAAGGTAGACATATATGAAGGGAAGATGTTATGTAAAGTAGTCCCAGATAGAAGACTGTACCGCGGAAGGATAATAAACAGTTCTTAAGTGTCCTCCTGCCTGTCAATACACCCTACTCTTACACAGAGACATTAAAAGAAAATGTTATGCCCTGATTTTCTACAGGTTTAACTTGGGTAATGTGGGTTCTAACTGACTGGGTATATAAGGCTGCATGCACAATACAAGGTATGAGGAATAGAGAACACAAAATAAACATACGGTAACAAGACACACGATCACGTTTATTGAAGATGGTTAATAGGAAGCATAAGAAGGTATGAATACTCGTACAAGACAAATGATAGAAATGAACAACTAGCATTAGTGGATCTGGATGGAGCCTAGTCTCCCACTTCCAACGTTCAGGTATACTCTTCTGATCACTGGCTTGGTTCGCAAGTTTATATACTGGAAGACATCAATGTTACTTATAGATTCAATTTCACTAATTAGATTTATTACTGGCAGTTCTGGTGCGCAGTAGAAGTTCACAGACTAGAATTAGACACGCGTATTTTTAGGGCACGGGATTTCTAGTAACCTCAGGGGGGCACTGATCTAAGTTTTTATTCTTATAGCAGAAATACGTAGAACACAAATCAGTGGGCGAACGTTAGATATCACTAGGGTTTTACTTCTATGTAATAATATCTGAATAGGGGTAATTACGAGAGTTAATGTCGCCTGTTAATTAATGAACACTGATACGCTTAGCACTTCCCAATAGAATGGTTATATATGAATTATACTGGGGCAAAGATATAGCCACTTCATAGAAAGATTAATAAGTGAGTCTCTAATTAGTACTGTAACACGGTAGTACTAATAAAGTGAATCTGGGGTAGTATTTGGTTGGTCTGGTCCTGGTTATCTTGCGTCCGTGATGTTGGGGGCTAACGACTGGTTCCGCGGCCGTCCAGGGGGTCCATATGTAGGAAGTTCTCAAGACGGATCTCTTGGCGATCGTTGCTGGCTACACGCTTATATACCCACTGGTGTGTAAAGGTTATAAGGTGCACGTAGATTTCTTGTATGTGGACAGATATGCTTCTATCTCAAATCTGCCACGGAGTCTGCCGGCTCTGGAACTCAAATCTCAGGAACAACACAAGGGCAGAGCTAGAGGTCAACTTAAGGGGGCCAGCCACTGGTTGGTGTCTATCTTTCAACTGATTTTACTGGGGGCTGGAGCTGGGTTTATAGGCTCGGTTTTGGACCCTGTAGGCCATAGGGATCTCGAGTCTTATGGAATTATTCGAGCTCTCAATAGATACGGGGACTAGGTAAGGTGGTGATTACTGTTGTGCACATGGCTATAGGGAGCCTTCATAATGTGACATAACTGAGCCTTAGTATGAGGTACTATTTTGGCTATACTGGAAGTATTGAGGGTAGTGAGACTGGATCTACTTTGCGAGGAGGACTGGGACAGCTGTGATAGGAGCGTCTCTCTTATATTGCTCAGTCTTCATTCTATGGTATAGCTGAGGTGCTAATTTGATTATCCGAGTATGCAAGAAAGGTGAATGGGTTATTGTGGGATAATAGAGGTTAGTAAAGGGGTTAGTCATGCATGGTTAGTTCATTGATAGGAAGAATTCCTGTGCTACCTGGCAATGACCCGGAAGTCAAAACAGGGGTCAGGTATACCTCCGCAGGGGTGGGGGTCTCCCTCCTCGGGTGGGTAAAAAAGGGGAGGTGCACGCCCTCTCTCTGTGATGGTCGTCCGGCGGCTGTGGCTAGGGGCTTGCCATATCACAAGTGTTTGTAATAACCCTCTGTTTATGAGACAGATGTGGGTGTTCGTAATACCAAAACCGAAGGTGCCTATACTAGCTGGTTTAATCGGTTGGGTTGTTAATTGCATGGTTTGCTGGATGTGGTGGAGACTGGGTTGCTAACTCTGCCACATTTATCTGGAAGTATGGCAATAGAAGTTAGTCACTGGCGAGGCGGCTAGCCTCGCACTGACGATCATTTGGTACAGGGTTGTGAATGGGTTGTGAGGGAATAGATGGCATGCAAAGGGTTAGTAAAGTTCTAATGTTGTTCCGTCCTACTAAGGGAAGGTAGGCTGGATAGGAGTATATTTATTAGTGGCCCCTCCATCATTGACGAACATGCCTATTACATAAGGCATCCTCTTCAAACACTAATCCGCCGTAGTTTGAATCTACCGCGCAGAGCATTTAAAAACTGAGGAGCCTTCATCATGAGCGCACGCGACCTCACTCATGGCTTCAGTCATTATGAATTGGGTTCTCACTACGAAAAAAACTTCGTAAAAAATAAAAACAAAAAGAAAATAAGAATAACTATCCAATAAGCTTTCCATCATATCGTGGATGTACTTGTGTGGATTTCTGACCAGACGCTGAATCAGGCGTCATTCCTCCTTCTTTGCTCTGCGCTCAGCCTGCCCGGACGTACCTTTCAGGCTCCGCTGGTTCCGCATTCGTGGCGTCCCTAGTGAGTTTTTTCTCATTTGTTTACTCTGGGATGTATCGAGTAAGGTTAGGATAGGCGTAGCAGGAGTGTCCTGGGCTGGTTGCCCGCAGTGCAATGTATTTTGGGTCGTATGTATGGGGCATCTATTTCGGATGTACCCTCGTGGTCCTGTTGTGGACACGTGAACTTTTCACAGTTTGTTATTTGCTGATGCAGGCGGCTTTCATTACGCGTTAATTATTGCTGCCTTTTATCCTTCTGATGAGGTAAGCTGTGTGTTTGCTGACGTTCCCAGCGTATTTTTCTTCACTTAGTGAAGTTTTTTCTGGGTCCGTGTCAGGCTTCCCGGGGTTGGGAAGTTATCGCTTCGGTGGTGTGTTGGCGGTGGTTCCTGTTGTGATATTCCAGTGTGTGTTTATATTTCAACTATTTTCATGCCGTCTACCTAGGCCTAGCCAGCCGCTCGTAGCTTTGCCACATGTCTAGTGTTATTATTTATTTTATAAATATGCCCTACTGTGTCATGTGTATCCGGGTTTTAGTTGTGTATTGGCTAATTCCTCGGACTATATTTGTTTCCTGGTTTAGTTGTGTATTGGCTAATTCCACGGATTATGTTGTGACCTTGGTTAGTCGTGCGTGTCTCTCCTCGTGTCGTATTGTTCAGATGGTGTCTGTTCAGGGTGGGGTTTGCCTTCCGGCGGGTTTTTCTCGGTTTCACCGTGAAAAATCCTGACCGATGAGCAGTGTTAGGCCACACGTGGTTTTTTAACACTGGCTGGTCCCCCGGCGAGGGGAGGTGTCTGTGGCTCTCCAGGACTGCGTATCTGTGGGTACCTGGTTTCAGGCCTCCTTTATAATTCCCGGCGGGATGGCTGTACCCATCCTTACATATATATTTAGTTATATATAAAGAAACGACGTTCGTGAGAACACTCGTTTTTTATAGGTTTTTCTACCTGGTTTACGACAAACCACGGGGAAAACCTAGCTGTTGTTTAGGCGTTCCTCCCCGGCGATCTTTTACAAAGTAGTGGGGTCAGGAACTTGTGGGGTTAACTTTTAGACTTCTCACCCGGCGGGTGCACCTTAGCAGGGTGGGATAAAACGACTTAGGTCTCTTATAGTTAACCAATCCATGTGAGTGATACTCTGTGTATCGCTGCCTTTACTCTTACGGCATTTGAAGGATCAGTGAGGTTTAACCAAATCGATTTCCACACCCGGCGGGTGCCCCTAAGTAAAGGATCTAAGGAATTTATAAACAAATTCAATTTCGATTAACCTTAATTGGGTGATACTTTCAGTATCGCCGCCTTCTATTTTTACGACGATCGTTTGGGACAATTCGTTAAAAAATCAGATCTCGTATATTCCTGCCCTGGGCTATTCTACTAAAATATTTCAAGGGCCGGCGTCTTTATGAGGGGGGCTTTGTTACAAAATTGAATCTTAAGACAGTCACCACCTCCTACAGACTATTAGTGCCATACTGGACCATTATATCAGAGGGTATTCTTCATGTTCTTAGCTAAGAAGACTTGTTTAGCCTCTTTATACCCAGCCGCGTGGCGAGATGTGTTAGCTGTGTCTTTGCATCCCGTTACCCGGCGGGTTATTAACACTTGTATGCGAACACTTGGGTTAACCTTATGAGCATTAATTCCTGGAAATTTTCTTTATTTTTCCAGAGCTGAGCTCCGGCGGACCAATACAGACCCGGCGGTAGTTCCTCACACCAGTCTCTGTCATGGCTAATGTGACCCCAGTTTTTGCCCTGTGCATTACCCCTACTTGCGCGGGTATCCCAATTTTTGCACATACCCTTTGCATAAGGTGTGTTAGATGTCTAGACCGTTCAAGGGGTCTCTGGGTTACACGTAATTGTTCTTTTTGCTCCCAATTAACCAATAAAGTCCTGTGTGACAATGACAAGACCGCGGCGGTAGCGTTGAGAGAGGTCAGACAACAAATGTCGGCCTACACTACCATTGTCGCACATAAGTCACTTCAATGTGACAACGTCCCACTTTGGGATAAGTTGCTGTCAGAGCACCCTCCCCCTAAACGTACCTCTAGAGTAAGGGGTTTTAAGCCGACAGAGACTAGCCAGGATTCTGTATCGTCTGTGGAGACGTTTAAACGCCCGAGAGAGCCTACTCCCCCGGCAGCCACCTCCTCGTCGCAGGCGAGATCGAGGTCAAGGTCACCCCTCAGACAACGGTCTTCAAGTCGGGCCTCTTCCCCGGCTAGTAAGAAGTGCAAGACTGAAGCTTCCCCCAGGGGCCATGGTGGTGATTCTTCCAAACCTAGGTCCAGTTCGCGGTCACACCGTAGCCACAAATCCTCCAAAAAGGATTCCCATAAGAAGTCCTCTCGACATTCTACTAAGTCTAGTGCATCTCATCGTACCTCTACACCTGACAATGTTTCTGTTACAGCCTCAGAGTATAGTGAAGCGCCTGTCCCTAAACAAGATTTACCTATTGATATTTTAACCCTAGAAATGGAGAGTTCAGGATATTCAATAATTGAGAATGTTTCAGACTCTCAAGAGAGCGTAGGCCAGAGCCTCGGTGTTTGGCGGTTTGCTCAGCCAGGGTCTGACCATCCACGTCCGACTCATAAGAGTCACACAGTAGCCGATGTCCACAGGGACGCGGCGACCCCATCCTCTATCCCTGATTTATCTTGGAAACAAGGTGCCCCTGCCTCGGCGGGGTCTTCTCAGGAGGATCGGGAGGAACAAGATGAAGTGTCATTAATTTCAGATAGGGAAGGACAAGGGTCAGGCTCAGGCCTGGACGCCGCCCATGATAATACTAATTCACCTGAAAGTTCTGCACCTAACCAGTTTGTTACAGCACAAGAAATTGATGGGTTACTTACTCATGCTCTATCAAAATTCTTTAATCAACAACGAGAAAACCCCACAATGGACTTGGGGGCTCCCTTGACAGGTTCTGCGGTACGGCCTCTGATAGCGTCAATCGATTTATCTAAGATTCCTAACCCTCCTACTCTGTCACCGGCAGGGAGCTCTAAGCCAGCTACGGCGGCATTCACTACGTCAAATGTCAGGGTCATTACGGATGTTAATCCACCCCCTCTAGACAAAGCGCCTCTTAGAAAGGTAGCTATGCCCCTGCTTTATGGGCCAGACGAGTCATGGGTCCCTTTGAACCCCTCTAAGCCAGAGCTTGCCCAGCCTACCTTGTCAGGGGAACTCCCGGTACCACGTGAGTGGTTTATCCAGGGAAATAAGTCTAAGAAATTAAGGGCATTGGATGCCTTGGGTAATGTTTTGGACGTGAATATCAAGGCTATACCTAGTTATTATCATCAGGATTATTTTGTTTATGCATCTAAGCCTGCTTTACCCCCTGCCTCAGCTTCAAAACTTTTTTCAGACTGGTCTAAGCTGGATGGGTTTAATGATATTAAGGCTCTGTTGGCCATTACTCCTGAACTAGATTTACAGACCGTCACAGACGAGACAGCTAATCCAGTGTTGAAGGTGGGACAGTTAGGACCAGGACCTTGGGTGGATTGGGAGGTAGAGGCTCAAAACTTTGCAACCACTTTCACTTCTAAATCTTCCCACCAGATCCCTCAGGATACACATTCATGGTTCTCAATGCCGGTAGGTTCTGCCGGCGGAGTTCCGTCAGCTTTATTTTCCTTTTAGCTGCCCCTAAGATTAATCTTTGTGAACTAAAGGAACCATTCATTACCCCTACCCCTTCTCACCTAGACAGAGAATTTAGGCTAAGGGGAAAAGCTTTCCGCCTGTTTTCACAGTACATAGTTTCTCAACAGGTGGCTAAGTCTTTACTCAGGTCTACTCAGGCAATCGCAGACGCGGATGCTCGAAGATCAGTTGAATTATCCCGGCGTCTGATTCTTCAGTCGTCAATTCAATCCTTAGGTGACATACGCACAGCCTTACTTGAGGCGGTGCGAGCACGACAGGATCTTAGAATGTCATTAGTTCGCAAGCTGCCTGATCGCATTGCTAACCAGGTGGTAATGTCCCCAGTACTTACACCTTCTTTAATGTCCCCTGATGTATGGCGAACAGTGTTTAACATGGCACAGGCCGTGAAGCACAGTCCCGCACAGGCTAAGAAACCCGCATTTAACTTCCCCAAACCTAAGCCTCCTACTAAAGCTCAGCCAGGGGGTTCTAAGCCGTTTCTTCCGCCTAAGTCCTCCCAATCCCCCCTGGGTCAGTTCAGGCATAGACAGAGAGGGTTTTCAGGACAGAGGGGACGCGGCCAGTATAAGCCGGGGCAGGGCCAGTCTTCGGCCCACACCAGCCAGCCGGCGAAGCGTCCAACACCACCAAACCCACCATCAAAAAACTAAAGTCTTTCTCACTCCCAGTGCCTACCTTAGAGCCGGAGGAACCGAGGGAAGTACAGCCGGCGAACCCTTGTCTGCTAACTGGGTCGTTCCGAACGTGTCACCAAGCATGGCCGTTAAAAACCTGGGCACGGATGGTGGCACGCAAAGGCATCACTTGGCAGTGGCTCCGGCGACCTCGCTTACGTCAGCCGACAACGGCAAATTGTGTTTCATTAGAGGTGGAGTTGCTGGTCCAGGAGATGATTGCCAAGAATGTCATCATCCCGGTACCCCCAGATTACCCTGTATTCACGTCAAAACTGTTTTTGGTTCCCAAACGGGACAGTGTTCAGATGAGGCCGGTCGTAGACCTGTCGTATCTGAATCTTCACATTTACAACGAGTCTTTCAGAATGTTAACAGTTCATCAAATCAGGCTAACACTTCCGCCGGGTGGGTGGATGTGTTCCCTAGACCTGACAGACGCCTATTGGCACGTGTCGGTCAACAAAAGATTTCAAAGGTTTCTGGCCTTGAGGATCAGGCACCAAAATTTTGTTTTTCAGAGGATGCCGTTCGGTTTGAACCTAGCACCTCGATTATTCACGAAACTAGTCCGGCAAGCCCTGATGCCATTGTTAAAACAGGGAATCAGAGTGTTGTGGTATCTAGACGACTGGCTGGTGGTGGCAGAGACACAACAATTATGCATAAAACATGTCAATATCATTTTAAATCATGTCAAAACTCTAGGCTTCAAGGTAAATCTGGTAAAGTCAAACCTTGTTCCCTCAAGAGTAATTCAGTGGATAGGGCTGGTCTGGGACATCGCCGCTCTCACTCTGAGTCAGAGTGTGGACAATCGCAACAGGTTTCGCAGGAAACTGTTCAGGTTTCTTCACAGTCTGACTACGACACGAAGAGTCTGGGAGTCTCTGGTCGGCTCTCTCAACTGGATTCAGCTAACTGTCAAGTTGGGCCGGTTGAAAGTAAAACGATTAATATTGGAGGGCAACAAATATTTCCCACTCTTACCGGCGGGAAAATTATGGCCCATACCAAAATTAATCCACACCTTACTAGCGGTCTGGGCGAAGAGGGAAACATTGCACTCAATCATGTCATGGACCTCTCCTCCTCCAACGGTATGGGTAGACACGGATGCGTCAGGCACCATAGGGTGGGGATTTCAGTCAAATCAGGGGCACCAGGGTCAGGGACTTTGGTCCCACTTAGAAATCTCTCACATAAATGTCAAAGAGTTACTAGTCCCATTGTATTTCCTTCAGGCTCACGGCCCGGCGTTACGGGGCAAGTCAGTGGCCTTCAGAATGGACAATCTGAATGCAGTTCACTGTATTCAGAAACAAGGGTCAACGAGGTCAAGGAAGTTGCTACTCGTGTCGGAAGAGATTTTTGTTCTAGCCACCAGTCTAGATATTTATCTTCACGCATCTTATCTCCCAGGCGTAGCGAACGTCTGGGCAGACGCTCTGTCCCGGAGACAGAGCACGACAGTAGAATGGGAGCTCAAGCAACCCATTTTCGACCTAATGATTGCGGAGCTCTCCCATCCACAAGTGGATCTTTTTGCGTCCGAGGAGACTCACAAGCTCCCTCTATACCTCACCCGCCGGACGATAACGCCGGCAGGGGGGCCAGACGCCCTAGTGACAGACTGGAACAGATGGAGCTCCATCTATCTGTTTCCGCCGCCAGATGCGTCACTAATGTGCCACGTAGTGAACAAACTACGAGTTTATCGAGGCTTAGTCTCGCTAATCGCGCCCCTGTGGCCAGCGCAGGTGTGGTGCCAGCAGTTAATAATGTGGTGCCCGGACCCGGTATCGCTCCCGGTCGGGTACTTCCACTTAGACACGATTGGCAACCTAGAGACCTCGCTGACTTTTGCATTATGGACATTCAGGAGGCCAAGTGGCTAGCACCATACGGTAGGGATGTGACCAATAAATTGCTCAATCAATATACTCAGTCTACTAAGCGACAATATCAATCTCATTGGAAAGCTTTTACTTCTTGGATTGTTAGAACGGAACAAACTGTACCCTCAGTGGCATTGGTTTTTAATTACTTGAACTATCTGTTTGAGCAGAAACGTTTATCTGTGGTGACTTTGAAGAATCACTTAACTGCGATTAGAGTGCCCTTTTTCGACCTTACAGGTCTATCCATACCGGTGGCGGAGGAAACAGGATTTATGAGAGCATGTTTTAAACTCCGCCCACCTCCCCGTCAGCTCATGCCTACTTGGTCTCTGGACAAAGCTTTGTCTTTACTTCATTCTCGTCTGTATCAAAACACTGCAGACTTTGCTTTAATCTTAAAGAAGGCAGTTTTCCTTTTGGCTTTGGCCACCGGAAACAGAGTGTCTGAGCTGGCGGCGATGAGCAACACACCTAATTGTCTTAGGTTTGGTAGACTTAATGATTCAATTTCCATTGCACCCTCCCCGGCGTTTGTAGCCAAGAATGAGCATAGTGCACACGTGTTTTCTGAATTCACGGTGCCGGCGTTAAAAAGGGGAAAGGTGCATCATAATTTATGTCCAGTGCAAGCTCTAACCAAATATTTAAGAATAGCTCCTCATAACCCCCAAGGTGCTTTATGGGTAGCGAGTACGGGTAAACGCTTACTTAAACGGCGATTAGCCTCTCTTCTAGTAGAAGTCATTAAAGAGAGTAATCCCGGCGTTGTGGGTAGGGCCCACGATTTACGCAAGTGGGCGGCCTCTTTACGTTTCCTAAAAAACTTTTCAGTTGAAGATATTGCGTCCACACAGTTGTGGGCGTCTAATCATACGTTTCTCTCTAGATACTTGTCAGTTGCTCTAGACAAACCTTCCTTACCATGTATAGCTTTAAGGCAGAGGGTCTAGGTGGCCCTGCAGTCACTTATGTTTATTTTCAAGGAAGGGGGGGGGGGGGTGCAGTCAGTTGACATAGGACACCCTAGACCCCGCCGGAGTATGAGAGCTGTGATACAATTTAAGGTTGAAATGTGATATGAAAAATTTCTCTGAGAGAATTTGTGCTAGTACAAAGTTTAGTACAAAACAACGGTGTTGTTATAGTAGTTTTAGCTGCGAAAGCAATGTAACATTAGTTCAATGGAGTTCATTAGCAATTGATCTCCACATGTATTTTGGGGTTTATGATGTGCACATATAAACTTATAACTTATTATTTGTCACCACTCGTTGAGTGGGGTGCCTTTTGTAACTACAGATCTGTGTTCAGAATCTTCAGGGTTACCTATTTTTGTCAGGCAGGCTTCTTTGAAGCACGCACCTGCCTGAACCCCCTTTTTCTTGTATATTTCCGGCCTACGCCGTATTAAATACATTTTTCAAAAAGTAAGAATACTATGTGGTTGTTTTTATTATCTGCTTTTCTAGAGTTATGATATGATTACGAATGTCCCCCTCCAGTCTTAGATATCAGGCATGTTCGTCAATGATGGAGGGGCCACTAATAAATTATAGGTTTGACTCCTGTAAGGAGATAAAGAAAACCTAATATTTAGTAGTGGCCCCGTAATCATTGACGACTGGGGCCCTCCCGACCGTCCCCTTCCCATTCGTTGATGTATTAAGGATTTTGGTTTACTTGATATGTCAGTGAAGGAGGAATGACGCCTGATTCAGCGTCTGGTCAGAAATCCACACAAGTACATCCACGATATGATGGAAAGCTTATTGGATAGTTATTCTTATTTTCTTTTTGTTTTTATTTTTTACGAAGTTTTTTCGTAGTGAGAACCCAATTCATAATGACTGAAGCCATGAGTGAGGTCGCGTGCGCTCATGATGAAGGCTCCTCAGTTTTTAAATGCTCTGCGCGGTAGATTCAAACTACGGCGGATTAGTGTTTGAAGAGGATGCCTTATGTAATAGGCATGTTCGTCAATGATTACGGGGCCACTACTAAATATTAGGTTTTCTTTATCTCCTTACAGGAGTCAAACCTATAATAATTATATAAAAGGTTGGAGAATGTTAGCAACGGAAAAATCAAGGATATTCAGGAGGTATGGTGGAGAGGCTAGGTCGGAAAGGAGTCGAGGAGCATGGGGGGTTAATGAGAGGGAGAGGGTTCAGGGGGCTACATGGAAGTTTGACCCTAAGGTCTCCGGGCGTAGGGGTGGCATTAGACTACAGTTGATATTGGAGTTTGGGAGTTAATGACAGGGAAAGTATGTTAGCCAAATGCTACCGGGGGATGAACAATACGGGGTGGTATATGAGTCTGGAAAGGATAGAATCATGTGGACTGTGAGGCTGGGGGGAAGAGGAGGTTAACTGTAGGTGTGTGCTTGACTGTGGATCAAAGTAGGGAAAAACATGGTGTATTATTACTCGTCAATACGATGGTTATGGATACTGTTAATCTGACACTATTTCTTGCTGATCTAGTTGTTCCTGGGAACTGCATTTTCTATGATATATACACCAAAGAAAACGACAGTTCGTAGGGTTAACTTCGGTATTGTTTCGTGGTGAAAATGTGTCGAGACAATGGTAACAGAGGGTGGTATATACAATCTCTGGTTGGGGTAAGAATTAAAGTTATTGCATGGTGGCTAACATCTTCAGTCATTGCTGGCTAGGTCTTACAGGAACAATGGTTCTATATACACTGGTGTACCCGTGGGTATCATAGTTTCTTATCAATTAGGACATGGGGTTTTAACATACTACTTCTCGGATGGAAGAACATAAATAGATTTATGGGGGCGGTTGGTCTTCAGAAACTTAGTCTGGCAAGACAAGGTATTTTAAGGGGGTGAACATATTACTTCTCGGATGGAAGAACATACATAGATTTATGGCTGTCTGAACTGGTTGGCATTGGCTCAACCCAGGGACAGGGCATGGGTGTATTAAATGAATGTGTATTCATGTTTATCATCATGTAGGTAGAGTCTGGCGGGTAAGAGGTGTAGGACACGAAGCAAAATAGAGTAGTGTGGACTGTGGATACGAAGGAGGTGATTGGAAGACGTATAACAATTGTGGAAAAGTAAATGGAAGAGATGAACACAATGGCGGATAAAGATAACTAACCTAAGGATTGAATACATGCATGAATGACGACATTATAGCCGTCATCCTAATAAGGTGATGAAACCTGGTTGGTCTGCACATGGCACAATACGACACAAGGACAGTGCCGCTATGTCGTATCAATACTGGTGGCATACTCCGGTTAATATTATATATACACTTAGTTACTAGAGGAACAATGCAAGGGGGCGACTGAGCATGGGGTTACATATATCTATACTCGTCATGGAAAAATGATATACGAGGTCTAGGGACAGGCATGGGTATTTTAACCTGGGAGGAACATACATAGATTTATGGGGCGATCGGTCTTCAGAAACTTAGTCTGGCAAGACAAGGTATTTTAGGGTATGTTGATATTGACATCCTAATTTAGGGACAGGGCATGGGTGTATTAACTTTAAGGTGTATTTATGTTCGTCATCATGTAGGTAGAGGTGTAGGACACGAGGGGTAGTGTATATGTGAGGTGTGGGAAAGGTCAGTGTTTAGAAGGGGTAGGCAGGTGTGGTTTGGAGCTGCTTAGCCCTGCGGGCCTCGGCCTGTCTGAACTGGTTGGCTTGGTCACCTGGTCCTTTCGTTATGTGGGCCTTTCTTTCGGGTGTTTCTGTGTGGTGTTCGCTCGTGGCTTCTGTGGTGGGCTTCTCGTTCTGGGGCATTTTAGAAAAGTTAGTTCAAACTCCCACAATTTATTAGTGGCCCCTCCATCATTGACGAACATGCCTATTACATAAGGCATCCTCTTCAAACACTAATCCGCCGTAGTTTGAATCTACCGCGCAGAGCATTTAAAAACTGAGGAGCCTTCATCATGAGCGCACACGACCTCACTCATGGCTTCAGTCATTATGAATTGGGTTCTCACTACGAAAAATCTTCGTAAAAAATAAAAACAAAAAGAAAATAAGAATAACTATCCAATAAGCTTTCCATCATATCGTGGATGTACTTGTGTGGATTTCTGACCAGACGCTGATTCAGGCGTCATTCCTCCTTCTTTGCTCTGCGCTCAGCCTGCCCGGACGTACCTTCCAGGCTCCGCTGGTTCCGCATTCGTTGCGTCCCTAGTGAGTTTTTTCTCATTTGTTTACTCTAGGATGTATCGAGTAAGGTTAGGATAGGCGTAGCAGGAGTGTCCTGGGCTGGTTGCCCGCAGTGCAGTGTCTTTTGGGTCGTGTGTATGGGGCATCTATTTCGGATGTACCCTCGTGGTCCTGTTGTGGACACGTGAACTTTTCACAGTTGTGTTAGTTTGTGATGCAGGCGGCTTTCATTACGCGTTAATTATTGCTGCCTTTTATCCTTCTGATGAGGTAAGCTGTGTGTTTGCTGACGTTCCCAGCGTATTTTTCTTCACTTAGTGAAGTTTTTTCTGGGTCCGTGTCAGGCTTCCCGGGGTGGGAAGTTATCGCTACGGTGGTGTGTTGGCGGTGGTTCCTGTTGTGATATTCCAATGTGTGTTTATATTTCAACTATTTTCATGCCGTCTACCTAGGCCTAGCCAGCCGCTCGTAGCTTTGCCACATGTCTAGTGTTATTATTTATTTTATAAATATGCCCTACTGTGTCATGTGTATCCGGGTTTTAGTTGTGTATTGGCTAATTCCTCGGACTATAATTGTTTCCTGGTTTAGTTGTGTATTGGCTAATTCCACGGATTATGTTGTGACCTTGGTTAGTCGTGCGTGACTCTCCTCGTGTCGTATTGTTCAGATGGTGTCTGTTCAGGGTGGGGCTTGCCTTCCGGCGGGTTTTTCTCGGTTTCACCATGAAAAATCCTGACCGATGAGCAGTGTTGGGCCACACGTGGTTTTTAACTCTGGCTGGTTCCCCGGCGTGGGGAGGTGTCTGTGGCTCTCCAGGACTGCGTCTCTGTGGGTGCCTGGTTTCAGGCCTCCTTTAATTCCCGGCGGGATGGCTGTACCCATCCTTATATATATATATAGATATATAAAAAACGACGTTCTTGCGAACATTCGTTTTTATAGGTTTTTTCTACCTGGTTTACGACAACCACATGGAAAACCTAGCTGTTGTTTAGGCGTTCCTCCCCGGCGATCTTTTACAAAGAAGTGGGGTCAGGAACTTGTGGGGTTAACTTTTAGACTTCTCACCCGGTGGGTGCATCTGAGCAGGGTGGGATAAACGACTTAGGTCTCATATAGTTAACCAATCCATTTTAGTGATACTCTGTGTATCGCTGCCTTTACTCTTACGGCAATTGAAGGTTCAGTGAGGTTTAACCAAATCGATTCCCACACCCGGCGGGTGCTCCTAAGTGGAGGAACTAAGGAATTTATAACAAATTCAATTTCGATTAACCTTAATTTGGTGATACATTCAGTATCGCCGCCTTCTATTTTTACGACGATCTTTTGGGACAATTCGTTAAAAAATCAGATCTCGTATATTCCTGCCCTGGGCTATTCTACTAAAATATTTCAAGGGCCGGCGTCTTTATGAGGGGGGCTTTGTTACAAAATTGAATCTTGAGACAGTCACCACTTCCTACAGACTATAAGTGCCATACTGGACCATTATATCAGAGGGTATTCTTCATGTTCTTTAGCTAAAAAGATTTGTTTAGCCTCTTTACACCCCGCCGCGTAGCGAGATGTGTTAGCTGTGTCTTTGCATCCCGTTACCCGGCGGGTTATTAACACTGGTATGCGAACACTTGGGTTAACCTTATGAGCATTAATTCCTGGAAATTTTTCTTTATTTTTCCAGAGCTGAGCTCCGGCGGACCAATACAGACCCGGCGGTAGTTTCCTCACACCAGTCTCTGTCATGGCTACTGTGGCCCCAGTTTTTGCCCTGTGCATTACCCCTACTTGCGCGGGCATCCCGATTTTTGCGCATACCCTTTGCATAAGGTGTGTTAAATGTCTAGACCGTTCAAGGGGTCTCTGGGTTACACTTAATTGTTCCTTTTGCTCCCAATTAGCCAATAAAGTCCTGTGTGACAATGACAAGACCGCGGCGGTAGCGTTGAGAGAGGTCAGACAACAAATGTCGGCCTACACTACCATTGTCGCACATAAGTCACTTCAATGTGACAACGTCCCACTTTGGGATAAGTTGCTGTCAGAGCACCCTCCCCCTAAACGTACCTCTAGAGTAACGGGTTTTAAGCCGACAGAGACTAGCCAGGGTTCTGTATCGTCTGTGGATACGTCTAAACGCCCGAGAGAGCCTACTCCCCCGGCAGCCACCTCCTCGTCGCAGGCGAGATCGAGGTCAAGGTCACCTCTCAGACAGCAGTCTTCAAGTCGTGCCTCTTCCCCGGCTAGTAAGAAGAGTAAGACTGAAGCTTCCACCAGTGGTCATGGTGGTGATTCTTCCAAATCTAGGTCTAGTTCGCGGTCACACCGTAGCCACAAATCCTCCAAAAAGGATTCCCATAGGAAGTCCTCTCGACATTCTCCTAAGTCTAGTGCATCTCGTCGTACCTCTACACCTGAAAATTTTTCTGTTACAGCCTCAGAGTATAGTGAAGCGCCTGTCCCTAAACAAGATTTACCTATTGATATTTTAACCCTAGAAACGGAAAGTTCAGGAAATTCAATAATTGAGAATGTTTCAGACTCTCAAGAGAGCGTAGGCCAGAGCCTCGGTGTTTGGCGGTTTGCTCAACCAGGGTCTGACCATCCACGTCCGACTCATACGAGTCACACAGTAGCCGATGTCCACAGGGACGCGGCGACCCCATCCTCTATCCCTGACTTATCTTGGAAACAAGGTGCCCCTGCCTCGGCGGGGTCTTCTCAGGAGGATCGGGAGGAACAAGATGAAGTGTCAATAATTTCAGATAGGGATGGACAAGGGTCAGGCTCAGGCCTGGACGCCGCCCATGATAATACTGATTCACCTGAAAGTTCTGCATCTAACCAGTTTGTTACAGCACAAGAAATTGATGGGTTACTTACTCATGCTCTATCTAAATTCTTTAGTCAACAACGAGAAAACCCCACAATGGACTTGGGGGCTCCCTTGACAAGTTCTGCGGTACGGCCTCTGATAACGTCAATCGATTTATCTAAGATTCCTAACCCTCCTACTCTGTCACCGGCAGGGAGCTCTAAGCCAGCTACGGCGGCATTCACTACGTCAAATGTCAGGGTCATCACGGATGTTAATCCACCCCCTCTAGACAAAGCGCCTCTTAGAAAGGTAGCTATGCCCCTGCTTTATGGGCCAGACGAGTCATGGGTTCTTTTGAACCCCTCTAAGCCAGAGCTTGCCCAGCCTACCTTGTCAGGGGAACTCCCGGTACCACGTGAGTGGTTTATCCAGGGAAATAAGTCAAAGAAATTAAGGGCATTGGATGCCTTGGGTAATGTTTTGGACGTAAATATCAAGGCTATACCTAGTTATTATCATCAGGATTATTTTGTTTATGCATCTAAGCCTGCTTTACCCCCTGCCTCAGCTTCAAAACTTTTTTCAGACTGGTCTAAGCTGGATGGGTTTAATGATATTAAGGCTCTGTCGGCTCTTACTCCTGAACTAGATTTACAGACCGTCACAGACGAGACAGCTAATCCAGTGTTGAAGGTGGGACAGTTGGGACCAGGACCTTGGGTGGATTGGGAGGTAGAGGCTCAAAACTTTGCAACCACTTTCACTTCTAAATCTTCCCACCAGATCCCTCAGGATACACATTCATGGTTCTCCATGCCGGTAGGTTCTGCCGGCGGAGTTCCGTCAGCTTTATTTTCTTTTCTAGCTGCCCCTAAGATTAATCTTTGTGAACTAAAGGACCCATTCACTACCCCTACCCCTACTCACCTAGACAGAGAATTTAGGCTAAGGGGAAAAGCTTTCCGCCTGTTTTCACAGTACATAGTTTCTCAGCAGGTGGCTAAGTCTTTACTCAGGTCTACTCAGGCAATCGCAGACGCGGATGCTCGAAGATCAGTTGAGTTATCCCGGCGTCTGATTCTTCAGTCGTCGATTCAATCCTTAGGTGACATACGCACAGCCTTACTTGAGGCGGTGCGAGCACGACAGGATCTTAGGATGTCATTAGTTCGCAAGCTGCCTGATCGCATTGCTAACCAGGTGGTAATGTCCCCAATACTTACTCCTTCTTTAATGTCCCCTGATGTATGGCGAACAGTGTTTAACATGGCACAGGCCGTGAAGCACAGTCCCGCACAGGCTAAGAAACCTGCATTTAACTTCCCCAAACCTAAGCCTCCTACTAAAGCTCAGCCAGGGGGTTCTAAGCCGTTTCTTCCTCCTAAGTCCTCCCAATCCCCCCTGGGTCAGTACAGGCATAGACAGAGAGGGTTTTCAGGACAGAGAGGACGCGGCCAGTATAAGCCGGGGCAGGGCCAGTCTTCGGCCCACACCAGCCAGCCGGCGAAGCGTCCAACACCACCAAACCCACCATCAAAAAACTAAAGTCTCTCTCACTCCCAGTGCCTATCTTAAAGCCGGAGGAACCGAGGGAAGTACAGCCGGCGAACCCTTGTCTGCTAACGGGGTCGTTCCGAACGTGTCACCAAGCATGGCCGTTAAAAACCTGGGCACGGATGGTGGCACGCAAAGGCATCACTTGGCAGTGGCTCCGGCGACCTCGCTTACGTCAGCCGACAACGGCAAATTGTGTTTCATTAGAGGTGGAGTCGCTGGTCCAGGAGATGATTGCCAAGAATGTCATCATCCCGGTCCCTCCAGATTACCCTGTATTCACGTCAAAACTGTTTTTTGGTTCCCAAACGGGACAGTGTTCAGATGAGGCCGGTCGTAGACCTGTCTTATCTGAATCTTCACATTTACAACGAGTCTTTCAGAATGTTAACAGTTCATCAAATCAGGCTAACACTTCCGCCGGGAGCTGGATGTGTTCCCTAGACCTGACAGACGCCTATTGGCACGTGTCGGTCAACAAAAGATTTCAAAGGTTTCTGGCCTTGAGGATCAGGCACCAAAATTTTGTTTTTCAGAGGATGCCGTTCGGTTTGAACCTAGCACCTCGACTATTCACGAAACTAGTCCGGCAAGCCCTGATGCCGTTGTTAAAACAGGGAATCAGAGTGTTGTGGTATCTAGACGACTGGCTGGTGGTGGCAGAGACACAACAATTATGCATAAAACATGTCAATATCATTTTAAATCATGTCAAAACTCTAGGCTTCAAGGTAAATCTGGTAAAGTCAAACCTTGTTCCCTCAAGAGTAATTCAGTGGATAGGGCTGGTCTGGGACACCGCCGCTCTCACTCTGAGTCAGAGTGTGGACAATCGCAACAGGTTTCGCAGGAAACTGTTCAGGTTTCTTCACAGTCTGACTACGACACGACGAGTCTGGGAGTCTCTGGTCGGCTCTCTCAACTGGATTCAGCTAACTGTCAAGTTGGGCCGGTTGAAAGTAAAACGATTAATATTGGAAGGCAACAAATATTTCCCACTCTTACCGGCGGGAAAATTATGGCCCATACCAAAATTAATCCACACCTTACTAGCGGTCTGGGCGAAGAGGGAAACATTGCACTCAATCATGTCATGGACCTCGCCTCCTCCAACGGTATGGGTAGACACGGATGCGTCAGGCACCATAGGGTGGGGATTTCAGTCAAATCAGGGGCACCAGGGTCAGGGACTTTGGTCCCACTTAGAAATCTCTCACATAAATGTCAAAGAGTTACTAGTCCCCTTGTATTTCCTTCAGGCTCACGGCCCGGCGTTACGGGGTAAGTCGGTGGCCTTCAGAATGGACAATCTGAATGCAGTTCACTGTATTCAGAAACAAGGGTCAACGAGGTCAAGGAAGTTGCTACTCGTGTCGGAAGAGATTTTTGTTCTAGCCAGCAGTCTAGATATTTATCTTCACGCATCTTATCTCCCAGGCGTAGCGAACGTCTGGGCAGACGCTCTGTCCCGGAGACAGAGCACGACAGTAGAATGGGAGCTCAAGCAACCCATTTTCGACCTAATGATTGCGGAGCTCTCCCATCCACAAGTGGATCTTTTTGCGTCCGACGAGACTCACAAGCTCCCTCTATACCTCACCCGCCGGGCGATAACGCCGGCAGGGGGGCCAGACGCCCTAGTGACAGACTGGAACAGATGGAGCTCCATCTATCTGTTTCCGCCGCCAGATGCGTCACTAATGTGCCACGTAGTGAACAAACTACGAGTTTATCGAGGCTTAGTCTCGCTAATCGCGCCCCTGTGGCCGGCGCAGGTGTGGTACCAGCAATTAATAATGTGGTGCCCGGACCCGGTATCGCTCCCGGTCGGGTACTTCCACTTAGACACGATTGGCAACCTAGCGACCTCGCTGACTTTTGCATTATGGACATTCAGGAGGCCAAGTGGCTAGCACCATACGGTAGGGATGTGACCAATAAATTGCTCAATCAATATACTCAGTCTACTAAGCGACAATATCAATCTCATTGGAAAGCTTTTACTTCTTGGATTGTTAGAACGGAACAAACTGTACCCTCAGTGGCATTGGTTTTTAATTACTTGAACTATCTGTTTGAGCAGAAACGTTTATCTGTGGTAACTTTGAAGAATCACTTAACTGCGATTAGAGTGCCCTTTTTCGACCTTACAGGTCTATCCATACCGGTGGCGGAGGAAACAGGATTTATGAGAGCGTGTTTTAAACTCCGCCCACCTCCCCGTCAGCTCATGCCTACTTGGTCTCTGGACAAAGCTTTGTCTTTACTTCATTCTCGTCTGTATCAAAATACTGCAGACTTTGCTTTAATCTTAAAGAAGGCAGTTTTCCTTTTGGCTTTGGCCACCGGAAACAGAGTGTCTGAGCTGGCGGCGATGAGCAACACACCTAATTGTCTTAGGTTTGGTAGACTTAATGATTCAATTTCCATTGCACCCTCCCCGGCGTTTGTAGCCAAGAATGAGCATAGTGCACACATGTTTTCTGAGTTCACGGTGCCGGCGTTAAAAAGGGGAAAGGTGCATCATAATTTATGTCCAGTGCAAGCTCTAACCAAATATTTGAGAATAGCTCCTCAAAACCCCCAAGGTGCTTTATGGGTAGCGAGTACGGGTAAACGCTTACTTAAACGGCGATTAGCCTCTCTTCTGGTAGAAGTCATTAAAGAGAGTAATCCCGGCGTTGTGGGTAGGGCCCACGATTTACGCAAGTGGGCGGCCTCTTTACGTTTCCTGAAAAACTTTTCAGTTGAAGATATTGCGTCCACACAGTTGTGGGCGTCTAATCATACGTTTCTCTCTAGATACTTGTCAGTTGCTCTAGACAAACCTTCCTTACCATGTATAGCTTTAAGGCAGAGGGTCTAGGTGGCCCTGCAGTCACTTATGTTTACTTTCACGGAAGGGGGGGGGGGGGGGTGCAGTCAGTTGACATAGGACACCCTAGACCCCGCCGGAGTATGAGAGCTGTGATACAATTTAAGGTTAAAATGTGATATGAAAATTTCTCTGCGAGAATTTGTGCTAGTACAAGGTTTAGTACAAAACAACGGTGTTGTTATAGTAGTTTTAGCTGCGAAAGCAATGTAATATTAGTTCAATGGAGTTCATTGGCAATTGATCTCCACATGTATTTTGGGGTTTATGATGTGCACATATAAACTTATAACTTATTATTTTTGTCACCACTCGTTGAGTGGGGTGCCTTTTGTAACTACAGATCTGTGTTCAGAATCTTCAGGGTTACCCATTTTTGTCGGGCAGGCTTCTTTGAAGCACGCACCTGCCTGAACCCCTTTTTCTTGTATATTTCCGGCCTACGCCGTATTAAATACATTTTTCAAAAGTAAGAATACTATGTGGTTGTTTTTATTATCTGCTTTTCTAGAGTTATGATATGATTACGAATGTCCCCCTCCAGTCTTAGATATCAGGCATGTTCGTCAATGATGGAGGGGCCACTAATAAATTATAGGTTTGACTCCTGTAAGGAGATAAAGAAAACCTAATATTTAGTAGTGGCCCCGTAATCATTGACGACTGGGGCCCTCCCGACCGTCCCCTTCCCATTCGTTGATGTATTAAGGATTTTGGTTTACTTGATATGTCAGTGAAGGAGGAATGACGCCTGAATCAGCGTCTGGTCAGAAATCCACACAAGTACATCCACGATATGATGGAAAGCTTATTGGATAGTTATTCTTATTTTCTTTTGTTTTTATTTTTTACGAAGTTTTTTCGTAGTGAGAACCCAATTCATAATGACTGAAGCCATGAGTGAGGTCGCGTGCGCTCATGATGAAGGCTCCTCAGTTTTTAAATGCTCTGCGCGGTAGATTCAAACTACGGCGGATTAGTGTTTGAAGAGGATGCCTTATGTAATAGGCATGTTCGTCAATGATTACGGGGCCACTACTAAATATTAGGTTTTCTTTATCTCCTTACAGGAGTCAAACCTATAGTATCGTTTCCTGATTACAAAACAGCCGTTTCGTCTATACACAGATGTCTCCCTATATGCCATTGGTGCTGTATTAGCTCAAGTACAGGATGGAAAGGAACACGTCATCGCCTATGCTAGTTCAACTTTAAACACCGCCCAACAGAATTATGCAGCCACTAAAAGAGAATGTTTAGGTATTATCTGGGCATTAAACCATTTCCATTCATTTGTCTTAGGAGAACAACTAGATATTATAACGGACCATCAATCCTTGCAATGGCTTAGACGATGTGAGACCAATTCAGCTTGTTAGTTCGTTGGAGGGAGACATTAGAAGAGTATGATTTTGTGATTCATTATCATCCTGGTAAGTTACATACGAACGCCGATGCTCTCTCTCGCCTTCCCGTGCCAGAACAAATACCCACGAATCTCGCTGCCTTGCAACAAACTGATCTGATCAACACATCAATAACCATGACTCTAACATCTACTGAACCAACACTACTTCAATCTTGGGAAAGAAAAATCAAGCCAAAATGGATTCCGAAATATATTTGTTCCCATCTTACTCGTTGGGGTGATCAACTTACCACAGAATCAGGACACGTAGTTGTAGAGCCCAATATAGCCCAAGAGTACATGATTTCGATACACGAAGGAAATGGAATCTATTTAGGACAGAGAAAAATGCTCAAAGTCTTCCAAGATCAATATTGGACCATCAACCCATCTGGCATTGCAAAAAGAGTGACCGAAGCTTGCAAACTCTGTGCTCTAGGAAAAGATAGATGCAGAACAGCAGGACCAGCAGGAACTGTTTCAGCCCATAAACCATTCCAAACACTCTCTCTTGATGTAATGGGACCTTTTCTTGTTGGCAACGGCATAACGTTACATAGTCACGTTTGTCGACATCTACTCAAAATTTCTCATAGCCTGCCCCACCAAAGATCACAGTGCATCCACCGTAGCTAACTTACTTGCCACTGAAATATTTCCTATATTCGGATTACCGATATCTTTACTGTCTGACAACATCACCGAATTTAGAGGACAAGTTTGGGAGGCTTTCACTAAACAATGCGGCATACGCATTAAACACTCTTCCCCCTACTGGCCCCAAGGGAATGCAATCCGCGAGCATAGTCATCGCACTATAAATAATCAATTACGCACTAGGATGATTGCGTTAAACACCTCTGACTGGCCATCTCAGATAAAGATGATTCAGTGGGGTATGAACACTTGCCCAAAAGAAGACGGTATTTCCCCACATGAGCGAGTGTATGGCATCGCCCCTATCTTATTGCCTTTTCATCACCTTGCACAACCCTCTACCACTGAACTCACGATCGATCCCCTCCAGCAGTTAAAAAACACCCTCCATAACGCTCAAGTCTGCCAAGATATCAAACATGATACCACTGATAAGCAAAATACCTTCGCCATAGGTGACATGGTCATGGTAGCCAAGCTACCTGTTATCAACAAATTAGGTCTTCGATACGTGGGTCCGTATACAGTATCTCAAATCCCAAACCCCTATCAAGTAATCATTAACTACCACGGAGAGACAAGAACATACCAAAATCGATTCGTCAGAATTTATAAACCAATCGACAAAAGACATGAACATGAACCTCTCTTAACAGATAACGAACGTCCCAAACTCACCTTCTCCTAATTCCCCTGCTTACCATCCAACTCCAATACCTACAGTACATCTAAAAATTCATGCCTCACCATAAATCAACCAACACCATCAACAAAATCAACCAACAATCCACAGAAGTCGTTCCTTCAACACACGCCGAGAACGCCCCACCCTTTACTTCTCTCACCAGGTGCCCCCCCCCAACTCATACCAACTCTAACACATCGACAAACAAAACCGACTTACCCTTACCTGCCCGCTATACCTTACGACCATGAGCACAACTTAAACCTTCAGTCAACACCAAGTGTCGAACGGTAATTATAAAAAAAAAAAAAAAAAAAAAAAAAATCCAATGCTCAACCTATTCCCACTGCCCTCAAGCAACCTCACCACCGACGCTTAATTCTCCACATCCTCCACCTCTCCTCCTACCTCACCGCTACCAAAAAGGCAACGCCCATATACAGTACCTCTTTTTCTAGCTCCCCAACCAGATCCACCTCCAGTTCAAACGCTTACAACTCAAATTCTTCATCGCCCACTTCCTCAACTCCGAAATACTACCACAACCCCTCTCTCCGAAAACATCTTCTGTCACACTCCCCACTAGCTTAGAAAAGAAACAACTTACTTCCCAATCACCAGTAAAATCATTTATTCCTAAACCTGACTCTTCAAACACCTCAAATCTCTCGTCAAAGCCTAAACCATCAACCTCAACAAACACACATACCACCCTTCCTATTACAATTCGTCTTGCCCCACCCAATCTCTCCCCTTTTCCATCAACTGTATCACCAAAACATCAACCCCAATCATTAATACAAACACCAACGAAACAAAGTCGTAGCCTCAACAAAACTCTCTCCCCTCCACCGAGCACCCCTAACCCTAAACCCACACATTACAAACCTTCATCTTCATCAGACTCTAGCCCAGAGCCGTCTATCAGGACAAATTTTCGCACTAAATAGGGTTGACTATAGTCTATTTTTTTCCAGCTGGTGGTAAATTGCCACATCTTCATCTTAATTACTTAGCTATTACGAAGATCTTAATTGTAGCGAAATATGTAGCTGATTATGAAAACTTGGCAATAAGATGATGCAGAGACATAGTAGTTTCATATATTTCCATTAAGTATCGAGAAATCAGCTACTAAGAGATTCAATTTACCATCAGCTGGAAAAAATAGAGTATAGTCAAACGACCAGCTAGATTCACACCTATCTTGATTTCAATACCTAAAACTCAAGATAACATACCCAAATCTACAAAAACAATACACACAACACATGCCAACAACTCTAATACAGTACGAATCGCTTTATAACTAACACAAATTCATCAAGTTCTCTGCTCTCTCTCTCTACCAGTTCAAGGAAAACTTAATCCCGGGTACTTTCGCGTCCGCATATTGCTATAACCTCCCTCAGGTCAAAGGTGGGATCACCACTTGCTTGACAGCCACCACTGTGACCACATCCACCCCTGCTACACATCTTCAGAGACAAGCTGCCATCATTTCACCAACGCCATTCATCAAAAGAGTAAAAATCTCAGCAGGCCACAACAATTTCGTCAGGATTCGGTACATTCATGAAGCCGTCACTGCATCGATAATCAACGAAACAGCAACCTCTCTGCAAGTCACCATAGACGCCAAGAAAACACCTGACCAGCATTCCCACAACTGGTGGAAATGTCTTCATTCATTAAAATTCACAAGCCACCACGGAAATCTACTTACCTTCGCCCTTGAGGCACAGGGACGTACATGCCTACGATGAAGAGGAGGGAAGTAAAATACAGAAGAAAAGGAAAACGTTAGAAGGAAGAGAAGAAGAAAAACAAGGAGAACAGAAGAAAGAAGAAGGGAAGAGACAGCGGAAGGAGAAAAGGAAGGCAGACAATGCGACCCCACCCAAGACAGGAATGTCCAACCCAACACCTACCACGACCCTCAGGAGCGGCAGGGTCACCACAATAACAGAAGCATGCCCGATCACCCCGGGAAAAATAATTTGCCTCGGGGTGAAATCGTCCACAGCAAAGAGAAGGGTCATTTTAACTCAACAGTTCTAAGAACAAGAAATAATTAACAAATGTATATATATAATATTAAGGATCATAATAAAAAATCTAAAAACCATTATGTAAAGAGTATGTATTAATTTTAACATTTAATATGTCACAAGGCAGATTCACTATCTTACCAAGATAGTGATCAGATAAAAGAAACATGTTGAAGGACTTCGTCAAGATACGAAAGTTCTAAAATCATCTAACCGAGATGCTTCTCTCTTTTAAAGAAATAATAAACACCTATGTACACGTCTTCTCAATTATAATATGAACATGATTAGATTAATATCCAGTATTCGAGAATGGATAATAAGTCGTAGGCGTGTGCATAAACATTTAACCGTCCTGGTGGTGTAATGGTTAAGGTGGCAAAAATATGTGTGTGATAACCCGGGTTCGAATCCCGGTGGATCATATATACTTTAAATAATTTCATTGGGGGTGTGGTGGTGAGATTAATAAAAATAATATTATTAGTAGGTTTAGGGATATTTCTTCGAGAGGCCGGTCTATATGATCTGTGCCCATGAATATTCTTTCCTCTCACTTAAACAGTAGGCTACCATAGTGCGGTTGGGAATATGAACATGATTAGATTAATATCCAGTATTCGAGAATGGATAATAAGTCGTAGGCGTGTGCATAAACCTTTAACCGTCCTGGTGGTGTAATGGTTAAGGTGGCAAAAATATGTGTGTGATAACCCGGGTTCGAATCCCGGTGGATCATAAATTATATACTTTAATTAATTTCATTGGGGGTGTGGTGATGAGATTAATAAAAATAATATTACCATTGTTTTATTTTTCAAACAAACCACATGTATTTCCTTCCTACTTTGGAGAATCGCGGGCCAACAAACCTTTGCCCACCTCCAGTTTATGAAGATGGGTCGGTACAGCTGAGGCGAATGCTTGGGCACAGTAGTCAAGTTTATTTCTGATGTATGATATGGGGAATGTTCGGAGGGTTGTGGCGTCTCCACCCCATGTTGTGCCTGCGATTGCTTTCATGATGTTCAGTCTTTGGTTGGTGTTGTATGTCATAATAATAATAATAATAATAATAATAATAATAATAATAATAATAATAATAATAATAATATTTATTCAGTTAGCATTTTACAATGTTGGTACCACATTATAGGTTTGACTCCTGTAAGGAGATAAAGAAAACCTAATATTTAGTAGTGGCCCCGTAATCATTGACGAACATGCCTATTACATAAGGCACCCTCTTCAAACACTCATCCGCCGTAGTTTGAATCTACCGCGCAGAGCATAGAAAATTGAGGAGCCTTCATCATGAGCGCACGCGACCTCACTCATGGCTTCAGTCATTATGAATTGGGTTCTCACTACGAAAAAACTTCGTAAAAAATAAAAATAAAAAGAAAATAAGAATAACTATTCAATAAGCTTTCCATAATATCGTGGATGTACTTGTGTGGATCTTTGACCAGACGCTGACTCAGGCGTCATTCTTCCTTCACTGACATATCAAGTAAACCAAAATCCTTAATACATCAACGAATGGGAAGGGAATGGTCGGGAGGGCCCCAGTCGTCAATGATTACGGGGCCACTACTAAATATTAGGTTTTCTTTATCTCCTTACAGGAGTCAAACCTATACTTTATTAGTGGCCCCTCCATCATTGACGAACATGCCTGATATCTAAGACTGGAGGGGGACATTCGTAATCATATCATAACTCTAGTAAAAGCAGATAATCAAACAACCACATAGTATTCTTACTTCGAAAAAATATATTTATTGGCGCAGCACATATATACAAAAGGGGGTTCAAGCAGGTGCGTGCTTCAAAGAAGCCTGCTTGATAAAAAAGGGTTAACTTTTGAGACTCTGCGAACAGATCTGTAAGTTAAAAAGGCACCCCACTCAACATAAGTGGTGAAAAATAAAAACTTATAAGTTTATATGTGCACATATAACCCCATAATAGTAGTGGATATATCTCGCAAAATATAACCAATGCTTAAAATTAATTGCTTCACAGCTAAAACTACTTACAACAACACTGTTGTTTGTACTATCATTGTACTAGCACAATTTCCTGCACTGAATAGTACAGAGAAATTTTTCATATCACAATACCCATAACTAGTATCACAGCTCTTATACTCCGGCGGGGTCTAGGGTGTCCTATGTTACACTGACTGCACCCCCCCCCCCCCTTTTCCTTGAAATTAAACAAAAAGTGACTTAAGGGCCACCTAGACCCTTTGCCTTAAAGCTATACATGGCAAGGAAGGTTTGTCTACAGCTACTGACAGGTATCGAGTCAAAAACGTCTGATTAGAGGCCCACAAATGTGTGGACGTAATATCTTCCACAGAAAAATTCTTAAGGAAACGCAAAGAGGAAATTCCATTTGCGTAAATCGTGGGCCCTACCCACAACGCCGGGATTACTCTCTTTAATGACCTCGACCAAAAGAGAAGCCAATCTACGTTTCAGCAAGCGCTTACCCGTACTTGCTACCCATAAAGCACCCTGGGGGTTTAGAGGAGCTACTCTCAAATATTTGGTTAGAGCCTGCACTGGACATAAATTATGGTGCACCTTTCCCCTTTTCAACGCCGGCACCGTGAACTCTGAAAACACGTGTTCACTGTGCTCATTCTTGGCTATGAACCCCGGGGAAGGTGCAATGTGAATACACTCATTAAGCCTACCAAACCTGAGGCAATTAGGTGTGTTGCTCATCGCCGCCAGCTCAGACACTCTGTTCCCGGTGGCCAAAGCCAAAAGGAATACTGCCGTTTTTAATAGTAATGTAAAATCTGCAGCATTTTGGTACAGACGGGAATGAAGTAACGACAATGCTTTGTCCAGAGACCAAGTAGGCATGAGCTGACGGGGAGGTGGACGGAGTTTAAAACATGCCCTCATAAAACCTGTTTCCTCCGCGACTGGTATGGTGAGACCGGTAAGGTCCCAAAATGGCATCCTAATCGCTGTTAAGTGATTTTTTAACGTTACCACAGATAAACGTTTCTGCTCGAACAGATAATTTAAATAATTAAAAACTAGAGCCACCGAGGGCACAGTTTGTTCTGTCCTAAGGATCCAAGAAGTAAAGGCTTGCCAATGTGATTGATACTGTCATTTTGTAGACTGAGTATATTGATTCATGAATTTATTGGTCACGTCTCTACCATATGGTGCTAGCCACTTGGCCTCCTGAATGTCCATAATGCAAAAGTCAGCGAGGTCGCTAGGTTGCCAATCGTGTCTAAGTGGAAAAACCCGACCGGGAGCGACACCGGGTGCGGGCACCACGTTTTCAATTGCTGGTACCATAACTGCGCCGGCCACAGGGGCGCGATTATCGAGACTAAGCCCCGATAATCTCGTAGTTTGTTTACTACATGGCACATTAGAGACGCGTCTGGCGGCGGAAACAGATAGATGGAACTCCACCTGTTCCAGTCTGTCACCAGGGCGTCTGGCCCCCCTGCCGGCGTTATCGTCCGGCGGGTGAGGTACATTGGGAGTTTGTGAGTCTCCTCGGACGCGAACAGATCCACTTGTGGATGGTAAAGCTCTGCAATCATTTGGTTGAAAATGGGTTGCTTGAGCGCCCATTCTACTGTTGTGCTTTGTCTCCGAGACAGAGCGTCTGCCCAGACGTTTGCTACGCCTGGGAGATAAGATGCGTGAAGATGAATGTCCAGCCTGTTGGCTAGAATAAAAATCTCTTCTGACACGTTTAGCAACTTCCGAGATCTCGTTGACCCTTGTTTCTGAATACAGTGAACCGCATTCAGATTGTCCATTCTGAAGGCCACCGACTTGCCCCGTAAAGTAGAGCCGTGAGCCTGAAGGAAATATAAGTGGACTAGTAATTCTTTGACATTGATGTGGGAGATTTCTAAATGGGACCAAAGCCCTTGACCCTGGTGCCCTTGGTTTGACTGAAAACCCCACCCTATCATTCCTGACGCATCCGTGTCTACCCATACCGTCGGCGGAGGAGAGGTCCATGACATTACTGAGTGCAACATTTCCCTCCTTCGCCCAGACCGCTAGTAAGTTGTGGATTAATTTTGGTATGGGCCATAATTTTTCCGCCGGTAATAGTGGAAAATATTTGTTGCCCTCCAATATTAAACGCTTTACTTTCAACCGGCCCAACATAACAGTTAGTTGAATCCAGTTGAGAGAGCCGACCAGAGACTCCCAGATTCTCCGTGTCGTAGTCAGACTGTGAAGGAACAGGAACAGTTTCCTGCGAAATCTGTTTCGATTGTCCACACTCTGACTCAGAGTGAGAGCAGCTGTGTCCCAAACCAGCCCTATCCACTGAACTACTCGTGAGGGAACAAGGTTTGACTTTACCAGATTTACCTTGAACCCTAGAGTTTTGACATGTTTTAATGTTATGTTGACATGATTTATGCATACTTGCTCCGTCTCTGCCACCACTAGCCAGTCGTCTAGGTACCACAAAATCCTGATCCCTTGTTTTAACAATGGCATCAGGGCTTGCCGGACTAATTTTGTGAATAAGCGAGGTGCCAGGTTTAATCTGAATAGCATCCTCTGAAAAACATAATTTTGATGCCTGATCCGTAAGGCCAGAAATCTTTGAAATCTTTTGTTTACCGAGACGTGCCAATAAGCGTCTGTCAGGTCTAAGGAACACATCCATCCTCCCGGCGGAAGTGTTAGCCTGATTTGGTGTACCGTTAACATCCTGAATGACTCGTTGTGAATGTGAAGGTTCAGATAAGACAGGTCTACGACGGGTCTCATCTGAACACTGTCCCTTTTGGGTACCAAAAATAGCTTGGATGTGAAGACTGGGTAATTTTGAGGGACCGGGATGATGACATTCTTGGCTACCATTTCCTTGATCAGTGACTCCACCTCTAATGAAACTAGATTCGCCGTAGTCGGCTGACATAAACGAGGTCGCCGGAGCCACTGCCAAGTGATGCCTTTGCGTGCCACCATCCTTGCCCAAGTATTTAACGGCCATGCTTGATGACACGTTCGGAACGACCCAGTTAGCAGACAAGGGTTCGCCGGCTGTACTACCCTCGGAACCACCCGCCTTGAGACCGGCCCCGGGAGTGAGAGAGACTTTAGTTTTTTGATGGTGGTGGAGATGGTGGTGGTGGACGCTTAGCCGGCTGGCCGACGTTGGCAGAAGACGGGCCTTGACCTGGTTTGTTATAGCCTCGTCCTTTCTGACCTGTAAACTTACCCTGTCTATACCTGTACTGACCTTGGGGGGAGGAGAACTTAGGTAGGTGAAAGGGATTAGATCCCCCCGGCTGTGCTTTTGCGACTGGCTTGGGTTTGGGAAAGTTAAAGGCAGGTTTCTTAGAAGGGGCGGGACTATGTTTAAAGGCCTGAGCCATATTAAACACAGTTCTCCACACATCAGGGGACATTAAAGAGGGAGTGAGCACTGGTGACATGACCACTTGATTCGCAATTCGATCAGGAAGTTTCCGTACCAAGGACATTCTGAGATCTTGTCTCGCCCGGACCGCCTCAAGCAAGGCTGTGCGGATGTCACCCAACGACTGAATCGACGTCTGAAGGAGCAATCGCCGAGATAGTTCAACCGACCTTCTGGCATCCGCGTCTGCGATTGCCTGAGTGGATCGGAGCATCGATTTCGCCACCTCGTACGTCACAATGTACTGAGAGAAAAGTCTAAACGCTTTCCCTCGTAGCCTAAATTCCCGGTCTAGGTGAGTTGGGGTAGGAGTAGTGAAAGTGTCCTTGAGTTCACATAGATTGATTTTGGGGGCAGCTAAGAAAGCAAACGAAGCCGAAGGGACTCCGCCGGCAGAACACACTGGCATAGAGAACCAAGAATGACTATCGTGAGGAATTTGGTGGGAAGATTTTGAGGTGAAGGTGGTCGCAAAGTTCTGAGCCTCCGTCTCCCATTCCACCCAAGGTCCCGGGCCCAACTCCCCCACCTTCAACACTGGATTAGCGGCTGAGTCTGTGACAGTTTGTAAATCTAGTTCTGGAGTGAGAGCTGACAGTGTTTTTATGTCATTAAAACCATCATGCTTGGACCAGTCAGAAAACAGTTTTGAAGCTGAGGCAGGGGGCAGGGCAGGTGTAGCAGTATATACAAAATAGTCCTGGTGATAATAGTTAGGAATGGCCTTAACATTAACATCTAGTACATTACCCAAAGTATCCAAGGCTCGTAACTTTTTAGATTTATTGCCTTGGATTACCCCCTCTTGTGGCACTGGAAGTTCCCCTGACAAGGTGGGTTGAGCGACCTCTGGTTTAGTGGGGATCAATTGTACCCATGACTCGTCTGGACCGTATAATAGGGGCATTGCTACCTTCCTTATTGGTGCTTTATCTAAAGGGGGTGGATTCACATCCGTTACAATCTTACACTAGAAGTAGTCAGTGCCGCCGAAGCAGGCCTAGTGACCACAGATGGTGATATAGAGGGAGGGTGAGGAATCTTAGTCAAAGCAATAGAAGTCATTAGAGGCCGAACATTGGAACTTGTCATGGAAGCTCCCAGGTCTACTGTAGGAGTCTCCGGCTGTTGGCCAATTTTTTTAGTTAGAGCATTAACCAGTAAACCATCTATTTCTTCTGCCGTGACAAATTTAGTTGACGACGAACTCAGAGGTGAATCATTCCGATCCTGTGCGTCGTCTAAAACTGAACCCGACTCTTGCACCTCCATGTCCGAGATTATGGATACCTCGTCTTTGTCATCTGGCTCTCCGTGAGAGGATTCCGCCGAAGCCGGAGTCCCGTCGCGTTGCCAAGACAAGTCCGGAATGGATGATGGGATCGCCGCGTCCCGGTGGACATCAGCCACTGTTTGTGTATCTTGAGCCAGACGTGGGCTTTCAGTCCCTGGTTGAGAATACCGCCATACACCTAGGCCTCGGCCTGCACTCCCTTGGGAGTCCGATACACCCTCAATTATGGAGCCCCCACTGGACTCTGCTATAGGACGATCACTGTCCACCGAACTCTCCAATTCTAAGGTTAGAATACTAATTGGCAAACTATCTTTGGTTGCTGACACTACACCAGTCTCATCAGATTGAATACTAGCTTTGTCGGGGGTAGAGGCATGACGAGAGGCACTAGACTCCGGTGAACGCCGGGAGGCCTTTCGATCATGCGAGTCTTTTCTAGAAGATTTGTGGCTACGGTGCGACCTAGAACTGCCTTTGGACTTTGAAGATTTCTCGCTATAACCACTTGTGGACCCCTCTGTCTTGCTCTTCTTACTCGCCGGCGAAGAAGAGAGACTAGGCGGCTGCTGTCTAAGAGGGGACCTGGACCTGGATCGCGCCCGTGACGCTGCCACCGGGGGCGTAGGTTCTCGCTGTCTCTTAGATGTGCCTGGGGCTGGAGAAAATGTAAGACCCTGTCCAGTCTCTGCCGACTTTCGTACAGTTACTCTAGAGGGACGTTTAATGGGGGGGTGCTCAATTAGTAACTTGTCCCAAAGAGGGACGTTATCGCATTGAAGTGACTTATGAGCCACGGTAGTAGTATAAGTGGTCATCTGCTGCCTGACCTCCCGTAAAGCGACCGCTGCGGTCTTATCATTATCTTGTAAAACTTTATGGCATAACTGAGAGCAAAAGGTACAGTTCCGCATAACCCACAGACCCCTTGAGCGATCGAGACATTTAACACATTTAATGCAAAGGGTGTGTGCAAAAATAGGGATACCTGAACAGGTGGGCGTAATGCACAAAGCAAAGACAGGGGCAAAGGTAGCCATGACAGAGACTGGTGGGAAACTTACTCCAGGTTCTGTATAGACCCGCCGGGACACAGCTCTGGAAAAAAAACAAAATTTCCAGGAATTAATGCTCATAAGGTTAATCCCAACATGTTCGCACACAAGTGTTAAATAACCCGCCGGGTAACGAGACGCAATACTCAACGACTACAGCTCGCTACGCGGTGGGGTTCCTAAGTAAAGATTTCAGAATATCTTAACTTGTCCAAAAGATTTATGAATACCCTCTGACATAATATAAAGACCAGCATGGCGTTTATGACTGATTTAGTCTTTCCGGTGGTGTTTGTTTCAAGATTCAATTTCGGAAAAAACCCCCTAAAAAGACGCCGGCCCCTGAATTATCTCGCAGATCAAAAACTGGGAAGCCTGACAAATATACGGGATCTGACTTCTACCGAAGTGTCTTTTTAGATCGCCGTATGTTGAAGGCGGCGATACAAAACGTATCCCTCAATTGTCTGGTTAACTAAACTGAATTGTAAATTCGTTATTCCCACCCTTCCAAGGAGCACCCGCCGGGTGTGAATTTAAGTTAAAAACGTTAACCCCAATTGTGCCCTAAATCGCCGTATGTTGAAGGCGGCGATACACAATGCATCCCTCAATTGTCTGGTCAACTACACTGAATTTTGCAAATTCGTTCATCCCACCCTTCCAGGGTGCACCCGCCGGGTGTGATTTTACGTTTATAAAGTTAACCCCAATTGTTCCTATCCCCACTTCTTTGTAAAAGATCGCCGGGGAGGAAACCAACAACAACAGCTTAGTTCTTTACTGGCTTTGCAAAACCGGAAAAAACTACACACAACACGTGTCTGCATGAACACTGTTAGATGGGTACAGCCATCCCGCCGGGATTCATAGGGAGCCTGACACAGGCTCCACCACAGAGACGCAGTCCTGGAGAGCCACAGACAACCACTCGCCGGGGAAACAAGCCTGTTTTTAAAACCACGCGTGGCCAAAACTCGGCAACCAGCCGGGTTTTTCACGGTGAAACCGAGAAATAACCCGCCGGAAAAGCAACCCACCCAATCCAGATACCATCTGAATGCAACACAGGACCGAGGAGTTAGCCAAAACACAACTAACGCCGGGCCAACAAAATAGTCCGTGGAAATAGCCAATACACAACTATCCCAGGACACAACAATAGTCCGTGGAAATAGCCAATACACAACTAAACCAGGACACACATGACACAGTAGTACATATTTATAAAATAAATCAATAACACTTGTACATGTGGCAAAGCTACGAGAGGCTGGCTAGGCCTAGGCAGACGGATAAAGTAAACATGTCGGAATATAAACAAAAAGCACTGAATTATATCACAACAGGAACCACCGCCAACACACCACTGTAGCAAACACTTCCGGCAAAGGGAAGAACTGACTTGGGACCCAGAAAAAACTTCACTAAGTGAAGAAAAATACGCTGGGAACGTCAGCAAAAACAAGCTACCTCATCAGAAAGATAAAAGGAAGCAATAATAACGCGTAATGAAAGCCGCCTGCATCACAAAGCTAGCTAACTGTGAAAAAGTTCACATGTCCACAACAGGACCACGAGGGTACATCCGAAATAGATGCCCCAAAAACACGACCCAAAATACACTGCACTGCGGGCAACCTGCCCAGGACACTCCTGCTACGCATATCCTGACCTTACTCGATACATCCCGGAGTAAACAAATGAGAAAAAACTCACTAGGGACGCAGCAAATGCGGAACCAGCGGAGCGTGGGGAGGCACGTCCGGGTTGGTTGAGCGCAGAGCAGAGAAGGAAGAATGACGCCTGAGTCAGCGTCTGGTCAAAGATCCACACAAGTACATCCACGATATTATGGAAAGCTTATTGAATAGTTATTCTTATTTTCTTTTTCTTTTTATTTTTTACGAAGTTTTTTCGTAGTGAGAACCCAATTCATAATGACTGAAGCCATGAGTGAGGTCGCGTGCGCTCATGATGAAGGCTCCTCAATTTTTTATGCTCTGCGCGGTAGATTCAAACTACGGCGGATGAGTGTTTGAAGAGGGTGCCTTCTAATGTAATAGGCATGTTCGTCAATGATGGAGGGGCCACTAATAAATAATATGTTACAAATATGACTTGTACCAGCCTTGCATAATTCCAACTAAGGATAGCTCAATAAGGCCATTAGGCGTATTTCCATTGGGGTCCTTGTGGGATTAGGTTAGCTGGGGAAAAAGGGGAGGATAGAAAATGTAGATACTTTAGAGAAAGTATTTCTAGGTGGTTATATTAAGATACCTTACATTCTATAGTTGGACTGGTCAAAATATTTCAGTTTGTTTTGCCTATCTCTTATGTCATATTTAGTAGTAGACATAAGCTTGGTGCTCCCTTCTCGCAGCTGTTCGGTTCAGGTGCTCCTTCAAGCTACGTCTGAAGGAATACAGTGTTGTCTTTTCACGGACTGACTGGGGAAGGTTGTTCCAGTCTTTTATGGCAGTGAAGAAGAATGTTAGCTTACCCTGTCCTTGGATTCTCGGGACCGTAAAATGATACATCCTATTCCTTGTATTGTGTCCAATCCTCTCATTTGCTTTAACAAAATTACTCTTTAAATACTCTGGAGCCCTATCATAAAATATCTTGAAGGCATTTATGAGTCTGATTTGTTTGGCCCTGTCAGAGACATATTGAGCATACCAAGTGACTGAAGTTGTTCCTGGCCAATATGCGATCTGGGGCCTAGGTTCAGAGCATGACGGTGTTCCTCCTGTTGTACTTAAAAACTGTGCTTCCGTGCTGACCCCCTGCCTAGGCAAACTCTTATGTCTCTGTCTCTTCTCTAACATCTTTCCTTCTTGCTGGAAGTTTGCTCTCATTCAACCTGTCCCAAAGAAGGGTGACCGCTCTCAACCCTCCAACTATCGTCCAATTGCTCTCATCTCTTGTATCTCTAAAGTTTTTGAAACTATTCTTGCTTCCAAATTTCTTAAGCATTTTTCTTCTCATAATCTGCTCTCAGGTCGCCAGTATGGCTTCCTTAAGGGTCGCTCTACTGGTGATCTTCTTTGATATCTTACTAACTCTTGGTCATCCAACTTTCGTGACTTCGGTGAGACTTTTTCTGTTGCACTAGATATCGAAGACCTTTGATAGAGTCTGGCACAAATCTTTAATTTCCAAACTGCCCTACTTCGGTTTCTGTCCCTCCATCTGTGCCTTTGTCTCTAATTTCCTTTCCGGCCGTTCCATAGCTGCGGTTGAGGACGGCCATCGCTCATTTCCTCATCCTATCAACTCTGGTGTTCCTCAGGGTTCTGTCCTATCTCCTATTCTCTTTCTAATTTTCATAAATGATCTTCTCAACTGTACATCCAGTCCCATCCATTCATATGCAGACGACTCTACTTTACACCACTCAATTAGTTTTCCAGAACGCCCCAGCCAGCAGTCCCTCAAAAGTAAATGTAATGAAGCCATAAAATGCTTATCTTCTGATCTAGCTACTATTTCCAATTGGGGTAGAGAAAACCTTGTTGCATTTAATGCTTCCAAAACTCAATTTATCCATCTTACTACCCATCAGGAACCTCCAGAGGACTATCCCTTATTCTTCAACAATACAAAAATCAACACTTCATCTTCCCTCAATGTTCTCGGTGTCTCTTTTTCTTCTGCTCTCACTTGGAAAGACCATATTACCAGTCTCGCTAAGGCAGCCTCCCAGAAGCTGGGTGTGCTCAACCGCCTCAAGGGGTTCTTTACCCCTGCGCAGCTTTTTGCTCTGTACAGGGGCACAGTGCGTCCTTGTATTGAGTATTGTTCACATGTGTGGGGAGGATCCTCTCACACCGCACTCCTAGATAAAGTAGAAAGGAAAGCCTTTCGTATCATTAACTCCCGTCCACTCACCAACTCTCTCCAATCTCTCTCTCTTCACCGCAATGTTGCATCTTTCTCACTATTCTATCGCTACTACAATAATCAGTGTTCCTCGGACCTTTCCCAGTGTATACCACCTCCTCTACGTAGGGTACGTAGTACACGCCTTGCAACACAATCCCACCCCTACTCTGTGCAACTCTCCAACCCAAAAGTGAAACGCTATTCTCAGACTTTCTTCTATTCAACTGCTGAGCTCTGGAACTCTCTCCCAGAATCAGTCTTTCCCTCTTCCTATGACTTAAATTGCTTCAAACTCTGTGTGTCCAGGCATTTTAGCTCGACAGTCCCCTGATTTCGGCCCTGTCACTCTTTGAAATCTGGGGGAAGCACTCGTTGCAGGCAGTTATGCCTTTTGCCTCCCTCATTCACATAGAAAAAAAAAAAAAAAATAACCTAACCATTTTATTTTGAGTGACCTGAAGTTTGTGCTTTGCTGATTTAGATGATGCAGAGTACCAGGGTGACACAGAATAGTTAAAATGACATTGAACAAGCGCTTGGCATAGGGTCGTTTTGGTCGCCGCTGGCAAGCATCCCACCTGTCTATACAGGTATTTAACCCTTAACTGGCGGCGCACAACTTATGTCGTGTGAAATAAATATGGACTATGTGGCGGTGCACAACTTATGTCGAGCGCCATTTTCAGCACGTAATGTTGCTGAGAGAGAGAGCTGAGCGGTGGGAGGAGCGTAGCAACCCTATGACCGTTCCCCATCATCGCGGTGGACCAACTGAACTGTATTCTAACTTCCTCCCCCTCTTCTCACTCGCTACACAGGGAATTATGTAGGGAAATTACCTAATTACAGGGTTTTTGCACTCGTGTTGCACGATCGTTGCAAGAGAACCAGTGGTCGTACAAGGATGGTTCGGGTGTCATTGGAAAGCTCTGTTTATGCCCTTTCAGAGATAGATACTTGTTTTACGCTCTGGGTCTTATTTAGGCATGACAATGATCACGTAAACAACCCTATTTAGGGTAAAAAAAAACCCGCTGGGCGCTACGGTCCGCTAGACCGCCTAGCCCGCCAATAAGCTCTACATGCTCTACATTTACTCAGGATCGATTCCAAGATTGTTTCACCTGACAGAGTCGAGTCCAGTTTTAGTCCGAGATATTTCACTTGTGACACTGTTGTTATGGGAATATCATTACAGTTGACCGAGAAGCCCTCAATGTCTTTCAATTTGCGTTTTGTTCCACATAAGATGGCTTCTGTCTTGCCCAGGTGAAGAGATAGTCTATTGTCCACTAGCCAATCACTACACGATTTTAGTTCTTTGGAAAGTGAAGCGGCAATAATTATTGGGTCTTTTCCTGAAACCAGAAGCACACTGTCGTCAGCATACAGTAATAATTTACACGATACGCTCAGTTCCACGTCGTTCACATAACAGAGAAAGAGTAAGGAACAAAGGATGCTTCCCTGCGGGACCCCACAGTTAATTGGCATAGGATCAGAAAGATTATCATCAAGTTTGACTCCTTGTGTTCTACCACTTAAGATAAGATTTAAACCAGTTCACTGACCCAATGCCCATTGCTTGTAGTTTATTACATAGGATAATTTAATAGTGGCCCCTTCATCATTGACGATATTGCCTATTAATATAATAGTCTCCCTTCAACACCCACGGCAGCAGTTTTGAATCTCCCGTGCGGAAGGGTGCATAAGTGCATAAGTGCACGCTTAATTCTCTTATGGAATCGTCCTTATGATTGGGTACCCTACAGAAAAAAACTTTGTAGAAAATAAATAATAAAATTTAACTTAATTACTGTTATATTATGGCTTTTCATGGGGAGGCGATGTACGTAGCTCTAAAACATGACGTCATCCCCCCCCCCCCTCTGCTGGCTGCTGCTGCTGGATCGTCAGAGCGTCAGTAATCCTGTAATGTTTCGTCGGGCCTCGTGGCCAGCCTCTTAGGGGTCTCCAATGTAGGCTACAGGTAATTTAGGATTATAAATTCTATGTATTTGTGATTATGCCTATGTGTGCCCCGGTATTGGTGTTACATGTGTGCTTTACATGTTAGTGGGGGGCCCTGGGGAGACGTCCCTATATCTATATGTGGGGTTTTGGAAGGGGGGACTTTTACATATAAGTCCCCTCCTCTAAAATTTTTAGTTGTTCTTTCTCCGGCGGCCTTCTCTGCAGGGCCTCCGTTTTCTCGTCTCGCAGACGAGTAAGGGAGCAACCAAATATCCCGGCGTGGTGCGCTGAACCACAATCCATCCGGCGGAAAATGCAAATTCCTACGGGAGCAACCTCGGCCCGCCGAGGGGACTCGCCCTGACCGATTTGTCATACGGCAAGACTTCCTTCGCCCGGCGTTCCAGTCTAGTGTGCAGGTGTTGTGATACGTAGTGCAAGCACGTTACCTATCTTTCTATTTCAATAGTCACGGATAGTTAAACACTTAAGGTCACTAGGGCCAGTGACACTTTGTCACAGGTAAGCAGTCCAATCAGCTTAAACGGAGAAACCCCAGTTTTTCCATGGCCGAGTCCAGCAGAAGGTTAGAGTAGCTGTGGCTATAGCTAATTTTCCGGCGGACTTGAGGTAGGATGTCTTAACACCTCGCAGGTTATCCTTATGAGCATTTGATTCCTGGAAATGTTATTTACCAGATAGACCCAGTGCCTCAGTGACAAGCCCGGCGGCTGGTGGGTGGCTGATTCCGGCGGGGGGGGGAGGGGACCCTTTTTTCCATCATGCCTCGGTTTAAGCTGTGCGCTACTCCTACTTGCTCATTATTGCCTGTATTTGCTCACAAACTTTGCATTAGATGCGTGAAATGCCTCGATCGTTCTCGAGGCTTGTGGGTGTCTGAATGTTGTTCTGTCTGTTCTGAGTTAAAGGCGGCGCTTCTCACTAAGAAAGACCTGTCGTGCTTAGTATAATAAAGATGAATGGAGATATAACACCAGTACTCTTCAATCCTTTATTGGCTAGGGTTGAGTACAGGAGCGCCGAGACGCTAGTTGGTTATGTGAGAGTCTGGTGTGAACTGAAGGACTTGCTGCCTCCACAGGCCTGGGTGCCAGAGGCGCCCGCAAGTCTAAAGTGTCTGTGGTGCCATATGGTGTTGGACAATAGTGGTGTATACATTATTATTATATCTCCCCCCCCCTATTGGCGTCCGACGAGGCGATGGTGGAGTCGGGCGGTGTAGGTTGAGTGGAGGGCGGTAGACGAAGCTGTCGTAGGAAGCGGCGGTTGCGGAGTGTGGCTCGCCCCGACCCATCCACCCGGATGGTATACTGGCGGTGTGGATGCACCTCCACTACAGTGCCAGTCTTGTTCCACCGTGTCGGGTTGTTGCCCCCCTGGTTCTGGACGGAGACCCGGTCACCGACGTGGAGTGGTGATAAAGGCCGGGCTGAAGCATTATAGTATGTGGCTAGGGCAGCGTTACGGTGAAAAAGGGCTGCCTCACGAGCTTCGGCCGAGAGAAGCCAGTGGGGGTGGAGGTGGAGAAGTGCAGGATTGCAGGGGACGTGGTCCCGTAGGGTCCTGCCGAAGAGAAGTTGAGCTGGTGACTTGTCAATGGTCGAGAGGGGTGTGTTCCTGTATTGGAGGAGGGCGCGGGCTGCGGCGTTGTTGTCTAGAGAGCCAGTGGGGGATGTACAGTCCGCGATGATGCGGCGGGCTGCTTTAACAGCCAGCTCGGCGCGGCCATTAGACTGAGGGTAGAACGCAGAGCTGACCCGCTGTGACACACCCCAATGTGCCAGGAATTCTTGGAAGTCCCCGGCTGTAAACTGGGGCCCACCATCGCTCGCCAGTACCCGGGGTGCTCCGTAGTGGGTGAAGAGGGTACGGCACGCCGAGATGAGGTGGTGAGCATCACATTTACCTGGTGGCAGGTAGAAGATGTGGACATTGCTGGAGAAGCGATCGACGTAGACCAGGTAGTGTTTGCCCTGGTGCTGAAAAAAATCGGCGGCTACCTGGTCGTATGGCCATTGGGGTGGGTCAGATGACATGAGTGGCTCTTTCGGCTGGGACGGGGCGTGGGCGCGGCAGTAGTGGCAGGTATCCAGGCAGTTGCGTAGGGCCTTGTCAATACCTGGCCAGTAAACACTCGCACGTGCACGGGCCTTCATGCCAGTCATACCCTGATGAGCTGAGTGAAGGGCCTCGAGAACTCTGGACCGAAGATGATGGGGGATGACTGGTCGTTGATCCATGAGGGCTACCCCGTCGACGGAAGTGAGGCGGTCTCTAACACCCCAGAACTGTCGTAGTTGTGGGGCGGTCGCCTCTCTGGAGTCCGGGAAGCCCTCGGGGATGGTCTGAAGAAGGGAGGTATACTCGCTGTCTTGTTGGCCGGCAGATTTAAGGTCAGACCATGATACAACTGGGTCAGGTATGGCGGCGAGCATGGTGAGGGAGGCCAAGGCAACTGAGTGGATATCGAGCTCGCTGGCGGCCGCACTATGCACATCATGGGCGTCCGCGGAGGGCCTGGTCGGGTAGCGGGAGACAGCGTCAGGGCCGCGGTGCCATTTGCCAGGCGTATGTTGAATGGTGAACTGGTATCGTAGGGTACGTTCCTTAATCTTGAACAGGCGAGGGTTTGGTATGTTGTCCAGGGACCGGTCGTTAAGGATGTGCAGTAGAGGTCTGTGGTCCACGACGACGACGAGGTCAGGACAGCCCAGGACAAACATTCTGCATCTGTCAAGGGCGTCAGCCACTGCTAAAGCCTCGCCTTCGACGGGTGCGTAGTGGGACTCCGCAGGTGTGGTAAAACGGGAGCCGGCGAAGACAAGTTTCCAACCGACCTTGCAACAGGTGGGGGCAGATGCGGTGGGGCAGGAACAATGTTGTTGGAGTAGGAGGAAGCCAAGGCCGGTTTTGCTCCAGTCTGTGGCGAGGCACGTGGGTCTGCCGATCTCGAAGGAGCAGACCCCTTCCTCAACCAGGCGTGTGATGTGGTCCTTAGATGTGGCAAAGGTACAGTCGAGTGCCTCATCCCAGTGGAAGGGGGTTTTGGACTGCACAAGTTCCCGGAAGGGCGCCATTTCCGGTTTGATGCTGAAGGCCCAGGCGACCTGTTCAACGAGACCAAACCACGACCGGGCTCCTGTGATGTCTGTGGGCGTGGGAAAGTCACGGATGGCCTTAATCATGGACGTGCATGGCTTAATTCCAGTGTCTGTGATGGTGAGTCCGGCGAAGTCAACTGAAGGGGCGGCGAAGGTAAACTTGTCAGGGTTGAAAGTGACACCGTTGGTTGCACAGAGGGCCAGGTAATCAAAAGTGTGCCAAAATGCCTCCTCGACTGAAGAGTCCCACAAAAGGGAGTCGTCGACACACTTCACCTTACGAGGGACAGCCTGTATGATTGCGTCGAAGCGTCGGGTATAGGCGTCGCCAGCTGCCAAGTAACCTTGAGGGGCCCTGATATACCTGTAACGGCCAAATTCCGTGATAAAAGTCGTAGCCTCCCTGCTGGATTCGTCGAGTAAAACAGCATGGTATCCATTCCAGGCGTTAGGACCGTCTTACGAGTGCCTGCAGGGATGGATTGGGCCAAGTTGAATGGGCTCGGGGTGTGATGTGTCTCCCGAAGGCAGGCGTGGTTGAGTGCCTGCAGGTCAACTGTACGGCGGGGTTGTCCAGTTTTCTTGGCGACCACCACCATCCTAGAACACCAGGTAGTAGGGGTACCGATGGGGACAGGCTCAATAATGCCCAGTGCGACGTCCCTGTCGAGATCTGCTTTGACCTGGGCCTTCCAATGATGTGGTATAGGGGCAGGGGTGTGCACGGCACGTGGAGATGCGCCAGGCTTGATGTGGATGTGCATGGGAGGGCCAGACATCGTGGGGAGTGGGCCGCTGGTGGTGTTAAATGCAGAAGATGCAAACTGTGACAAGAACCAGTCACGAAGGTCAGACAGGTGCAGGTCGTTAGGTGGGAAGGGGAGGGAAGTGGGCCGGTGTGGTGGAGGGGTCCTGGTCAAGGTGGGTGGTGGTTGGGCTGTGTGGGCGGCCATGCAGGGGGTAGGTGTGGGGAAGTCGGGAGGGATGATATGTAGTGCCCTACAAGCTGACATGCTAATAAATAACGGTGACTGTGCCTGAATAATAAAAATATCATCATCAGTACTGTAGGGGGTGCCGGCAACGTCGGTGGCGGTAATGGTAGTCGGCATATAACCCAGGACCTGGAGAGTGTGACCCCCCACGGCCGTGATCCGTTGGTGAGTAGGCTGTAGGTGGTGGCGTTGGAGGCCCAGTGCCCGTAGTAATTGCAAACCAGCCACAGATACTTGGGCGCCCGTGTCAGGGTGGGCCGTGACGCTGGTGGGGTGAGAGTGGGGCGACATGGCAGTAGAAATGGTAATGGGCAAGGAGGGGAGCCGTGCGGGTGGTGGTTTGTTAACAGCCTGTTTGAGAGTACCAATGATAACAGCCGCGGATGAAGGTGAGGGCGTGGAGTGACAAACTGTGGAGTAATGGTTGAGTTTGTTGCACGACGGGCAGGTCTTGCCCCAAGCAGGGCATTTGGATGGGCGTTCGGCTCGAGAGTGTGTGGATAGGCCGCACCCACTGCACTGGGAAGAGGTGGATTTACAAACCTTGGCAAAGTGGTTAGGTTTATTACACGCCGTGCAGGTCTTGCCCCATGCAGGACACTTCGAAGATCGTTGGGCTTGTGAATGTGAAGATAGGCCACACCCGGAGCAACGTGTGGGAGATGAAGTGGGGCCGACGTGGGGAGGTGGTGGGGCGGGCGACGGGGGCTGAGTGGGTTGGGCGGGGGGCTGGATAGGGGCGGGGCGTGGGTAAGTACTCTTGAGACGCTGGTATGGTGATTTCACAGCATGTACCCCCGGTTGCATTGCCGTCTGATCGAGTGCCGCAGATTCGAACCCCACACAGTAGTTGATAACATCTTGTAAGGTAGGTAGGGTGCGGTCTTTAGTTAAAACATCTTGCTGAAGGGACGAATCACTAATCCCGATAGTCACTTGGTCCCGTATGTGTTCGTCAGAGACATCAGTGTGGCAACAGGGGCAGGTAAAGCCACAGTCCAAAGTGGCCTCCGTAATACGTGTGACGTAGTCCCGGATCTGTTCAGTAGGTTGTTGGAGAAGAGACCGGAAGTGGTGGCGAGCGGCTGCGCGGTTCCGTTGTCGGTGGACGAGTTGTGTGATGAGAGTTGCTAGGTCGATTTCTGGCAATGAGGAGAACGCCTGATTGTGAGCAAATATGGCGCTCTGAAGGGCAGGGTCGCACGTCTGGTAGAGCTCGATGGTAGCCTCGTGAGGTGGTAGAAGGACGAGCCGCTTGTAGACCTCCCAATCAGCCCAGAATTTGCGTAGGGCGTGTCCCGGCATATGTAAAGCGGCCTGGGGCCGCGTAGGGGCAGCCCGGCGGGGCGGGGCGGGGCGTGGCTGGGCTGGGTAGGAAGGGACTTGAGGCGGTGGTGGTATGATGACGTCATGCGCAGAAGGGGCTGCGCCGTGAGGGTTGGTGCCAGCCGTACGATAGCCAGGGGGGGCATAATGGCCGCCGTAATACCGACCGTCGCTACCGACACCAGTGTGGGCCTGGCCGTCAGTTGGGGAGGGTGTGGGATATTCGCTCTTGAGAGGGTGGGTAAGGGGATTAGTCATGTTCATATGTAATAAAGACATGTGGGGAATAACTGGCATATGGTGGGGCACTGAGACATGGGTAACTGGCATATGGTGGGGCACTGAGACATGGGTAGCTGGCATATGGTGGGGCACTGAGACATGGGTAGCTGGCATATGGTGGGGCACTGAGACATGGGTAACTGGCATATGGTGGGGCACTGAGACATGGGGAGATGTATGAGGTGTGGGTGTCTGTGTAGAGGGATGAATAAGTGTATCACTGGTGGGGCGTGAGGCAAAGGATGGGTCAGCCTGGTGGGTAACATTACTGGCCTGGGGCTGATGTTGTAGAGGCTGGTGGGGCTGGAGATCCTGGCGGGGCGGTGGTGGAGCTGTCGCGGGGCGATGTTGTAGATCCTGGCGGGGCGGTGGTGGAGCTGTCGCGGGGCGATGTTGTAGTTGTAGATTCTGCTGGTCCTGGTGATGCTGTAGAAAGGTGGCGATACTCGATTGGAGGGCGTCGATCCTTTCATTCAAGTAGATGATGGATGGGTATGGAGACAGGGCATCGGGCAATGAAGGCTCGACCGGTTGGGAGGTAGATGTAGCCGGGTAGGGACCGCATGGCGGCAAGCCGGCTTCCACAGCGGCTGCAGCCTCAGCTAGGTAGTGCAGGTTCTCCATGTAGGTTCAGATACTGATATACACTGCGCCATATAATAAAGATGAATGGAGATATAACACCAGTACTCTTCAATCCTTTATTGGCTAGGGTTGAGTACAGGAGCGCCGAGACGCTAGTTGGTTATGTGAGAGTCTGGTGTGAACTGAAGGACTTGCTGCCTCCACAGGCCTGGGTGCCAGAGGCGCCCGCAAGTCTAAAGTGTCTGTGGTGCCATATGGTGTTGGACAATAGTGGTGTATACATTATTATTATACTTAGCGGCATTGAAAGAGATAAAGAACATTTTCAACTCTTATGCTAAAGATACTGCCCATAAGGCCCTTCATTGCGATGATGATACCCTGTGGGAACATTTAGTCATAAAATCACCTTTGGTTAAGTCGGCTCCTATTAAATCTACTAAACCTAAAGCTAAACCTAAAACCCTTTCAAAAGAGGTAGTGAGTAGCTCTAGTAGCAATGAGAGTGACATTACCGAGGCTACCCCCCCCCCGACCGGACCAAGCGGAGGCGGTCACCTTCCCCACGGCAACGGTCAAGGTCACGGTCGAGATCTCCCAGAAAGCAGTCTAGGCACTCATCGGCGGAGTCGTCCAGATCAACCAAACACCGTAGGGAGGACAAGGTGACACCGGCCAGTACAGGACATAGTAGTAGCCGGAAGGTTACCATAAGGCCACCTCCACCCTCTACCCCTACCTCCAGCACTCCAACCGTCCAATCCGGCGACTCAGAGGTAGGGGTGGAGCACATAGAACCTAGTCCTCATCATGAACAATCATTAAGTGTACCACAGGACTTTATTTTTGCTATTCCAAAGTTGACTCAGGTACCACGCAAAGCCCCTACGGCTGGACCAAGTAGGCTATTAGCAGATCAGTATAGAGGTTTACCGTCAGGTTCTCATAATTTTGACAGCTCTCAGGTGATTCAGGACTCACACCCACCCGCGGCGAGCGAACGGGGGCGCTGGAGAGTTAGTCAGGGAACAGATAGGGAGAGTATTAACACTGAAGTTTTACCCTCATCAGTCCCTGATTTGGTTTGGCTGCCGGAGGAACAAACTCCGGACGCACAGCAGGACACACCGGAAGTGCTTGAGTTTAATGAAGAGCCGGAGGAAGTTAATGTACCCTCGGCTCAAAGTTTAATGTTTGAAGGATCAGAAGCTAGTTCCCAATCTTCCAGGGGTTTCCATAGTAAGTGTGTGACCACGGAGGAGATAAGTGATATAATGCATAGGGTCATGCGGCAGTACCATGTCTCTCCCTCTCCTAATCCTCACTCTAGTCAACCGGTAGCTCCCCCAAGTAGCTCCACGATAAGACCGTTAAAACCTTCAGGTTTTCCCACCCCTAAGTTCTCTTTACCTGCTTTGGTTTTACCCCCGACAACGTCCACGGCGGCCGGCACTACAGTGCCAGCTACTATGACTACCACTAATGTGCGAGTAATTTCTGACATCACTCCTCCCCCCTTAGATAAGGTACCACAGAGGAAAGGCCCTATGCCTCTCCTCTACGGACTGGATTGCTCTTGGATTCAGGTACAGTACACCCGTTGAAACCATTCCTAGCACAACCCACTATTTCAGGAGATCTACCGGTTCCTAGTGAGTGGACTATTGAAATCAACAAGAATAGGAACCTCAGAGCCAAGGATGAGGTAGGGAGATTACTGGACGTTTCTATTAAGGCCATACCTAGTACATATAATGCTGATTTCTTTGTGTTCTCAGCTGCCCCGGCAGTACCGCTGGCCTCATCTGCATGCACGACTCTTTGCAGGTTGGTCCAAAGCAGATGGCGTTAATGACATTAAAGCTTTGAATGCACTCACGCCGGAACTGGCTACAGTTCCGGTACTTGATCAGTCACATACACCAGTCCTGCAGATGGGGCGGGTAGGTTTGGGTCCTTGAGTAGACTGGGAAGCAGAGGCGCAGGTATTTGCTTCTACCATTACATCTAAAACCTCCCATCAGGTCCCTCAGGAGTTGCATGCTTGGTTCTCATTACCTGCTAATAAGGCAGAGGGGGTGTCGCCAGCCTTGTTCGCTTTCTTGGCAGCCCCCAAACTGGCTCTTCACCAATTAGATGAACCTTTTTGTACCCCTCCCCTAGCCCATCTGGATAGGGACTTTAAGTTAAGAAGCAAAGCCTTCAGATTGTTCTCACAATACCTTGTCACTCGCCAGGTTACGGTATCCCTAGCTAGGACTATTTCGGCCATTGCAGACCAAAATATGAGAAAAGCCACAGACCTGTCACGTAGGATTTTATTACAGAATTCAATACAATCCCTGGGTGACATTAGGGTAGCAATCATGGAGGCGGTGAGGGCCCGCCAGGATCTCAGAGCGTTTTTAGTAAAGAAGTTACCGGAAGATATTGGTCGCCGGGTGATTCTTTCCCCAGTCTTAACTGCCTCCCTCCTCAGTTCAGAAATGTGGAGTGTAGTTTTCAATCTGGTAGATGGGTGGAAGCCGACTACCTCCCAGGCTAAGAGGGAACCGTTTAAGAAACCTTTCAATAAGCCCAAAAGCGGCGGTAAGTCACAACCCCCTCATGCTAAACAGTCCTTTCGGGACCCCAGGCCTCTTCCACAGCAGGGAGGTAGTCAGCACAAGCCCAAACAAGGTAAATACTCAGGTTATAGAGGTAAGTCACACCCCAAACCAAATCAGGGACAGACGTCAGCCAAAACTAGCCAACCATCTGATACCAACCCACCACCCCCTCCAAAAAACTAGTCAACCAAACTCTCTGTCTCCCGGGGCCGTGCTTAGGTGTGTCGGATTCAAGAGTTGCTCCACCAAACGGACCCAGTCTGCAGACGGGGTCGTTCCAAGTATGCCACAGAGCCTGGCCCAAGCGAATCTGGGCCAGAACTGTAGTAAGCAAAGGTATCACCTGGCGGTGGAACCGGCGACCTCGACTGCGTCAGGCGCTCGAACACAACCATGTTTCGCCGGGGGTGGTCCAAGAAATGACCTCAAAGGTCATTGTCCTAGTAGAACCAACTTGCCGAGTGTTCACCTCCAGACTTTTCTTAGTGCCAAAGAGTGACAGTGTGCACATGCGACCAGTAGTGGATCTCTCGCGTCTGAACACTTACATCATAAATCCATCCTTCAGAATGCTTACAGTAAAACAAATCAGGCTTGTACTTCCGCCGCTATGTTGGATGTGCTCCTTAGACCTCAAAGACGCCTATTGGCATGTCCCTATCAACAAACGGTTCCAAAAGTTCCTCCCCATGAGGGTCAGGCAAGAGACTTATGTCTTTCAAAGACTGCCTTTCGGTTTGAACCTGGCACCGAGAATTTTCACAAAATTAGTCCGGCAAGCCCTTCTGCCATTGTTGGACCAGGGCATAATGGTGTTGTGGTATCTAGACGACTGGCTAGTGGGGGCGGAGTCAAGAGAGTTATGTCACAATCATGTCAACCAAGTAATCAATCATGTACAAACCCTAGGGTTCAAGGTGAACTTGGCAAAGTCTCTCCTTCTTCCTACACAGGAAATTCAGTGAATAGGGCTGGTCTTGGATACCGCCAATCTGACTCTTACTCAGAGTGTGGACAATCGCCACAGATTTCGCAGGAAACTGTTTCGTTTTCTCCACAGTCTGAATACGACAAGGAAGACGTGGGAGACCCTGGTCGGCTCACTCAACTGGATCCAATTAACTGTGAAGTTGGGCCGGTTGAAAGTAAAGAGATTAATTATGGAAGGCAACAAATTTTTCCAACTACTGCCGGCGGGAAAACTATGGCCGATTCCTCGATTAATTCACAACTTACTGTCGGTCTGGGCGAAGACCGAAACACTGTACTCTGTGACAAAATGGGTTTCTCCTCCTCCTTCGGTATGGGTAGCCACAGACGCTTCTGGAACACTAGGGTGGGGGTATCAGTCCAATCTAGGCCATCAAGGGCAGGGTACTTGGGCCCAGAACGAGTCATGGCACATCAACAAACAAGAGCTTCTAGTTCCTCTATATTTTCTCCAAGCCCACGGCTTGTCATTGCAAGGGAAATCAATAGCGTTTCGGATGGACAACTTAATGGCGGTCCATTGCATTCAGAAACAAGGTTCAGTGAGGTCTCGAGAGTTGCTAGTAGTGTCAGAACAGATTTTTGCTTTAGCCGAATCGCTGAGCATTCATCTGCATGCTTCATACCTCCCAGGCGTGTCGAATGTCTGGGCGGATGCGCTGTCCCGGCGACGGAGCACTTTAGTAGAATGGGCTCTCAAACAAACCGTCTTCGACAAGATGATTGCCAAGCCTTACCGTCCACAAGTGAATCTGTTCGCATCCGAGGAGACTCACAAGCTACCTCTCTTCCTGACCCGCCAAAGGGTAACTCCGGCGGGGGGACCAGATGCGTTATTGGAGGACTGGAACAGGTGGAACTCAATCTATCTATTTCCTCCACCAGATTCTGCTCTAATGTGCAGGGTAATTCACAAACTAAGAGGTTACCGGGGCTTATAAGTCTCGATGATCGTGCCGTCATGGCTGGCTCAGGTGTGGTACCACCAGTTGAACGAATGGTGCAAGGACCCGGTGTCACTCCCAATTTCCGCATTCCACTTAGAAACGATTGGCAACCTTCAGACCTCGCTCAATTTTGCCTTCTGGACATTTACAATGCCAAATGGCTAGCTCAGTATGGGGAAAGTGTCACTAGTAAACTTATAAACCAATATACTTTATCTACCAGAAGGCAATATCAATCACATTGGAAAGCTTTTACGAACTGGAGTGTAGAGTCAGGGCAAACCGATGCCTCAGGAGCCCTGGTCTTCAAATACTTAGATTATTTATTTGAGCAGAAGCGTTTTTCCGTTGTTACGTTAAAAAATAACTTATCTGCTATCAGAATCTTTGATCTCACTGGTCTCTTGATACCGCAGGCGGAGGAGAAAGGGTTTATGAGGGCGTGTTTCAAGCTCCGCCCACCACCATGTCAGCTCATGCCCACCTGGTCGCTTGATAAGGCCTTATCTTTGCTTCAATCGCGCAAATATAATAATGCGCCGGATTTTGATTCATTACTTAAAAAGGCTGTGTTCCTGATGGCTTTAGCTACAGGAAATAGGATCTCTGAGCTGGCGGCGATGAGAAACGAACCTAATTGCCTTAGGTTTGGGAGACTGCACGACAAGGTCCAGATCGCGCCGTCCCCGACTTTTATTGCTAAGAATGAGCACTCTGATCATGTATTCTCAGAATTTTCTGTTCCGGCGTTAAAACGCGGACACACTCATCATATTTTATGTCCAGTGGAGGCCTTAGTTAAGTTTATGAGGGCAGCTCACCCTCGACAACCAGGTTTTCTGTGGGTGAACCAGGCAGGTAATCGTGTTACTAGGAGAAAATTGGCTTCTCTGTTAGTAGACGTTATTAAAGAAAGTAATCCCGGCATAGTGGGCAGGGCCCACGACATCAGGAAGTGGGCCGTCTCTCTTAGATTTTTACAAAATTTCTCTATAGACGACATTGCCAACACTCAATTGTGGGCATCAAACCATACTTTCCTAACACGATACCTGTCGGTCGGACAAGCCAAAACGTACCTGTGTAGCTTTACGACAGAAGGTCTCGTAGGCTCTGTGCTACTATTATTAAGGTTAAGGCGTGAAAAGGGGGGGGGGGGGGGAGGGGAGGGGGGCGTGCTGAATAGTCCAAAGCCCCTACGGACTCCTTCCGCCGGAGATTGTGATAAATCATGAGGTGTGATCGAACTGATATGACGGTTCAAAAACATTTATTTTAAGAAATCTATCATAGTTGCAATTATATAGGATTACTAGAATGTTCAAACATATAATATCATACGCTGTACAAATATTGTTAAGGTTAGAACAATATTCCAAAGAGTTTATAGTTCTAGTTAGGGACACAAGGATGTTCCCAGTTTATCATGTATAGAAGATCTGGTCTTGAGCAACCAGACTTTCTTTGAAGTCACGCCCTGCTTGCAATCTTTCATATTTTTATACTATTTATTGTTGGTATACAATAATTTTTTTTTAAATGTTATACCGGTACGGTTTATTTTTGTCCTGAGGTTAGGGTATTGTCACGAATGTCCCCCTCCAGTCTTGGTACTCAGGTAATATCGTCAATGATGAAGGGGCCACTATTAAATTATAGGTTTGATTCCCGGAGGGAAGTAATGAAAACCTAATATTTAGTAGGGCCCCGTAATCATTGACGATGCATGGCCCTCCCATCCATCCCCTTCCCATTCGTTGATCTCTATTAAGTCTTGCTATATCAGTGAAGGAAGTTATGGCTGCAAGGGAGCCTGCGCCTGGGTGCTGCGCACAAGAAATCCAGGCATGGAAAGCCATAATATAACAGATATTAAGTCAAATTTTCTTTTTTATTTTCTACAAAGTTTTTTTCTGTAGGGTACCCAATCATAAGGACGATTCCATAAGAGAATTAAGCGTGCACTTATGAGAGTACTCCCTGACCCTTCCGCGCGGGAGATTCAAAACTGCTGCCGCGGGTGTTGAAGGGAGACTATTATATTAATAGGCAATATCGTCAATGATTACGGGGCCCTACTAAATTATAGGTTTGACTCCTGCAAGGAGATAAAGAAAACCTAATATTTAGTAGTGGCCCCGTAATCATTCACGATTATGCCTATTACATAAGGCTACCTCTTCAAACGCTCATACGCGTAGTTTGAATCTACCGCCGCAGAGCTCAGATGAACCTTCATCATAAGCACACGCAAAATCACTCATGGTTCGTCTTTATGATTGGGTTCTCACTACGAAAAAACTTCGTAACAAATAAAAAATAAAAATAAAATAAGAATAACTATTCATAAGCTTTCCATATTCTGTGGATGTACTTCTGTGGATTCTTGGACCAGACGCTGACTAGCGCATCCTTCCGCCTTCACTGACATATCAAGTATAACAAAATCCTTAATACATCAACGAATGGGAAGGGGATGGTCGGGAGGGCCCCAGTCGTCAATGATTACGGGGCCACTACTAAATATTAGGTTTTCTTTATCTCCTTGCAGGAGTCAAACCTATAATTTATTAGTGGCACCTCCATCATTGACGATTATGCCTGATATCTAAGACTGGAGGGGGACATTCGTAATCATATCATAACCATTGCAAATAGAATAGGCAGATAATCAAACAACCACATAGTATTCTTACTTTGTAAAAATTATATATTTATGTATAAACTTTATACAACATATAAAAAGGGGTACAAGCAGGGGCGTGCTTAAAGAAGCTTGCTTGAAGAAAAAAGGGTAACTATGAGAATCTGTTCCCAGAACTGAAAGTTAAAGGCACCCCACTTAAATTAAGTGGTGAAAAATAAAACTTTATGTTTACCTCTGCACATAAAAACCCCATTATTCTAATGTGTATATTCCTTAAAATTAGACACAAAAATAGAATAATTTCTTGTACTATCGCAGATGTACTTACTAAAATGCTACTCGGAGTTGCAACTACCGAGAACTCTTAAAATTAAATTGCTTCAACAGTGTATCCCACTGAAAGAAACCATTGTTGTACTACATCCATTGTACTTTAACAACATTTCCCGTAGGCATTACTACAGAGAAATTTTAATCACAACACTTATACATTGTATCACAGCTCGCATAGCTGAAAGAAACCATTGTTGTACTACATCCATTGTACTTCAACCACATTTCCCGTAGGCATTACTACAGATAAATTTTAATCACAACACTTATACATTGTATCACAGCTCGTATACTCTGTACATATCCTCCGGCGGGGTCTAGGGTGTCTTATGTTACACTGACTGCACCCCCCCCCCTCTTTCTTAACCTAAACAATAAGTGACTTAGAGACCCCTCTAGACCCTTTGCCGTAAAGCTATACACGGCATTGATGGTTTGTCTAGTGCTACCGACAGGTATCGAGTTAAAAACGTATGATTTGAAGCCCATAGTTGAGTAGTAGCTATTGTTACGGCTGGATCGGCAATACATATTCGGGATTCTTGATCGTAGGACAGAAATGGCTTAAGTGACAACGACACGCTCGATTCCAGTCCCAAATACTATATGCTCCAGACAACAAAAGCACCAACGCCCTACAGAGTTATCGTCTACGGTAACGAGGTACCTTAACTCGGCGAAAGTGTACAACAGGGGTAGGCTATGAGGCTAAACTCCCTCAGACATTTATAGGTTACGTTATTACTAAAGAAATGCAATACTCAAGAAACTACGTTAATATTAAGCCTCTAATAATGTAGAATAGAAGCAGGCTAAAGGTATGACAGTGAAATGCTAAATGACAAATGTACACGCCTACTTGAAAGCGCGTGCACTACACTAACTGTCCCCTACTAACATGCACTAGCATGTAGCATACAAGATGTTCATGATCCAGTAGATACCTAATAATACACATGGGAGGAACATAAACAGTAGTCACTTATTATAATAATGAATCTATACTTGGAATAACTAAAAGGTTGCAGGCAACAGTACTGCGCCGGTAGCCTACTACCGCATAGGCTACTTCGCTTCTCTCACTCTGTCTCCCCTCCGAGTCCGTATGCGCCCTACGCAACAGAACTCCGGTCACAGCAGCAAAACGACAGTGCAGTTAATTGATACATGAAAGTATTAATAGTGTTGTCTTGTGTGTGAGTAATGTGTATTGTAAAGTGTTATAGATATATACTTAAAGAGAGCTGCAATGCATAGTAAAATAAAGATATATCCCACTCATCATCCCCATGTGTTCTAGCTAGCAGGCCAAGTCACAGGAACAACGAGTCCCAGCACCGAAAGCGAGAACCCAGGAGAAGACTGTAGAGAACACAAGGACAGATAAATTACGTTACTCTACTATACCGGCACTACGAGCGAGCTGTAGTCTCGGGTGCTACACTCGCTCCTGGCTCGGTATGCAAATCAAGGCTAAGTCCTCGTCCCTCTACAGACAACTCCTGGGCATGGTCGGGCTCTTACACATGGCACCAGTCTAGTCACAAATGGGATGATGAGCAGGGCATATAACTCGTGAACATGTAGAACGTTCACCAACTATCCTCATCAAGAAGATCGCTGTTCACATTAACCCCTTAAATCTAATACATGTAAATATATGCTTGTCCTAAGAGTAATACGAGAGGTGAGTGCTGAAACTCCTTTAGGACCTCAAGGGAAGGTTATGCATTTAAATAGAGAGAAGAATGAAATGAGAGTAATGTCGTCAGAGAGAAAGAGTGCAACCGTGAGAAGTGGGGAGAGAGAGCAAGGGATGTTAGAATCTCAAAGGTTCTAGGCAACCTAGTCCAGGAACACACAGCCAACCTCCAGGCAGTGTGCTGTACGACAACATGGGCCCAGCCCAGGCAGGCAACAATGGACTACCAACCCTATCGCGCCTAGCTATAAGGGCAAGGCTGCCAACCAGTCCATACGTCTGGCAACCACCCGGCCGGCAGCGCGGCGTGTTGCTACCCTCTTGCTCTGAAGCCCAACTCACTCTCTCTCTCTGAATTCCCATTATCCTATCTATCAACTTCTCTATTGATACTACATATTAAATGGAAGGTCTCGACATGGCTTAAAACAAAACCCACCACTGGTTAGCACATGACGAGACCTTTGCAGAGATACAAAGAACATAGTTATAAGTTGTCACACTCAATATACATAGCGGCTGACGGTAGCCAGATCACGGGCGGTACAGTGGAGTACCAAGGAGTACAATCAGGTTGCGTTGCCCAGCACTGGGGTGCGTCACAGCCCCCCCAAGATTTTAGATAATCGACCTTAGAAGCATTATCAAAATCTGACAGGCAACCAACCGACCTGCTACCCTTAGCTGCCACTAATTGCAAAAGGTGCACAACAACTGAAGTGTGAATTATACATAAAACACAATATCGCATTCATTATGCTACAACAATAAAGACTTACAAAACTAAAAAAAAAGAAAGAGTTTTCTCGTTTATTTTATTGTTTTATAATCTTTTTGGACGGCGTTATGATAGCCTAATTTTACTCCTGCTCAACCCACACACCGTGCACGACTATCTTGGATCATCAACCCTTGATAGACAATCTGCTATCACGTTCTCACTCCCGGCAATATGCTGAATGTTGAGATTATACTCTTGGAGCATTAGGGACCACCTGGTCAACCGCATATTCCGATTGTGAAACTGATTTAGGAATTTCAAGGGATGATGGTCCGTATAAATCGTCACTACCGGGCCGTAGGCTGGAACATAAACTTCGAAATGTTTGAGCGACAAAACGATAGCCAGAAGCTCCTTCTCTATAGTCGAGTAATTCCTTTGTGCCGAATTAAACTTGCGAGGAAAGAAGCTCACTGGGTGTTCCAAGCCCTCGGAATCAGTCTGCAGTAACACTGCCCCGGCACCCACACCGCTGGCATCAGTCGCCAGCTGAAAACTCCTGGAGAAGTCTGGGGCCCTCAAAATCGGATGTGTACACAGCAGGTGCTTGACTAGGTCGAAAGCCCTCTGACACTCCGCAGCCCAACAGAACTTCACTGACTTCGACAGTAGATCAGTTAACGGTGCTAAGACAGTAGAGTATCCCCGGATGAAGCGCCTATAATAGCCTATCATACCTAGGAACCGCATGACCTGGCGCTTAGTGGTGGGCCTGGGAAACATATTGATAGCCTGTATCTTGCTCAGGGGGGGGCACACCCGGCCTAACCCGACCACAAAGCCAAGATACTGCACAGTAGCCTTTACAAACTCGCACTTCCTCAGGTTCACCACCAGCCCAGCATCGTGCAACTTCCTAAACAGGGTCTCTAAGTGCCTTAGGTGATTTTCAAAATCGTCATCATATACTATCACGTCATCAAGGTAGACCGTGCAGTTAGGGATTTCGTCACAAATATCGTTCATCAGGTTTTGAAACGTGGCAGGTGCGTTCTTAAGCCCATAAGGCATTACGTTACATTGGTAGGTCTTGCCATCTACCACAAAACCACAAACTTGCTTAGCTCGGTCCGACAGGGGTACTTGCCAGTAGCCTTTTACAAGATCAATTTTAGTAAGGTACTTTGCATTCCCTATCTTGTCCACGCTGTCGTCAACTCGAGGCAAAGGGTAAGGGTTGGTGGTGGTCAAGCCATTTAGCCTACGAAAATCTATGCAGAACCGCACCTTGCCGTCAGGTTTTGGCTGCAACGTGACGGGTGATGTCCACTTCACATAACCTTCAGTGATCATCCCTCTCTCAACCATGTACTTTAACTCCTCCCGTAAAGCTGGCAACTTTACCGGGGGCACACGGTAGGGCACTGACTTGAAGGGCACATTATCACCGACGTCCACGTCGTGCGTTACCTGAGTAGTGAGACCTGGGTGTTCGGCGAAAACAGAGGGGTATGACCTGAACAGGCCTAGGACAGCAGCACCCTGGTGCTCAGGCAGGTGACTTACAACTTGCCTAGCCTCTTGTTCAGTATTCCCCGCCCACTGTTCCGCGGAAATGACACAGTCCCAGCTATCCTCCTCAGCAGCATGACTGTCCCCACCTCCTTCTCCACCCTGGCCGCTGCAGGCCAGCACAGGGACAGTGAGAGGCTCTGAGGGGCGTCTCACATACTCGTTCATGAGGTTAACATGACATAACTGATGTTTTTTCCTACGGTCAGGTGTTGCAACGAGATAATCAAGGTCGGACAGTTTCTTAGCCACCACATACGGCCCAATGAACTTGGCAGAAAGGGGGTGTCCAGGCAAAGGTAAAAGCAACATTACCTCCTGACCCACCGAAAGCTCCCGAAGCTTCACCTTGGCGTCATACTGGTGCTTCATGACCGCCTGTGCATTAACCAAGTTATTACCTGCCGCTGCCATGCAACCTATAAGTCTCTCCCGGCTCGCATCCCCATCTTCCTCCAACTCTATGGCACCATTGCTATAACGAGCTAGGCTAGCGTCTTGCAGCTGCTGCTCACTAATGTCCCCGGGCGTCAATGCATCAAGATGGTTTTGTAATAAGACATTACCCCGGCTAGTAGGCTCTACTGCCTTAGTGGCTCTCGCTACAGCTCTTGCCTCACGCGAAGTCTTACCCAACTCTGCCTTGTTACACACCATATCTGGGCCAGAGTCAACTCCCGTGTTTATTATAGGTCCAAGTACCGAATCACCGAGAAGTGCAGCAGAATCAATGTCCCTTTTCCTGCCCTTAGCAACCTTCTCCTGATCCTTCCTCCACTGTCCCCGAGGTTGAGTGCTAGGCTGTGCAGGAGCCGCAGAGTGAGATCGGGTTACCACACAGGCCATCTCATCCTGTTGGCACCTCCCAACCCATTCCCGATTCTCACCATCCACGTCGGCCGCCCTCTCGGCAACGACTAAGGGTGGAGTCCCGGAAGTGGGCACCGCAAAGTCGTTGCCGAGAAGAAGGTCGACGCCCTCAACTGGCAAACACTCAACGATCCCTACATCCAGCTCCCTGCACACCTCTCCCACTCTCAACTCCAACCTCACAAGTGGGTATGACCTCGTAGCATTTATACCCTGCACCACAACAACTCTGGCCGCATTTATCGGTTTCCCTGTGAAGTTCCTCAACAAAGTTTGCGAAGCCCCCGTATCCCTCAACAAGTCAACCCTCCGTAGTTCACTCCCCCAGCTCACAAACCTGTGTCCCCGATGGCTACAGAAAGTGTCCCGGACAGGTGTCGAGCCTTCCGTACGCTTCTTTACCGCGTGTGCCTCAGCTGCTGACAACCTACCCCGGGCAGTTGCTGCAGCCTTCAGAGACACACCGATACTGTGAACCAATGACACCGGCTTAGCGGGAGTGTTACTAGGGCACTCACGTGAATAATGGCCTAGCTTCTGACATTTGTAACATTTCACATCCCCAATGGGCTTCTTCCCTTGTGCGGGCGAAGAAGGGGCCTGACCTTTAGTAAACGGGAGAGGCTTGTGTTTGTAGGTGTTATTAGGTGCAATGCTTTTAGTGTGGTTATGTGTGTCATAGGATTTGTTATTATCGAAAACTCTGGTGGGTGGGGTATAGCGCCCCTTCTGCCCTGACTCAGCCCTCTGAGCGGCACCGCAACCACGAATCAATGATAATCTGAGGTCTGCCATCTTGGCAGCCTCCTCTACTGTCTTGGGACATTTTTCCTTAATGTTCAGCGTTAGATCGGTTCCAGTACATTTGTAAAACTGTTCCAGATAGAAAAGTTGCTTAATTTCCTCAGCCGACTCTGCGTGCTCGGACCGAAACCAGTTATTACATGCATCTGTTAAGTCCCGTGCGTGCTCCATAAAACTGACGTCGCTCTTCTTATTCACGCCACGGAACTTCAATCTATAAGTTTCGGGTTGCAGTTCGTAGGCCCGGAGCACAGCCTCCTTCACCAGTCCATACACGACACTCTCGTCCAGTGACAGTGCATCGTAGGCTTTCAACCCCTTACCCACTAGACGTGATGAAACTAATGCTGCCCATTTAACCTCCGGCCAGTCATACTCACGACACTTCTTTTCGAAACGAGCAAAAAACTCAGTCACTGCTGTCTCATCAAATGCGGGTACTAACTTAATTAAATGCGAAAGTGAGTCTGTAACCCGGTGCCCACCACCGAGATGACGCCCCGTGGTCTCTACTCTAGACTTCTCGACATCCATTTCAGCCTGGTACCTGGTTGCATCCTGATTGGCTTGGATTCTAGCAACCTCTATGCGTTCTATACTAGCCTGTTGTATCTGAGTCTCCTGCAGCTTAAACTTAGCTAGTTCTAGCTGAAATAACATCTCAGGAGACAGGCCTTGGGGGGGAGAGCACAAAATGGGGGATCCACACCGAGACGTGTTTACGGGTAAGCCAGCTTGCCATTGAGAACCCTCCTGCTGCATCGTGCTAAGACTCGCTGGCTGAGGGCCCAGCTCAGGGGTAGAGTGGAATGGAGGCTTGGAGGGAACCCCCCAAGACCCCACTCCACCCACCGCCCCATCGCCATCACCCAACAAACATGCCACCAAATTCTTCTTCGGCCAACTGTCAGGACAGTCCCGCCCCAAAACCGTGGCTAAACAGCGAAGACCGTAACAATCAATAGCCTGCAGGCGCTGTTCGGTCAAAGGTGTCTGCAAAAATGCCCGGGCATCCCTCTCTCCACTTATAACACTCCCCTCCCTAAATATCTGCTGTACTTGCTGGTCACTAGGCTGTACCGTGTTATCCTCCCCCGTAAATGATGAGTCATTAGACATAGTGCTGGTTATACAATTGCTGTTCATAAACAAAAAAAAGTGCTTATTACTAATTGCAGTCTCGACTCACAAAATGTTAAAGATGCTTGAATGACTCTACTCTAGACACCTAACGAAACAATCTGCAAGTCCACCAATACAATAATGACACAATAAAAATTCCTCCAATATGCAAGAAAATTCTAGCCAGCTCTACTAGGTAGCATAGAATAGTTCTCCAAAAAACATGTGATAGGATACTACTGAATCTTGTGCAAGGTCGCCATTTTGTTACGGCTGGATCGGCAATACATATTCGGGATTCTTGATCGTAGGACAGAAATGGCTTAAGTGACAACGACACGCTCGATTCCAGTCCCAAATACTATATGCTCCAGACAACAAAAGCACCAACGCCCTACAGAGTTATCGTCTACGGTAACGAGGTACCTTAACTCGGCGAAAGTGTACAACAGGGGTAGGCTATGAGGCTAAACTCCCTCAGACATTTATAGGTTACGTTATTACTAAAGAAATGCAATACTCAAGAAACTACGTTAATATTAAGCCTCTAATAATGTAGAATAGAAGCAGGCTAAAGGTATGACAGTGAAATGCTAAATGACAAATGTACACGCCTACTTGAAAGCGCGTGCACTACACTAACTGTCCCCTACTAACATGCACTAGCATGTAGCATACAAGATGTTCATGATCCAGTAGATACCTAATAATACACATGGGAGGAACATAAACAGTAGTCACTTATTATAATAATGAATCTATACTTGGAATAACTAAAAGGTTGCAGGCAACAGTACTGCGCCGGTAGCCTACTACCGCATAGGCTACTTCGCTTCTCTCACTCTGTCTCCCCTCCGAGTCCGTATGCGCCCTACGCAACAGAACTCCGGACACAGCAGCAAAACGACAGTGCAGTTAATTGATACATGAAAGTATTAATAGTGTTGTCTTGTGTGTGAGTAATGTGTATTGTAAAGTGTTATAGATATATACTTAAAGAGAGCTGCAATGCATAGTAAAATAAAGATATATCCCACTCATCATCCCCATGTGTTCTAGCTAGCAGGCCAAGTCACAGGAACAACGAGTCCCAGCACCGAAAGCGAGAACCCAGGAGAAGACTGTAGAGAACACAAGGACAGATAAATTACGTTACTCTACTATACCGGCACTACGAGCGAGCTGTAGTCTCGGGTGCTACACTCGCTCCTGGCTCGGTATGCAAATCAAGGCTAAGTCCTCGTCCCTCTACAGACAACTCCTGGGCATGGTCGGGCTCTTACACATGGCACCAGTCTAGTCACAAATGGGATGATGAGCAGGGCATATAACTCGTGAACATGTAGAACGTTCACCAACTATCCTCATCAAGAAGATCGCTGTTCACATTAACCCCTTAAATCTAATACATGTAAATATATGCTTGTCCTAAGAGTAATACGAGAGGTGAGTGCTGAAACTCCTTTAGGACCTCAAGGGAAGGTTATGCATTTAAATAGAGAGAAGAATGAAATGAGAGTAATGTCGTCAGAGAGAAAGAGTGCAACCGTGAGAAGTGGGGAGAGAGAGCAAGGGATGTTAGAATCTCAAAGGTTCTAGGCAACCTAGTCCAGGAACACACAGCCAACCTCCAGGCAGTGTGCTGTACGACAACATGGGCCCAGCCCAGGCAGGCAACAATGGACTACCAACCCTATCGCGCCTAGCTATAAGGGCAAGGCTGCCAACCAGTCCATACGTCTGGCAACCACCCGGCCGGCAGCGCGGCGTGTTGCTACCCTCTTGCTCTGAAGCCCAACTCACTCTCTCTCTCTGAATTCCCATTATCCTATCTATCAACTTCTCTATTGATACTACATATTAAATGGAAGGTCTCGACATGGCTTAAAACAAAACCCACCACTGGTTAGCACATGACGAGACCTTTGCAGAGATACAAAGAACATAGTTATAAGTTGTCACACTCAATATACATAGCGGCTGACGGTAGCCAGATCACGGGCGGTACAGTGGAGTACCAAGGAGTACAATCAGGTTGCGTTGCCCAGCACTGGGGTGCGTCACACTATGTCTTCAACAGATTTTTTTTTTTAGAAAACGTAAAGATGCTGCCCATTTGCGTAAATCGTGGGCCCTACCCACTATGCCGGGATTACTCTCTTTAAATGACTTCGACTAGCAGAGAAGCCATTTTTTGTTTCATTAACCTTTTACCTGTACTCGATACCCATAAAGCACCTTGTCGGTTAAGAGGTGCCACTCTCATATATTTGGTTAAAGCTTGTACAGGACACAAATTATGGTGCACTTTACCCCGTTTCAATGCCGGCACCGTGAACTCTGAGAAAACATGTTCACTATGTTCATTCTTGGCGATGAACTCTGGGGAAGGTGCAATATGAATGCAATCATTGAGTCTACCAAACCTTATGCAATTAGGGGTGTTGCTCATCGCTGCCAGCTCAGACACCCTGCTACCTGTTGCCAGAGCCATAAGGAACACAGCCTTTTTTAATAGTAATTCAAAATCTGCCGTATTCTGATACAGACGGGAATGAAGCAAAGATAACGCCTTGTCAAGAGACCAGGTAGGCATGAGCTGACGGGGAGGTGGGCAGAGTTTGAAGCATGCTCTCATGAAACCTGTTTCTTCCGCCTGTGGTATGGTTAGACCTGTAAGGTCAAAGAATGGCACCCTGATAGCTATTAAGTGATTTTTTAGAGTCACTACAGATAGACGTTTCTGTTCAAACAAATAGTTTAAATAATGAAAAACTAACGCCACCGAAGGTACTGTCTGTTCTGTTCTAACTATCCAAGAAGTAAAGGACTGCCAATGAGATTGATATTGCCTTTTGGTAGATTGTGTGTACTGATTCATAAATTTATCTGTCACGTTTCTACCATACGGTGTTAGCCACTTGGCCTCCTGAATGTCCACAATGCAAAAGTCAGCGAGGTCTTTAGGTTGCCAATCGTGTCTAAGTGGAAATACCCGACCGGGAGCGACACCGGGTTCGGGCACCACATTCTCAATTGCTGGTACCACAACTGCACCGGCCACAGGGGCGCGATTAACGAGACTACGCCTCGATAATCCTGTAGTTTGTTGACTACGTGGCACATTAGAGAAGCGTCTGGTGGCGGAAACAGATAAATGGAACTCCACCTGTTCCAATCCGTCACCAATGCGTCGGGCCCCCCCTCCGGCGTTAATGTCCGGCGTGTGAGGTACCGAGGGAGTTTGTGATTCTCCGCTGACGCAAACAGATCCACTTGTGGATGGTAAGGCTCTGCAATAATTTGATCGAATTTTTTTTGCTTGAGTGCCCACTCTCCTGTTGTGCTCTGTCTCCGAGACAGCGCGTCTGCCCAGACGTTTGCTACGCCTGGGAGATATGATGCATGAAGATGAATGTTCAGCTTGTTGGCTAGCACAAAAATCTTTTCTGACACGTCTAGCAACTTCCGAGACCTCGTTGACCCTTGTTTCTGAATGCAGTGAACTGCATTGAGATTGTCCATCCTGAAGGCCACCGACTTTTCCCGTAAAGTAGAGCCGTTAACCTGAAGGAAATACAAGGGGACTAGTAACTCTTTGACATTTATGTGAGAGGTTTCTGAAGGGGACCAAAGCCCTTGACCCTGATGCCCGAGGTTTGACTGAAAGCCCCAACCTATCGTCCCTGACGCATCCGTGTCCACCCATACCGTCGGCGGAGGAGAGGTCCATGACATGACTGAGTGCAACATTTCCCTCTTCGCCCAGACTGCTAGTAAGCTGTGTATTAATGCTGGGATAGGCCATAATTTTCTCGCCGGTAAGAGTGGGAAATATTTGTTGCCCTCCAAGATTAAACGTTTGACTTTCAACCGGCCAAACTTCATAGTTAGTTGAACCCAGTTGAGAGAACCGACTAGAGATTCCCAGAGTCTTCGTGTCGTAGTCCGACTGTGGAGAAACATAAACAGTTTTTTGCGAAACCTGTTTCGATTGTCCACACTCTGACTCAGAGTGAGAGACGCTGTGTCCCAGACCAGCCCTTTCCACTGAATTACTCGTGAGGGAACAAGGTTTGACTTTACCAAGTTGACCTTGAATCCTAGAGATTTGACATGGTTTAACGTAATGTTGACATGAGCGTTGCAGAACTCTTCTGTCTCTGCCACCACCAGCCAGTCGTCCAGATACCACAAGATCCTGATCCCTTGTTCTAAAATGGGCATCAGGGCTTGCCGGACTAATTTTGTGAAAATGCGTGGCGCTAGGTTTAATCCAAACGGCATCCTTTGAAAGACATAAGTCTGATGCATTATTCTTAAAGCCAGAATTTTTTTAAATCTCTTGTTGACCGGGACGTGCCAATATGCGTCTGTCAGGTCTAATGAACACATCCACCCTCCCGGCGGAAGTGTTAGCCTGATTTGATTCACTGTCAGCATCCTGAAGGACACGTTGTGAATGTGGAGATTCAGATAAGACAGGTCTACGACCGGCCTCATCTGAATACTGTCCCTTTTTGGTACTAGAAAGAGTTTGGATGTAAACACCGGGTAAGTCGGGGGGACTGGGATAATGACACTCTTGGTAATCATCTCCTGAACTAGTGACTCCACCTCTAAAGAAACATGAGAGGCCTCTGTCGGCTGACGTAAGCGAGGTCGCCGGAGCCACTGCCAAGTGATGCCTTTGCGTACCACAGTCCTCGCCCATGATCTTAATGGCCATGCCTGATGACACGCCCGGAATGACCCAGTTAGCAGACTGGGGTTCGCCGGCTGGACTACTCTCTGTTCCAACACACCTTTGACTGGCCCCGGGAGTGAGAGAGACCTTAGTTTTTTGCTGGTGGTGGTGTACTCTTAGATGACTGGCTGGGTTTGGCTGGAGGCGGGCCCTGACCTGGTCGTTGGTGAAACCTGTGGCCTTTACCTGAGAATTTACCCTGTTTATACCTGACGTGAGCCTGACCCTGGGTGGAAGAGGACTTAGGCTGATGAAAAGGCTTCGACCCACTAGCTTGAGCTTTCGAAACTGGTTTGGGTTTAGGGAAAGTAAAGGTAGGCTTCTTAGGTTGAGAGGGACTTTGTTTGAATGCTTGTGCCATATTGAAAACAGTCTTCCAAACTGCTGGAGAAATCAAAGCAGGGGTTAGAACTGGAGACAGAATTACTTGGCTTGCAATACGGTCAGGAAGTTTCTTTACTAAGAACATCCTCAGATCCTGCCTTGCTCGAACCGCCTCTAATAAGGCCGTCCGAATATCTCCTAAAGACTGAATGGAAGTTTGGAGAAGCAAGCGCCGGGAAAGTTCAATGGCCTTCCTGACTTCCGCAGTTTCGATTGCCTGAGAAGAGCGTAACAGAGACTTTGTTACTTGCTGAGTACCAATATATTGTGAAAACAGTCTAAACGCTTTACTTCTTAACCTAAACTCGCGGTCTAGGTGAGTTGTGGAAGGCGTGCTAAATGGATCTTTTAATTTGCACAAATTGATTTTAGGGGCAGCCAAGAAATCAAACAAAGCAGAGGGGACTCCTGCGGCACTAAAAACCGGAAGAGAGAACCAAGAATGGTGCTCTTGAGGGATTTGGTGAGAAGACTTTGTAGTGAAAGTAGTGGCAAAATTTTGAGCCTCTATTTCCCAGTCCACCCAAGGTCCCGTACCCAACTGCCCCACCTGCAAGACTGGATTAGAGGCTGAGTCTGTGATCGGAAACATATCCAATTCCGGCGTCAAAGCAGAAAGTGCCTTGACGTCGTTAAAGCCATCATTCTTAGTCCAGTCAGAAAAAAACTTTGAAGCTGAGGCAGGGGGTAGGGCTGGCGTTGATGCATACACAAAAAAGTCATGGTTATAATAACTGGGAATGCCCTTAATATGAACATCTAAAACATCGCCTTGACTATCCAATGCTCTGAGTTTTCTAGACTTATTGCCTTGGATTACCCACTAATGTGGTACAGGGAGCTCCCCCGAAATAGTAGCTTGTGCTGCCTCTGGCTTAGTTGGTAACATTGCTACCCATGACTCATCAGGCCCGTATAAAAGAGGCATAGCTCCTTTTCTGACTGGTGCCTTGTCTAAAGGGGGGGGGGGGGAGTTATGTTTGATATGACCCGCACATTGGAAGTAGTGAGAGCTGCTGTGCCTGGCACAGTGGAAATTGAATCTGACACTAGAGAAGGGTTAGGTATTTTAGCTAAAGCAATGGATATAGCCAGAGGTCGCACATTCGTTGACGTCGCGGGAGCTTCCATACCAACTGTAGGAGTTTCCGGCGTAGGGCCACAGAACTTATTAAGTGCATTTAATAGTAACCCATCAATCTCTTCTGTAGTTACATACCTAGCAGATGAAGAACTCCGTGGAGATTCGACAGTACCCTGAGAGTCTTCTAGGTGGTGACCTGACTCTTCAACTTCCATCTCTGAGACCAGAGAACGCTGTTCTTCATCCCTTAAGTCTGGCCTCTCATGGGAAGATCCCTCCGAAGCCGGGACCTCCACATGCCGCCATGATAGATCTGGGATAGAAGATGGGACATCAGCATCCCGGTGGACGTCAGCCACTACTTGCGTTACAAAAGGATGTGTGCCGTCCTGCCAGGGCTGTGAGTATCGCCATACACCTTGGCTGTGGCTGTTACTCGCTTGCGAGCCTGGAATACTCCCCAATTGGGAGCCCTCACCCGAGCACCCTAGCGGTTTATAGTTTCCGTAAGATACTTCTAAATCTGAGGCTGACACACGTGACCTGGTAGAGAAAGCATGAATATCAGGTGATGAAATGTCCACCGGGGCATCCTCCACCACATTCTCTGACTCCACCCCCGACCTGTCAGATTGGACGTTAGACTTGGAGGGGGTAGATGCAGAGAGCGGGGTACCAGGCTCCGGCGACAGACGTGAGTGCGTTCGCGCCGGAGGATTCCTTTTGGATGATTTATGACTTCTACTAGACTTATGTTTAGTTCTAATAATGTCTTTAGGTCCCCTACTCTCTTCCTTTGTCCTCTTCCGTGGAGGTGAAGAAGAGTGGCCCGAAGCTTTCACCTGCTCCCTCAGGGGTGACCTTGATTTGGACCTCGTCGCCGATGCCGAAGGTGACGGAGAGCGAGGCCTCTTAGATTTGCCAGGGGAGGGTGTGGGAGCCTGTCCCCGCCCAGTCTCGGAGGCCTTACGTGTACGGATCTTACTCTTAGGGGGGGCATGTTTAATAAGTAACAGTTCCCAAAGCTCAAGGTTGTCACATTGCAATGCTTTATGAGCTACATTTGTTGAATAAGTAGCGAGAAGTTGTTTTACTACCTGCAAGGCCACCGCCGCAGTATTATCTTTGTGAATCAACAGTTTAACACTAAAGAGGGTACAAATAGTGCAATGCTTTGTCACCCATATCCCCCGTGACCGATCGAGGCATTTAACACATTTAATGCACAGCTTTTGCGCAAAAATAGGGATACTGGAGCATAACGGCGTTGAACATAAAGCAATGAGAGGTTCTATGGCCGACATGACCGAGACTGGCGGAAATCTACCCACCCCCGGGATCTACCTGGTCACCTGGCGCCACGCCGGTACTCCGCCCTGGAAAGAGAAAATTCCCAGGAATTAATGCTCATAAGGTTACCCCAAAATGTTACAAAAACATGTGTCATAAAACTGCTGGTCAACGAACCGTAGTCCTCAACCACTACTTTTCGCTGTCCAGCAGTTTCAAATTAAAGATTTCAGCATATCTTTACCTGTCCAAAAGATTTAAGCATATCTTCTGAGTCTTCATAAAGATGAAGCATATCTTTTAATAAAGATGAAGTCCTTCAAGTATCCCTTTACACTTGAAACACTAGTAAGATTCAGGCATCTTCTTATCCCATAAAAAGTCTAAGCTTATCTTAATCTCTAATCCGACTTCTAGCAGAAGCCCTCATAGATCGCCGTCTTGAAGGCCGTGATACCTTATTGTATCAACCAATTGTTTGGCAAACCATAGCGAATTGCAAATCCGGTAATATAACCACACGAAGGTACCACCGCTGGGTTTCATATAAAATGTCAAACCAATTGTACCTGCCCCAGACCTCTTTGCAAAAAAGGTCGCCGGGAGGAAAAGACCAAACAAACAAACAGCATTGTCTTGAAGGCCGTGATACCTGAATGTATCAATCAATTGTTTGGCAAACCATAGCGAATTGCAAATCCGTTAATACAACCACCCGAAGGTACCACCGCCTGGGGTCATATTAAATGTCAAACCAATTGTACCTGCCCCAGACCTCTTTGTAAAAAGGTCGCCGGGAGGGAAAGACCAGACAAACAAACAGCATTGTTTCAATGGCTTTGAAAAGCCGAGAAAACCATATCCAACAGGTGTCAGTATGATCACCTAGATAAATGTGTGGAGTCCACCTCGCCGGGAATAACACAGGAAGCCTGATCACAGGCTCGACCACAGAAAACGCAGTTTCTGATGAGCCCTCAAGCTACCAAACTCGCCGGGGTAACTTACCTAATTTAGCCATCCTGACTAAAACTCGGTAAACAAAACGGCTTTCTCGGAGCAATCGAGAAAAACCGCCGGAAAGGCAACCCACAACAAACAGAACGCAGTCTGATAAACATAATCAGACGCAGTCCGAAGCTCCTGGATCAGCCAATCACAACTAATCCAGGACACACATGACACATGAGTAAATTTTTATAAAAATAAACAATGAAAACTAAAATACCACAGGAACGAAAAACCTGAGAGCGAAACCTCCACCCCTAACGAGCCACAGGAACGAAAATCCTGAGAGCGAAACCCCCATCCCCAACGAGATCACAGGTCCCTTTTCCATCCCCGATTGGGTCTCTCTCTTTCTCCCAATTCATTCCACATATTATACGTCTCTCAATCACAGTCTTCTAATATACAAACCACAATACTTTACTCACTGATATTCTTGATATACCACCTAAGTATGTATTTAATTATGTAACCACCATACAGGCTAAAATACTTTCATTGTGTAGGTTCGAGGCGATCTAAGACACCTTAGCTTCCATTTCACACCAAATCAGATCGTGATTACGTCAGCCCTGTATTTAGTTATATAACAATCATAGTCCCCCCCAATTCTAGCAATTCTATGTCTCTAACCTCCCGTTGTTTTATCCACTAACTATATATTCCCAACCTTCCTAATACCACCTCCATTTCACTAGACAAAATACCTAGGAGTAATTCCGAGATTAATTATGAAATTACACTAGACAGCCCCATAACTCACTGAGATCCACATTGCTATTTTATTGATGTACCAACTCCCTAATGTTAACATAATTTAGGGAACTTGTAAAAAGAGAAGACACCTATCTTCGTTCCCCCATTTTTAGCAGTTAGCTATACATAACCTCACGTTGCATTGTTCGTCTGTCAATTTGTGTCCCTTGCCAGTTCTTGTATTGATTTATGCCTGTTGATTTAGATAAGTTAATTACGAGTTATGTAACAACCTTTAACCACGACTCTATACACCCGATAACCCTATGCCAGTTATTGTATTGATTTAGGCCTGTTAATTCGGATAAACTCACTATGACCAATCTGCAGACGATTATCAGGAGATGCAGGAAAGCTACCTCGTATCTCTCTCTCCATGACGAGTATAGATATATGTACCCCTGTGCTCAGTCACCCCCCTTGCCTTGTTCTTCTAGTAACTAAGTGTATATATAATATTAACCGGAGTATGCCACCAGTATTGATACGACATAGCGGCACTGTCCTTGTGTCGTATTGTGCCACGTGCATACCAAACTGGTTTTCATCATCTTATTAGGACGACGTCTTAATATGCCGTCGTTTATGCATGTATTCAATCCTTAGGTTAATTATCTTTTATCAGCCATTGTGTTCCTCTCTTCCATTTACTTTTCCACAATTGTTACACATCTTCCAATCACCTCCTCTGTATCCACAATCCACACTACTCTGTTTTGCTTCGTGACCCTATGCTCAGTGGTCACCTGTTTTGTGGGTCACCCTGTCTTTTGCTCCTTCACGCCCCGCTGCACACGCCACCCTACCTGTTCGATCGTAGGGGAATGCCACCCCTATGTCCAGCGCATTAAGGGTCACGACCCTAGGTCACGAGCGGCGCGGCGCCTAGCCTCAAACCACCCCCTTTCCAATATCCAACCCCCCCCCCCCCCCCTGTAAAGACGCCCAGACGAACGTTCTAACATATGCCGATCCCGTTTATTTCCTCACCCCAATAAATAGCAGATAAAGACTCATTATTGTAACCCCATTTACTACCCTCTAACTTACTAGCCCAACTCACAACCTGAACCAGGAGGGCGGACGGCGCGAGGCTACAGCAGCCAACCTTTCACCCCTAAGAAGTCGACGGTTCCGCCTGACTTGCATTTTCACGAAAACTACTATTATGAGCCCCAGGAGTAATCCTAGTAAGTAAAAACTAGAACCCAGGATCAACCCTCCCTAGGAGTATCACTCTTGACACCACTGTTGTGTTGTCATTACTCACCTGTAATATGAGGATACCGGTGTTGGTTATATTTGATGACCACTGTTTTTGGTTGAGGCAGTGCTGTGCATGATAGCAAGCTGGGTATTATTTAATTTCTTTTTATTTTATGTAGCCTATGTACAGTAGCTTATATATATTTATGTTACTGTAAGGTATATATGGACCCCAGTATGGTCCCCTCTGTACTGTGTGAGTCTGAAATAAAGTATTATTATTATTATTATATCATACAGAAGCCGTCACTTTATCTGCCATATACAGTATGTTATTCATGTAGGCCATATTATCCCTAACTCGTCGCAAACTTGTCAATAGAGGGGATAAATGATACTGTGAGGCAAACTACATCTTTACTGTAAAAAGGCGGGAACAGAGCACAGAGTATAAACAATAAACTGTTGATGCATAACATTGATCATAATAGTATTGGATTCCGTATAAAGGATTCGACAGCTATAAATAAGGGATTCAATTCTTCTTGTAGGGTGTTGGATCCTTACCTTCAGTTACTTATAGTTTACATCAATTTTCTTTGAAGGTATACTAATGGTATACTAATACATTACATTCCTTCCCCCTGTGAGAACAGTAAAAGTACACATGCAGTAGGGTACTCTCATAATAATAATGATGATTCTGTAGAATTATAACATAACATATCTACATTTTTAAATCTTAAAACTTAAGTACTTTAACTTAACCTACAGATCCAGCTTTTCTCTTGGAACACCTCGGTTTTGCCTGTTAGGTAGTACCCTGCGAGTTGCTGGAATCTCTGTGTCTTGGTTAGTGTTATCTGGGATCTCTGTGTCTTTGTTAGTGTGATCTGTTTCTTCACTTGTCTGTCCATCCACATGTGTGTTATCAGAATATGAGTGTCGTGTGAGCTGCTGATCAATGTTAACTGTGTGTGGCTGTACTGGTACTGGTGTGGATATGATTGGTTGGTCAGAATTAACTGTGTCTGGTAGTAGTTGATCAATGTGACGTCTCATAATCCTTCCTTCCACTTCTACCTCATAGTTCATGTTACCTATCTGTCTTGTGATCTTACCTGGAGACCACTTGTGTGCTGTGTTATACATCCTAACTTTGACCGGACATGAAGGAGTGAAATTTCTAACTTTACCCTGTTGTTCTAATTGTGTCCACTGTTGGTTGTTGAGATGTATCTGAGTGTTTGACATCATCAAATCCATTCTATTCCTGACTCTCCTTCCCATCAGCAAATTTGAAGGTGTTTGTCCAGTAGTGGCATGTTCAGTAGTGCGATAGGTTAGCAGAAATTTACTGATGCAAGTGATTACATTGGAAGGTATAGCTCCCCGGCACTTCATGTTGCGTTTAAAACTCTGAACAAACCTCTCTGCCTCTCCATTAGTTGCTGGGTGGTAAGGAGCGGACCTAGTATGTTGAATGCCATTCACCTTTAGGAAATCAAGAAATTCCACAGAACAGAACTGAGGGCCATTATCTGACACAATGCGCTCAGGTAATCCATGCGTGGCAAACACTGGCATTAAAGCCTTTATTGTCGCTTGTGAAGTAGTTGACTGCATTGGAATTATCTCTGGCCATTTACTGTATGCATCCACTATGATCAGATATGTATGACCTAAAAATGGGCCGGCAAAATCAATGTGCAAACGTTGCCATGGATGTCTAGGCAATTCCCATGGATGCATGCGTGCTGGCCTGGGGTCGTTTTGTTTTGCTGAGCAACTAGGGCATCCCCTCACATGTTTCTCAACATCTTTGTCCATCCCAGGCCACCACACATAACTCCTGGCAATTGATTTAGACCTTACTATGCCTTGATGATCTGCATGGATTTCCTTGAGAACCTGGTTTTGCATAGATTTTGGAATCACTACTCTGGCACCTCTAAGAATACAACCTTGCTCTGTGGTAAGCTCGGACCACACTGACAGATATGAATGGCAGTCTCCCTGATCTGACATTAAATTACGACTTGAAGTTAAAGCTTGTAGAACTTTTGATAGTACTGGGTCTTGTTTTGTGTGTTTAGCTATGGTCTGTGCTGTGATAGGAAGGTTGTAACTCTCAATTAGAAGTATAGTACTGTCATGGTCAGATGGAGCTTTATCCACTGGCAAACGTGACAAGGCATCAGCATTTCCCATCTTACCGGTTGGCCTATACTCTATATCATATGAGTATGCGGCTAGTGTGATAGCCCATCGTTGGAGTCGGGCGGCTACTAGACTGGGTAAGCCCGCCTTAGGTCCTAAAATAGCTAATAAAGGTTGATGGTCAGTAACTAGTGTGAATCTTGTTCTTCCATACAAATACATGTGGAACTTTTTTACACCATACACTAGAGCTAATGCTTCCTTCTCAATCTGGGAGTAGTTTCTTTCAGCTTTGTTTAGAACACGGGAAGCAAATGCAATGGGTCTTTCTACACCATCTGGCATGACATGAGCAAGTACTGCACCAATACCTATTGATGAAGCATCACACACCAACTTCACTGGCAAGTCAGGTTGAAAATGAGTAAGGAATCTAGAAGATGTAATCTCCGACTTTATCTGCTCTACTGCAGTTGCACAAGAATCTGTCCAGTTCCACTGGGTATTCTTTTGTGTGAGCTGATACAGTGGACTAGCTATAGTGGCTAAATTAGGAATGAACCTACCATAGAAAGTTACTAAACCTAAGAATGATTGTAACTCACCCACATTCTCAGGCACCTTGGCATCTCTGATTGCTGTAACTTTCTCACTAGTCTTGTGGATACCCTTGTCATCAATTCTGAATCCTAAATATTCTAAGGATGATCCTTGAAACTGACATTTATCTTGGCGGATCCTCAGTCCATTGTCTCTGATTCTCTCTAAAACTACCTTTAGTCTCGCCTGATGTTCTTCTATATCTTTACCTGCTACTAATATGTCATCAACAAAACAAAATGTACCTGAGAGACCATGGAAAATTCTGTCCATTGTCTGTTGCCAAAGTGCTGGACTGCTAGCAACACCGTAAGGCAATCTCTTTGGGCGGAACAGACCTAAGTGGGTATTGATTGTACATATTTCCTGTGATTTTTCATCCATTTGGAGCTGTTGAAATGCTTGTCTAAGATCTATTTTAGAAAAGATTTTACATCCACTTAGTGCTGCAAACATATCATCAGGTCTAGGAAGAGGATGTTGAGCTACTTGTAAATTAGGGTTTAGTGTTACTTTGTAGTCACCACATAACCTAATACTTCCGTCACTCTTAACTACAGGAACTAAAGGAGTGGCCCACGTTGAGTAAGTAACTCTCTCCCAAATCCCATTTGCTTCTAATCTTGCAATCTCCTGTCCAACCGCGGGTTTTAGTGCGAAAGGAATTTATCTAGGAGCACAGAATTTTGGAGTGACATCAGGTTTAAGAGACAAACTGGCCTGCACTCCCTTCACTGTCCCAACATTAACATCAAAGATATCTTGAAATCCTGTTAACAAATGATTTACTGCTGTTTCTTTGTTAATGTTAGAGTTGACTTTTAGTACACTTTGTAAATTTAATGGGATGTGCTTCAACCAATCTAGACCAAACAGTGATGGCCTCTTACCTTCAACAATGGTTAGGGGTAAGCTCTTGAACTCTTGCTGGTCGTAACTCACATCAACGTTGGCTGCTCCTTTAACCTGAATAGCTTGATTATTATAGTCCATTAATATCTTAGTACAAGGTTGAATATTTATGTTTGGAATAGCCTTAGCAACTTCCTCAGACACTACCGTTACGTCAGCTGCTGTGTCTAACTGCATGGTTACTGGTTTTCCATTTAGAAAAACATCCATCATGATCCTATCATTACATTTACTTACAGTGTTAATCCTAAAAGCAATGTTATCATTAGCATCAGAACATTGTTGTGCCTGACTAACACCTGTGTCTGCGGTCTGTTGCTCTGACCTCTCCGAAGTTGAGTTAATCTTTTTAAATCTGCACTGTTTACTAAAATGACCTAGTTTTCCACATTGGTGGCAAGTTTTGTCTGTGGCAGGACACTTTGTTCTATCCCATGGAGTATGATCTGTCTTACCACACCTATAACATGGCTTAAAATGCTTAGCTTTGTTATCATGACTGTGGTTGTTAGTGTTAGTAGGCCTAACTGGTTGACTACTATGGTAAGCCTTTACTTTAGTACCTGTATGTGCCTTGGGATTCTTGTTGTGACCTTTAAATTGTTTGACTGCTGATTTTTTTTTACCTGGCTTGTCTGTTTACTACTGTCAGGACTTTCTATTGTTCTGGCCTGTAGGTTAGTTGCTTCAAGTGATCTAGCAATATGGAGAACTTTATCCAGTTTTACTTTGGGATCCTGGAGTAACTTTTTCCTTAATTCAGAAGATGCACAGTTAATTATAACCTGATCTGTTATGATATCATCTATATCATGAAATTCACAAGTAGAAGCTAATTTCCTAAGCCTAGTGACAAAAGCATCTGTTGATTCCTGAGGTCCTTGAACAGTTTGAGAAAATAGAAATCTTTCATACCTAAAGTTTAACTGTGGTGAAAAATATGTATCTAGAGCATTTGTGGTTTCCTCAAAAGTACCTTTTGGATCTGGCAGGGTTTCAAAAATGTCTTGAACCTCAGACCCTGCTGCATGGAGTAACAATGCTCTCTGCTGTACAAGGTTTGTGACTCCAGTGGCGGTGATATAGAAATGGAAACTTGTCTTCCACTTCTTCCACCTCTGTGCTACTGATGAGGGGTCCTCTGCTACCGAGAATGCCGTAGGGGGAGGTACATCCAGAGGCATAGTGATGAGTAGGCTATGCTACTAGGTTAGGCTAGGCTCCGGGGTGCTGCTGAGCTCGTCTCCACTTGTCGTCGCCAATTTGATGTGTTGTCATTACTCACCTGTAATATGAGGATACCGGTGTTGGTTATATCATACAGAAGCCGTCACTTTATCTGCCATATACAGTATGTTATTCATGTAGGCCATATTATCCCTAACTCGTCGCCAATTTGTTGTGTTGTCATTACTCACCTGTAATATGAGGATACCGGTGTTGGTTATATCATACAGAAGCCGTCACTTTATCTGCCATATACAGTATGTTAATCATGTAGGCCATATTATCCCTAACTCGTCGCAAACTTGTCAATAGAGGGGATAAATGATACTGTGAGGCAAACTACATCTTTACTGTAAAAAGGCGGGAACAGAGCACAGAGTATAAACAATAAACTGTTGATGCATAACATTGATCATAATAGTATTGGATTCCGTATAAAGGATTCGACAGCTATAAATAAGGGATTCAATTCTTCTTGTAGGGTGTTGGTTCCTTACCTTCAGTTACTTATTGTTTACATCAGTTTTCTTTGAAGGTATACTAATGGTATACTAATACATTACAACCACCACATCATAAGAAAACCCCATTAGCGTAGAGAATCCCATATTATAGGTTTGACTCCTGTAAGGAGATAAAGAAAACCTAATATTTAGTAGTGGCCCCGTAATCATTGACGAACATGCCTATTACATAAGGCATCCTCTTCAAACACTAATCCGCCGTAGTTTTGAATCTACCGCGCAGAGCATTTAAAAACTGAGGAGCCTTCATCATGAGCGCACGCGAGCTCACTCATGGCTTCAGTCATTATGAATTGGGTTCTCACTACGAAAAAACTTCGTAAAAAATAAAAACAAAAAGAAAATAAGAATAACTATCCAATAAGCTTTCCATCATATCGTGGATGTACTTGTGTGGATTTCTGACCAGACGCTGATTCAGGCGTCATTCTTCCTTCACTGACATATCAAGTAAACCAAAATCCTTAATACATCAACGAATGGGAAGGGGACGGTCGGGAGGGCCCCAGTCGTCAATGATTACGGGGCCACTACTAAATATTAGGTTTTCTTTATCTCCTTACAGGAGTCAAACCTATAATTTATTAGTGGCCCCTCCATCATTGACGAACATGCCTGATTTCTAAGACTGGAGGGGGACATTCGTAATCATATCATAACTCTAGAAAAGCAGATAATAAAAACAACCACATAGTATTCTTACTTTGAAAATATATTTAATTAACGGCGTAGCCGAACAAATACAAGAAAAAGGGGGTTCAGGCAGGTGCGTGCTTCAAAGAAGCCTGCCTGACAAAAAAATTGGTAACCCTGAAGATTCTGAATACAGATCTGTAGTTACAAAGGCACCCCACTCAACGAGTGGTGACAAAAAAATAACAAGTTATAAGTTTACATGTGCACATAATAAACCCCAACATAAACTTGGAGATAAATTGCAAAGGAACTCCAATAATCTAAAACTAAATTGCTTTCGCAGCTAAACTACTCTAACAACACCGTTGTTTTGTACTTAACATTGTACTAGCACAATTTCTCACTGAGAAATTTTCATAACACATTTTAACCTTAAATTGTATCACAGCTCTCATACTCCGGCAGGGTCTAGGGTGTCCTGTGTCACTGACTGCACCCCCCCCCCCCCCCCTTTCCCATGAAAGTAAACAAAAGTGACTGCAGGGCCGCCTAGACCCTCTGCCTTAAAGCTATACATGGTAAGGAAGGTTTGTCTAGAGCAACTGACAAGTATCTAGACAGAAACGTATGATTAGACGCCCACAACTGCGTGGACGCTATGTCTTCAACTGAAAATTTGTTCAGGAAACGTAAAGAGGCTGCCCATTTGCGTAAATCGTGGGCCCGACCCACAACGCCGGGATTACTTTCTTTAATGACTTCTACCAGAAGAGAGGCTAATCGCCGTTTAAGTAAGCGTTTACCCGTACTTGCTACCCATAAAGCACCTTGGGGGTTGTGAGGAGCTACTCTCAAATATTTGGTTAGAGCTTGTACTGGACATAAATTATGATGCACCTTTCCCCTTTTTAACGCCGGCACCGTGAACTCAGAAAACACGTGTGCACTATGCTCATTCTTGGCTACAAAACCTGGGGAGGGTGCAATGGAAATACATTCATTAAGTCTACCAAACCTAAGGCAATTAGGTGTGTTGCTCATCGCCGCCAGCTCAGACACTCTGTTTCCGGTGGCTAAAGCCAAAAGGAAAACCGCCTTTTTTAAGATTAATGCAAAGTCTGCAGTATTTTGGTACAGACGAGAGTGAAGCAAAGACAAAGCTTTGTCCAGAGACCAAGTAGGCATGAGCTGACGGGGAGGTGGGCGGAGTTTAAAACATGCTCTCATAAAACCTGTTTCCTCCGCCACCGGTATGGAGAGACCTGTAAGGTCTAAAAAGGGCACTCTAATCGCAGTTAAGTGATTTTTTAATGTTACCACAGATAAACGTTTCTGCTCAAACAGATAATTTAAATAATTAAAAACTAATGCCACTGAGGGTACAGTTTGTTCTGTCCTAACGATCCAAGAAGTAAAGGCTTGCCAATGTGATTGATACTGTCGTTTTGTAGACTGAGTATATTGATTAAGTAATTTATTTGTCACATCTCTACCGTATGGTGCTAGCCACTTGGCCTCCTGAATGTCCATAATGCAAAAGTCAGCGAGGTCGCGAGGTTGCCAATCGCGTCTAAGTGGAAATACCCGACCGGGAGCGATACCGGGTCCGGGCACCACATTTTCAATTGCTGGTACCACAACTGCGCCGGCCACAGTGGCGCGATTAGCGAGACTAAGCCTCGATAATCTCGTAGTTTGTTCACTACGTGGCACATTAGTGACGCATCTGGCGGCGGAAACAGATAGATGGAGCTCCATCTGTTCCAGTCTGTCACTAGGGCGTCTGGCCACCCTGCCGGCGTTTTCGCCCGGCGGGTGAGGTATAGATGGAGTTTGTGAGTCTCCTCGGACGCAAAAAGATCCACTTGTGGATGGGAGAGCTCTGCAATCATTAGGTTGAAAATGGGTTGCTTGAGCTCCCATTCTACTGTCGTGCTCTGTCGCCGGGATAGAGCGTCTGCCCAGACGTTCGCTACGCCTGGGAGATAAGAAGAGTGCAGATAAATATCTAGACTGTTGGCTAGAGCAAAAATCTCTTCTGACACGTTTAGCAACTTCCTTGACCTCGTTGACCCCTGTTTCTGAATACAGTGGACTGCATTCAGATTGTCCATTCTGAAGGCCACCGACTTGTCCCGTAACGCCGGGCCGTGAGCCTGAAGGAAATATAAGGGGACTAGTAATTCTTTGACATTGATGTGCGAGATTTCTAAGTGGGACCAAAGCCCCTGACCCTGGTGCCCCTGATTTGACTGAAATCCCCAACCTATTGTGCCTGACGCATCCGTGTCTACCCATACCGTTGGTGGAGGAGAGGTCCATGACATTATTGAGTGCAATGTTTCCCTCTTCGCACAGACCGCTAGCAAGGTGTGGATTAATTTCGGGATGGGCCATAATTTTCCCGCCGGTAAGAGCGGGAAATATTTGTTGCCTTCCAATATTAATCGTTTTACTTTCAACCGGCCCAACTTGACAGTTAGTTGAATCCAGTTGAGAGAGCCGACCAGAGACTCCCAGACCCTCCGTGTCGTAGTTAGACTGTGAAGAAACCTGAACAGTTTCCTGCGAAACCTGTTGCGATTGTCCACACTCTGACTCAGAGTGAGAGCGGCGGTGTCCCAGACCAGCCCTATCCACTGAATTACTCGTGAGGGAACAAGGTTTGACTTTACCAGATTTACCTTGAAGCCTAGAGTTTTGACATGATTCAAAATGATATTGACATGTTTTATGCATAATTGTTGTGTCTCTGCCACCACCAGCCAGTCGTCCAGATACCACAACACTCTGATCCCTTGTTTTAACAATGGCATCAGGGCTTGCCGGACTAGTTTTGTGAATAATCGAGGTGCTAGGTTCAAACCGAACGGCATCCTCTGAAAAACAAAATTTTGGTGCCTGATCCGTAAGGCCAAAAACCTTTGAAATCTTTTGTTGACCGATACGTGCCAATAGGCGTCTGTCAGGTCTAGTGAACACATCCAACCTCCCGGCGGAAGTGTTAGCCTGATTTGGTGTACTGTTAACATTCTGAAAGATTCGTTGTGAATGTGAAGATTCAGATAAGACAGGTCTACGACCGGCCTCATCTGAAACTGTCCCTTTTGGGAACCAAAAATAGTTTGGACGTGAATACAGGGTAATTTGGGGGGACCGGGATGATGACATTCTTGGCAATCATTTCCTGGGCTAGTGACTCCACCTCTAAAGAAACAAAATTCGCCGTTGTCGGCTGACGTAATCGAGGTCGCCGGAGCCACTGCCAAGTGATACCTTTGCGTGCCACCATCCGTGCCCAAGTGTTTAACGGCCATGCTTGGTGACACGTTCGGAACGACCCAGTTAGCAGACAAGGGTTCGCCGGCTGTACTACCCTCGGTTCCTCCGGCCTTAAGGTAGGCGCCGGGAGTGAGAGAGACTTTAGTTTTTTGATGGTGGGGTTGGTGCTGGCCGCTTCGCCGGCTGGCTGGTGTTGGTCGAAGACTGGCCCTGACCTGGTTTATTTTGGCCGCGTCCTCTCTGACCTGAAAACCTATTCTGTCTATGCCTGTACTGACCCTGGGGGGAGTGGGAGGACTTAGGCGGAAGAAATGGTTTAGATCCCCCTGGCTGGGCTTTAGTAGTAGGCCTGGGTTTGGGGAAGTTAAATGCAGGTTTCTTAGAAGGGGTGGGACTGTGCTTAACGGCCTGTGCCATATTGAACACCGTTCGCCATACTTCAGGGGACATTAAAGAAGGGGTAAGTACTGGTGACATCACCACCTGGTTAGCAATGCGCTCAGGTAGCTTGCGAACTAACGACATCCTAAGATCTTGTCGTGCTCGCACCGCCTCAAGCAAGGCGGTGCGTATGTCACCTAAGGATTGGATTGACGACTGAAGAATCAGTCGCCGGGATAACTCAACCGATCTTCGAGCATCCGCGTCTGCGATTGCCTGAGTAGATCGTAGTAAAGACTTAGCCACCTGCTGAGATACTATGTACTGTGAAAACAGGCGAAAAGCTTTTCCTCGTAGCCTAAATTCTCTGTCTAGGTGAGTAGGGGTAGGGGTAGTGAACGGGTCCTTCAGTTCACAAAGATTAATCTTAGGGGCAGCTAGGAATGCAAACAAAGCCGCTGGGACTCCGCCGGCAGAACCCACCGGCATGGAAAACCATGAATGTGAGTCCTGAGGGATCTGGTGGGAAGATTTAGAAGTGAAAGTGGTTGCAAAGTTTTGAGCCTCTACCTCCCAATCCACCCAAGGTCCTGGACCCAACTGTCCCACCTTCAAAACTGGATTAGCTGTGTCGTCTGTGACGGTCCGTAAATCTAGTTCAGGAGTAAGAGCTGACAGAGTCTTAATATCATTAAACCCATCCAGCTTAGACCAGTCTGAAAATAGTTTTAAAGCTGAGGCAGGGGGTAAAGCAGGCTTAGAAGCATACACAAAATAATCCTGGTGATAATAACTAGGTATAGCCTTAATGTTTACGTCCAGAACATTACCTAAGGCATCCATGGCCCTTAATTTCTTTGACTTGTTGCCCTGGATAAACCACTCACGCGGTACCGGGAGTTCCCCTGACAAGGTAGGTTGGGCAAGCTCTGGTTTAGAGGGGTTCAAAAGAACCCATGACTCGTCTGGCCCATAAAGGAGGGGCATAGCTACCTTTCTAAGAGGTGCTTTGTCTAGAGGGGGTGGATTAACATCCGTTATGACCCTGACATTTGAAGTTGTCAATGCCGCCGTGGCAGGCTTAGTGCTCCTTGCAGGTGACAGAGTAGGAGGGTTAGGAATCTTAGATAAATCAATTGACGTCATCAGAGGCCGTACCGTAGAGCTTGTCGAGGGAGCCCCCAAGTCCATTGTGGGGTTTTCTTGTTGCTGACCAAAAAATTTAGATAAAGCATGAGTAAGCAACCCATCAATTTCTTGTGCTGTAACAAACTGGTTAGATGAAGAACTTATAGGAGAATCATTATTATCTCTTGCGGCGTCCAAGCCTGAGCCTGACCCTTGTCCTTCCATATCCGAAATTATTGAAACTTCGTCTTTTTCCTCCCGATCCTCCTGAGAAGACCCCGCCGAGGCAGGGTACCTTGTTTCCAAGATAAATCTGGGATAGAGGATGGGGTCGCCGCGTCCCTGTGGACGTCGGCTACTGTGTGACTCGTATGAGTCGGACGTGGGTGGTCAGACCGTGGTTGGGCAAACCGCCAAACACCAAGGCCCTGGCCTACGCTCTCTTGAGAGTCTGAAACATTCTCAATTATTGACCCTCCTGAACTTTCCATTTCCAGGGTTAAAATATTAATTGGCAACTCCTCTTTAGGGACAGGTGCTGCACTGGACTCAGAGGCCCTAACACAAACTTTGTCAGGTGTAGAGGTACGATGAGATGCACTAGACTTAGGGGAATGTCGAGAGGACTTCCGATGTGAATCCTTTTTTGAGGATTTATGGCTGCGGTGTGACCGCGAACTAGTCTTAGATCTGGAAGAATCTCCGCCGTGACCACTGGTGGAATCTTCCGTCTTACTCTTCTTACTCTCCGGCGAAGAGGCCCGACTAGAAGACTGTTGTCTGAGAGGTGACCTTGACCTAGATCTCGCCTGCGACGAGGAGGCGGATGCCGGGGGTGTAGGCTCTCTCGGGCGTTTAGTTGTAGTCGCAGACGATACAGAACCCTGACTAGTCTCCATCGGCTTAACACTCGTGACTCTAGAGGAACGTTTAGGGGGAGGGTGTTCTGACAGCAATCTATCCCAAAGTGGGACGTTGTCACATTGAAGTGACTTATGCGCGACAATGGTAGTGTAGGCCGACATTTGTTGTCGAACCTCTCTCAACGCTACCGCCGCGGTCTTATCGTTATCACAAAGGACTTTAGCAGCTAATTGAGAACAAAAGGAACAATTATGCATCACGCAGAGACCCCTTGAACGGTCTAGACATTTAACACACCTTATGCAAAGGGTGTGTGCAAAAATAGGGATACCAGCACAAGTAGGGGTAATGCACAGGGCAAAAACTGGGGCCACGGTAGCCATGACAGAGACTGGTGGGTGAAAACTACCGCCGGGTCTGTATTGGTCCGCCGGAGCTCAGCTCTGGAAAAAACAAGAAAATTTCCAGGAATTAATGCTCATAAGGGTAATCCAACATGATCGCACACCAGTGTTAATAACCCGCCGGGTAACGAGATGCAAAGACACAACTAACACATCTCGCCACGCGGCGGGGTGTAAAGTCTAAACAAATCTTTTGCTAAAGAAAGTGAAGAATACCCTCTGATATAATGGTCCAGCATGGCACTTATAGTCTCTCGGAGGAGGTGACTGTCTCAAGATTCAATTTTGTAACAAAGCAACCCCCAAAAAAGACGCCGGCCCTTGAATTATTATAGTAGAATAGCCCAGGGCAGGATGATACGAGATCTAATGTTTAACGAATTGTCCCAAAAGATCGCCGTAAGATCGAAGGCGGCGATACCTGATAGTATCACTAAATTAAATAGGTTAAAATGAATTTTGTAAAATTCCTAATTCCTCCACCTAGGAGCACCCGCCGGGTGTGAGAATCGATATATAACCTAATTGAACCTTCAATCGCCGTAAATAGTAAAGGCAGCGATACACAGAGTATCACTATAATGGATTGGTTAACTAACTGGAAGACCTAAGTCGTTCATCTCACCCTACCCAGGTGCACCCGCCGGGTGAGAAGTTTTAAAAGTTAACCCCATAAGTTCCTGTCCCCGCTTCTTTGTAAAAGATCGCCGGGGAGGAAAGCCTAAACAACAGCTAGGTTTTTTCATGTGGTTGTCGTAAAACCAGGTAGAAAAAACTCCTAAAACGTATGTCCACAAGGACGCCGTTTTATATGGATGGGTACAGCCATCCCGCCGGGAATCAAAGGAGGCCTGAAACCAGGCACCCACAGAGACGCAGTCCTGGAGAGCCACAGACACCCCACCCGCCGGGGATACAAGCCAGTGTCAACAACCACGTGTGGCCCAACACTGCTCTCGGCCAGGATTTTTTCACGGTGAAACCGAGAAAAAACCCGCCGGAAGGAAACCCACCCTGAACAGATACCATCTGAACAACACACGACACGAGGATAGCCACGCACGGCTAACCCAAGGTCACAACATAATCCGTGGAATTAGCCAATACACAACTAAACCAGGAAACAATTATAGTCCGAGGAATTAGCCAATACACAACTAAAACCCGGATACACATGACACAGTAGGGCATATTTATAAATAATAAATAATAACACTAGTACATGTGGCAAAGCTACGAGTGGCTGGCTAGGCCAAGGCAGACGGCATAAAAAACAGTTGAAATATACACACACACTGGAAATATCACAACAGGAACCACCGCCAACACACCACCGAGCAATAACTTCCAACCCAGGGAAGACTGACTCGGGACCCAGAAAAAACTTCACTAAGTGAAGAAAAATACGCTGGGAACGTCAGAAAACACAGCTTACCTCATCAGAAAGATAAAAGGCAGCAATAATTAACGCGTAGTGAAAGCCGCCTGCATCACAAACTAACTCAACTGTGAAAAAGTTCACATGTCCACAACGTGACCACGAGGGTACATCCGAAATAGATGCCCCATACACTCGACCCAAAATACACTGCACTGCGGGCAACCAGCCCAGGACACTCCTGCTACGCCTATCCTAACCTTACTCGATACATCCTGGAGTAAACAAATGAGAAAAAACTCACTAGGGACGCAACGAATGCGGAACCAGCGGAGCGTGGGGAGGCACGTCCGGGCGGGCTGAGCGCAGAGCAGAGAAGGAAGAATGACGCCTGAATCAGCGTCTGGTCAGAAATCCACACAAGTACATCCACGATATGATGGAAAGCTTATTGGATAGTTATTCTTATTTTCTTTTTGTTTTTATTTTTTACGAAGTTTTTTCGTAGTGAGAACCCAATTCATAATGACTGAAGCCATGAGTGAGGTCGCGTGCGCTCATGATGAAGGCTCCTCAGTTTTTAAATGCTCTGCGCGGTAGATTCAAAACTACGGCGGATTAGTGTTTGAAGAGGATGCCTTATGTAATAGGCATGTTCGTCAATGATGGAGGGGCCACTAATAAATATACATATTTAAGGAGTGGCATGCCCCCCACCCCAAAGGGACACCCCCAACCCCCGCGGACGTTCACCATGACCCACACGTAGCCAACAACTTCTTGCCAGACACCAGGCGAATTTCCAACAGGTAATGAACTAACCCTCTAAATACCTATCCAAATACCATCCTATCCCATCCTTAACCAAAACCAAAATCTTCCTTATCCCATCCTAGATTAAGAATAGCATGTCAGCTAGACCAGAGAAGGATATTTAGGTGAATTGATGAATAATACCTCCCAGCCTATTCACGTAGTGCGCCAGTAAAGTAGTCCCAATGAACCTTCACCAAATCCGTCTAAATAACTCTACTAGTACCTCATACTGGAGTTAAGATATCCACGATCATAAATCAGATCACAAGTTACTTACCGCCACATTAAAGACCCCCTCCCTAACCCCCTATAAGTTCACCAGAATAAATTAACTACTTCATAGCATTGACATCCAATACTTCTAGAACATTCCTGACACTTCCTTGACCTGCCTATAAATAAGACCCAGAGACAACAGTCGGGCAGTTGAATATTAGAGCCCAAAAGCAATCGGCAAAGCAATCGAGAAAAACCGCCGGAAAGGCAACCCACAACAAACAGAACGCAGTCTGATAAACATAATCAGACACAGTCCGAAGCTCCTGGATCAGCCAATCACAACTAATCCAGGACACACATGACACATGAGTACATTTTGATAATAATAAACAATGAAAACACTTGCATATGTGAAAAACTACGAGTGGCTGGCTAGGCCTAGTGAAAACGGAAAACACTTAATGACGTCGAAACACAATCGAAAAGCACTTCATCCCACCAAAACTGGAACAGCATCCACATCAACATCGTAGAAAAAACCCGGTAAGGGTAACACTGACTCGGGACCCAGAAAGAACTCCACTACGTGAAGAAAAAACACCAGGAACGTCAGTAAAACACAAACAAGGCTACTCCATCTGAAAGATAGCTAGAAGCCCGACATCGCGTAGTTAAAGCCGCCTAACAAGCTAGGACTAAAGATGGCTAAACACGAAAAACGTTTCAGAGCGTCCTCAACCCGGCCACGAGGGTCCGTCCGAAATAGACGCCCCAATAAAACGACCCAAAATACACTTGTTCTGCGGGAAAACCACCCATGACACCCCTGCTACGCTAATCCTAACCTTACTCAAGACATCCCAGAGTAAACAAATGAGAAAAAACTCACTAGGGACGCAAGAATGCGGAATCAAAGTGGAGCACTGTGGGGGACACGTCCGGGTGGGGTGAACGCAGAGCAAGGAAGGCGGAAGGATGCGCTAGTCAGCGTCTGGTCCAAGAATCCATAGAAGTACATCCACAGAATATGGAAAGCTTATGAATAGTTATTCTTATTTTATTTTTATTTTTTATTTGTTACAAAGTTTTTTCGTAGTGAGAACCCAATCATAAAGACGAACCATAAGTGATTTTGCGTGTGCTTATGATGAAGGTTCCTCTGAGCTCTGCGGCGGTAGATTCAAACTACGCGTATGAGCGTTTGAAGAGGTAGCCTTATGTAATAGGCATAATCGTCAATGATGGAGGGGCCACTAATAAATATTAGGTTTTCATTACTTTCCTCCGGGAATCAAACCTATATTATGGTCTACTGTATCAAATGCTTTTTATAGATCAAGAAAACACATACCGGTGTAGTTACCTTTAGACATTTCTTTACGAATGTGATCTGTTAAGTGGATGAGACAGGAGTCTGTCGAGTAGCCTACATGCCTATGAAACCTGATTGAAACTTATAGAATAGATAATTTTCTTTGAGGTAGTGTTCAATTTGGGTGTATACAGCTCTTTCAAGGATTTTTTATACAATACATAATATGCTAACTGGTCTGTAGTTACTAACATCTAATTTTTGTCCTTTCTTAAATAGATGGGTTACAATAGCTTCCTTCAGTTCAGCAGTTACAGTGTTGGTGTTAATTGACAGGTTGATGATGTGGGTTAGGCAACCTGCTATACCAATGGCTCCATCTCGTAGAAATTTGGCAGGAATTTTGTCTGGTCCTGTGCTTTTATGTACATTTAGGTTAGAGAGCTCCTCAAATGTGTATTTTGGTGTAACATATTTTGCAATCCAAAAGTATTCGGGTGTATGCCTTTGTCCCTGTAGAAATTTAGAAAGGTGGCAGTTGTTGTGGAGTATTTGTTGAGAGGTTGCGGTAGGTTCTGTGCAAGTAGGTAAGTTACCCCGACGAGTTTGGTCGCTTGAGGGCTCATCAGAAACTGCGTTTTCTATGGTCGAGCCTGGGATCGGGCTTCCTGGTTTATTCCCGTCGAGGGGGGCTCCACACAGTTTTCTAGGTGATCAGGCTGACACCTGTTGGACTTGGTTTTCTCTGCTTTTCAAAGCCATTGAAACAATGCTGTCTGTTTGTTTGGTCTTTACCTCCCGGTGACCTTTTTACAAAGAGGTCTGGGGCAGGTATAATTGGTTTGACATTGCATATAAAACCCGGCGGTTGTACCTTCGGGTGGTTATATTAACGGATTTGCGATTCGAAATAATTTGCCAAACAATTGATTGATACAATAGGGTATCACGGCCTTCAAGACGGCGATCTATGAGGGCTTCTGGGTGACGCCAGATTAGAGATTAAGATAGGCTTAGACTTTTTATGGGATAAAAAGATGCCGGAATCTTACTAGTGTTTCAAGTGTAAAGGGATACTTGAAAGACTTCATCTTTAATAAAGATATGCTTCATCTTTATGAGGATTCAGAAGATATGCTTAAATCTTCTGGACAGGTAAAGATATGCTGAAATCTTTAATATGATACTAAAGGACAACGAAAAGTAGTGGTGGAGTGCTACGGTTCGTTGACCGGCGGTTTTGAGGCACATATTTTGTACCGTTTTTTGGGTGTAACCCTATGAGCATTAATCCCCGGAAAATTCTCTTTCCAGGGCGGATTACCGGTGTTGCACCAGGTGACCAGGTAGTTCCCGGGGGCGGGGTAGTTTTCCCCCAGTCTCTGTCGTGTCGGCACTTGAACCTCTCATTGCTGTATGTTCAACGCCGTTAAGCTCAGGTAGCCCTATCTTATTTTTATTTGTTAATGAAATAATTTAGTAGCTGAATCATAATAAACATATATATTTTCTATGATTATATTATGATAATATTGTGTTTATTTATAGTAATTTATTTTAATACAATTAAATATAAATTAAATTAATTAGTATACTTTATGATTTTGCTCACCAGCTCTGCTTTCAATGTGTTAATGAGCTATGGGAGCTTTTAATTATCATAAACCTTTACGGGACTCGGACGAGGGCTCCTGTTCAGGGAGTATACCGAGCTCGCAAGCGAGGGACAGCCACAGGGGTGTATGGCGATACTCACAGTCGTACCTCACCCGCCGGACGATAACGCCGGCGGGCGGACCTGACGCTCTGATGACGGACGAGAACAGGTTGAGTTCCATTTATCTCTTTTCCGCCGCCAGACGCGTCTCTAATGTGCCACGTAGTCAACAAACTACAGGATTAGCGAGGCGTAGTCTCGCTAATCGCGCCCCTGTGGCCGGCGCAGTGTGGTACCAGCATTTGAACACGTGGTGCCCGCACCCAGTGTCCCTCCTGGTCAGGTTGTTCCACTTAGAACACGATTGGCAACCTAGAAACCTCGCGGACTTGTTCATTTTGGACATTCAGGAGGCCAAGTGGCTAGCACCTTATGGTAGCGACGTGACCAAGATATTCACGAATCAATATACCCAGTCTACAAAGCGACAGTTTCAATCGCATTGGAAAGCTTTTACGTCTCGGATTCTTAGAACAAAACAAACTGTGCCCTCGGTGGCATTGGTTGTTTATTATTTAATTTATCTGTTCATGCAGAAACATTTATCTGAAAGTGATTTATGTGGGCAGGTTTTAAACTCCGCCCACCTCCCCGTCAGCTCAGGCCTACATGGTCTCTGGACAAAGCATCGTCGTTATTCTCGTTCCCGTATGTACCAAAGACTGCAGATTTTACAAAAGGGCAGTATTCCTTATGGCTTTGGCTACCGGGAACAGAGTATCTGAGCTGGCAGCGATGAGCAATGCACCTAATTGCCTCAGGTTTGATAGGCTTCATGAGTGTATTCACATTGCACCTTCCCCAGGATTCATAGCCGAGATTGAGCACAGTGAACACGTGTTTTCAGAGTTCACGGTGCCGGCGTTAAACAGGGGAAAGGTGCACCATCTTTTTTGCCCAGTGCAAGCTCTAACCAAATATTTAAGAGTGGCACCTCTAAATCACCAGGGTGCTTTATGGGTCGCAAGTCCGGGTGAACGATTGATGGAGCGTACACTGGCTTCTCTCTTGGTCGAGGACTTTAAAGAGAAGAATCCCGGCGTTGTGGGTAAGACCCACGATTTACGCAAGGCGACAGCCTCTTTACGTTTCCTTAATATTCTTTCGGTGGAAGTTATTACGTCCACACAGTTGTGGGCTTCTAATCAGGAGTTTTTGCCTCAATACCTTTCAGTAGCTCTGGACAAACCTTCCTTGCCATGTATAGCTTTACGGCAGAGGGTCTAGGTGGCCCTTTTAGTCACGTTTTGTTTAATTTCAAGAAAAATGGGGGGGAGGGTGCAGTCAGTGTGACATAGGACACCCTAGACCCCTCCGGAGTATGTGTTAGGAACATACGAGCTGTGATACTGGTTGTAGGCATTGTATTATAAAATTTCTCTGTAGTATTCATTGCAGGAAATTGTGCTAAAGGCCAATAGTAGTGTTGCGACAATTCTTGTTGTAAGTAGCTTTGGCTGTGAAGCAATAGATTTTTGAGAAATCTCGGTAGTGGCAACTACTTTTACTTTTGCAGTAATTACTTCTGCATAAGTACACGAGTTCAGTACTTTTACGAATGTACAAGAATTAATTTATGTTTGGTTATATTTTTAGGAATATATCCACTAGTTAATGGGGTTTATATGTGCACATGTAAACTTATAAGTTTTTAGTTTTCACCACTTACTTTAAGTGGGGTGCCTTCTTAACTAGCAGATCTGTGCACAGAGTCTCAGAGTTAACCCTTTTTCAAGCAGGCTTCTTTGAAGCATGCTCCTGCTTGTACCCCTTTTTTAAAGATTTAGGCTGTATAAAGTTTATGCACCCGAATATCTCTTTTTTACAAAAGTAAGAATACTATGTGGTTGTTTGATTATCTGCTTTTCTAGAGTTATGATATGATTACGAATGTCCCCCTCCAGTCTTAGAAATCAGGCATGTTCGTCAATGATGGAGGGGCCACTAATAAATTATAGGTTTGACTCCTGTAAGGAGATAAAGAAAACCTAATATTTAGTAGTGGCCCCGTAATCATTGACGACTGGGGCCCTCCCGACCATCCCCTTCCCATTCGTTGATGTATTAAGGATTTTGGTTTACTTGATATGTCAGTGAAGGAAGAATGACACCTGAATCAGCGTCTGGTCAAAGATCCACACAAGTACATCCACGATATGATGGAAAGCTTATTGGATAGTTATTCTTATTTTCTTTTTGTTTTTTATTTTTTACGAAGTTTTTTCGTAGTGAGAACCCAATTCATAATGACTGAAGCCATGAGTGAGGTCGCGTGCGCTCATGATGAAGGCTCCTCAGATTTTAAATGCTCTGCGCGGTAGATTCAAACTACGGCGGATTAGTGTTTGAAGAGGATGCCTTATGTAATAGGCATGTTCGTCAATGATTACGGGGCCACTACTAAATATTAGGTTTTCTTTATCTCCTTACAGGAGTCAAACCTATAATCCAAGCCCCTCGTAGCGACACATGTTCAACTTGTGACACCCTTAAAATTAAAATACAAGCCCTCGACCCAGAGAAAGACCAAGATGCCATCGCAACTCTTACTGTACAGCGCCATACACACCAAGCCAACGCAGCTGGTGGGAGGAATTTTATCAATGTCTACATAAAGGATAAGAGTCCGGGGATTATAGCGATTGCAGTCGACCTACAACAGACACTACCTACCCCAAAGTTGACTGTCAGTGCCCAGTATTACCGCTGTAAACTCTGGACATACAATCTTGGAATACACAACCTGAAAACCAGCAGCAGTTTAGAGGTAAATAATATTCAACTTTATAATGATTTTATTACCATTGTTCACACATCAAACACGAAGGAACTAAGTCTTTTCTTATAATTTATGAAATTAAATTATTATAAAATTTAATTATGAGAATTATGCTTTCTAATTTGGACTAATTCTTAGTTACATCATGGTTATTCAAAAATATGAGTATGAAATAAATCGGCCCATAATTACGGATACACAAAAAAACACCCATTACGTGTTTGTTTGTGTTTTTTAGGAATTACAGATTTTCACACAAACACTGATACGATTTCATCCATTTATTTACACTCTATCTTTTGATTATGCTATAATATAATTTGTGTGCATTTTTTATGTTTTAATAAAACACCACCAAATAGGTAGATGGAAAAACACGCATAAAACACGCAATTTTAGGAATTTTGCTTAAATGTTTCGGCTGTCTCCTAGTTATTGCAAACTGTTGTAATGTTCCAAGTATGAATGTAATCGAATAACATTTACGGTGTTTTACCGTAAATCAATTGCGGATTTCCACAAAAACACTGCTATGATTTTTCTTTACAATGTGTACACTCATTCTTTTGATCATATTACCATAATAATTTGTATGCATTTTGTATGTTTTGTCGTCTGTGTGGGACTCATCGGAACTAACCTTAGCGAAATGGGAGGCAAGGCAATTGGCAATGTCACAATGATCAGAGGTGGGCAGGTGCGCGCCATTTGGCGCTCTGCGCTCTGCGATCCGGTGCGCATTACCAATATAGAGGAGCGCGGAGCGAGGAGCGGCAAAATTCTGAAATCGGAGTGCAGGCGGGGAGCGCAGCTAGAACTTCGCGCTCCTTTCTGGCGCTCCGGAGGCGATTTTTCCTGTCAACAACAGGTACAAGAACGTCATTATCGTGTACAGTCATCGTACCGTTCGTACGGTGTTACCCACGGTGTTAGTGAACTGTGATACAGTGATACTATGATAGTGACAGACTGACAGTGTTACAGTTGTTAACTTGTTATTTTTTTTTTGGCTTTTGCTAACGCAAAGTAAACCTTACGGGCAAGTTACAGCTTACGAAGGGGCCTAAGGGTAAGTCTGGCAGTGGTATAGCCCGAGCCTGTCTGACTGTCTGAGTGTCTGTGGACAGCTTGGACGGGTCCAATAATCATAATATAATCAATTAATCATATCATATTAAATTATTAATGATATTATGATATTAAATTATTATTAATTTAATCATGTAATCAACTAAATAGTAAATACTAATCAATGTAATCATGTTGTATTGTTGTTATTGTATTGTTAGGCTTGTTAGAATGTTAGCTTGATAAGTATAACTGTTTAAGTTTCTCAGTTTGGACAGTTTCTGTAATTCTTTATGTCATATCATAGATATCAATGGACAGTCACAATGTCACAAACTCACAATGATATCAATCATATCATATCATTGACATTTGCAATGATATCAATCATATCATATCATTGACATTTGATTCATTGATATGACATAAAGAATAACAGAAACTGAGAAAGTGAGAAACTTAAACAGTTAAACTTCAGAAAGACACCATGACTTGAGTTTTTTTTAATGTTTTGAATTCTTGGAATTTAGTGAAGTGAAAGACAAAGGACAAAGTGAAGGACAAAGGTAAATAATTAAATAACTTCTAGAAGCTGTTTTGTTTGTTTTGTTTTTTATATACCTATTTTTGGGAGCGCGGAGCGCAGGAGCGCGGAGCGGGAAGCGCATCGGGTCTGCTGACAAAAGGAGCACGTGAGCGCTGCCGCATTACCTTATGTCTGATGAGCGCGGAGCGCTGCCGCATTACCGGTCCCATCGGAGCGCGCCCACCTCTGTCAATGATCCAATATAGGTTCCCCCGTAACAGCACTTGTTAGGGATGACAATGAAGAGCGAGCATGCAGACCGTTTATTTTCCGGAATTTCTCCCATATTTGTGTAGTAGAAGTGCGGTGAGTGAAGCTAGATATATAGGCTCTCCACGAGGTCAGTTTGCTCTGTCTGATCGCTCGCTTAGTCAGTGCAGAGACTCTGTTGTGAAAAGACTTCAACGACGAGAGGTGCAGAGCGTCACGGACGAGATTAGGAATCAGTGTCGGGTTATCAGAATGCGGGATGAGCAATCGGGTCTCCACAAAGCGTGCGCGAAGCTGATGGAGGGTTCTTTCAAGGCGGTGTTTAAAGGTAACCAAGGCACTCAAAGCAGGCGACCACCACGGAACCTGACGCACCCGGGTTCGAGAAGGCGTTTTAGGGATGGATGTGGAGGCCACTGAGTGGAGAAAATCCATGAAATAAGTGAAGTTCATGTCTGGGGGCTCATCACTACGAAAGTCACCGATGCTGCTGGACAAAGACTGAAAGGCATCCCAGTCGGCTTTGGAGATGTTATACTGCGGTAGTTGAATGGAGGGAGTCGGTGCAGTGCGCTGGAGAAGAACAGGGAAGTGGTCACTGGAAAAAACGTTCGTTAAGGACAGCCCATTCGAAATGGGGAGCCACAGAATCGCTAGCCAGAGACAAATCTACAGCAGAGTAAGTGTCATGTGTGGAGGAACGGTAAGTATGGGCCATCTGGTTGAGGCAGCATAGCTCAGTCGTCAAGATCAACTGCTCAATGTGGGTACCTAAAATGTCAGACCGGGGTCCACCCCATAAAGGGGAGTGGGCATTGAAGTCCCCTAATAAGAGGTATGGTTGGGTGAATTGACGAACGAGGGATGTTAAGTCATGTGGGGAATAGTGGCAGGATGGTTGGTTATATAAGGAGCAGATCGTTAAACGTGGCAAGTTGGGTAGAGAGATAGAGATGGCAATTGATTGGAAAGGGGCTGGGTCTAGATGGAAGACCGAGTATGCATGGTCAGTATGGACCAGGATAGCTGTGTGCAAATGTCCCTCAATGGAAGGGGAACAAGAGGCAAGTTGTTGGGGAGTGATATATGGTCCTATGTGCTGCAAGCAAATACACACCGGCATGTGCAGCCGTAGCAAACGCTGTAACTCACCAGTGTGCAAACGTGTCTTATATCCATTCAAGTTCCAGTGTATAATATTATGCGTCATGAAGAGGTGTAACGGAAGATTGGCTAGTGCGGGTTGGAGCGGGAGGGGTCAGGGTAGAAGAGTGAGAATTAGTCTGTTGGGGAAGCGCCTGCTCCTGGAGATCCAGGAGCGAACACCCAGGTTCACCAGAAGGAGGGTCCGGTAAAGTGGCAACAATTTGTTCAAGCTGATCTTTCAATGTAGTAATAAAATCGGGCGTCTCGAGGAAATCCAGCAAGTGCCCCACGCAGACGCAATTTGAGTCGTGTTGGGAAAGAGGTGATGGAGGACCGCGCCGTTCGGAGATAAACGAACGCACTCTGGCAGTAATATCATGTTCCGTCGAGGTCAACGAAGCCTTGATGTAAGGGAGAAAACAAGACGTGCACCCACAAAGCGCACCGTGAGAGGGGACGTCATCCTGTTCAACCCGAGGCAGGCAGGCCGGGAGGGGGGGGGGGGGACGATATCCTCAACGTCCGTTTAGCTCTAGCAGGACTGTAGGTATCGCAGTGGGCGGATGAGGATCCGTAGGTAACTGATCCTGTGCCGGTAGGGAAAGGGTTTCCTTTGATATCGGAGGGGATAGGTTATGACATTGGCCAGTCGACTTAGCAAGTTTAGATGATGTTGATGCGGGAGGGGGGGATGTAGCAGTATCGCGCGCTCTCTTACGGCCGGAAGGTACATCGTGAAGTTGGACACGTGAATCGGATAAGCGGTAGGTAACTAGATCCGTGTCTTCTAGGTTGTGTTGGTGTCTGAAACACTCCATCAACGCAGCCGGTGAAAGGGTCGAGCCAAGAACGTGGTCAACACACAGACAACCTGGGTCATGCGAATAGGGTAGGGAATCAGGAGGGGCGATCCGTAGGAGGTAAACCTTTAAGGACTTAGTCCAAGTGCCAGACGGCGATGAGAGATGCTCATGAAAGAAACGCTTACTGCAGGAATTACACCCACAGGTATCGGTATGGTCAGGCAAAGACCATGGCAGCACAGGGGACATGGAGCCGTCAAACGCCGCAACCTGCAGTTCAAGATCATCAGGCGCACCCTGGCTTCGCTGGTTCCCCAGAGTGGAGCACTTCTGAGAAGGAGTCGTAATTTTACGGGTACTGGAGAGACGAGAGGTACCAGAGATTGAGGGGGCAGCTCTCGTTTGACGGGGAGTCGACTTGATAAGGGAGGACGATGCCCTCGGTGCGGGAAGTGAGGAAACGGCCTTCAGTGATGTAGCTCGAGGTCGGGTGATAAGCCCAGCGCGGGGTTTGCGCTGAGGCCGAGGAGGCTGAGACTGGACAGTAGACCGAGCGGAAGAAGGACCACGCTTAGAATGCGGGGTGGGCGACGGCTCAGGCCCACTACGGGCAGCACTATGGGGATGATCTGTGGTCGAGACGTCCGCACCTAGAGCCGCAAACGCATTGCGAGTTGCGACGGGAGGACGGGGGGAAGGTCGCGTGGCGTTGGAGGGTCTGGTGGAATGACCAACATGTGAGGATGGATTCGAAGTTGAGGACCCGGGAAGCTGTGCCCGGTTGTCGGAGGGCAATGAAGCAGGACGGGACACAGTAGCATACCTCCGCTCAGGCGTCGTTCCAGACTCACGCACTAGTCGCGCAGCAACCCGGAAAGGAACGCCCTTCGCCTCCTGCAGATGGAGCACTTCTCTGGCGAAGACATAATGAGAACAACGCTTATCCGAGGCAACGTGTCGGTCTCCACAATTTGTACATGATGGGACATCAGCGGAGCACTGGGAAGGGTGAGCGCATCCCCAGTTTCTACCCCACAGCGCAGACAGTGTCCGACAGAGCGACAGTATTTAACGGGATGGCCGAATTTCCAACAGTTGATGCACTGGCGAGGACTACGAACAAAAAGTCGCACGCGCAGCGATTCGGCACCCAATTTAATGGAGTGAGGCAGTTCATGGCTATCAAAGTATAACTTAGCAATGCGAAGAGGAGGTCGATCGGGATCAGAGCCTCTCCTCGGGGATATCGTGTAAGTTTCAACTTTACGTACTGCAGGGAGATCTAACTGCAATGCTAGACACAGACGCGGGCCAGCTTCCCTGAAGTCATCCTCCTTGATGAGGACACTATGGGGAACAAAAACCGTGCCCACACATTGGTTAAGCGATACTTCGGGGTGACCCAGTAAAGAGTCACAGGGAGTGTCTAGGAGGGTTATCATGGTGGACGACTGTTTCTCAGAATGAACTTCAACAATTCGAGAGGTCTCCGAGTGATGGAACAGATCAACAGGACCCACCTCTTGCCGAAGGTAGACCTGAAGATCAATATCATCGTGTGGGCGGTTTTCAACCTTAAAGTACTTCGGCCATCGTGGGGGTTGAAACAGTGCACCGAGCACATCAGGTGCAGCATGAAATTGCCGCCTGGTGTGAGTGCGGGAGGAAGACTGTGGCAGAAACGGTTGGAGCGTCGTAATTGGGGTAGTAGCGACAGGGAGCACCGTGACTGGGTCCGAGGGAGGCTTACCCGGAGAACCAGACAGGGTGGTATTGGTCGTGGCCGGCAAGGTCGCCGGAGGAGCCGGGGCTGACACAGGAGTGGCAGTCACCGAGCCCAGAGGAGAGTCAGTTAGATTGGTCGTGGGAAGAGCAGGGTTCGTCAACGCAATGTGCGAAGCAGGGTGAAGATTCGATACACTGTCCAAAGCCACGCAGGGGTCAGGATCCGTATTGTCCGGTGAGTCAGTATCCATAAGACGAAGAAGGTAAATTCATCTGATCAAAATCCCGTACCCACCAGGGAGCCACAATTAGAGGACGGGGCTACCGCCCTAGGGATCCGATCAGGTATACACCCCTCCCAAAGTACCTTGAGGGCCATCGGTCCGTCGAACGAAGACCCAGTACAAGAGTCCGGGTTTGACATAAAAGGATCCCCTCGTTCGAACACGTCAGGGATGCCAGTTCTTAAGGGTGAAGAGGCTTGCCGTCCCACATCACCCTGTTAACAAAACCAAAGAGCAAGTCGGGCCAAGAACCAAGTGTCATTCGCGGTACCCCCAGAAGAGGGGGTAGAGAGATGAAGAAGGGAAAAACGAAAAGCAAACAGGGAGAGAAACAAAAGTGCACGGCAAAATTAGTTGGAGGTGACAGGGGGAGCGGTCAAATGACCTTGGCCGACCCACCTGCCAGCCCGGAAGCCCCCATACGACGACAATGGACCATGCGTTATGGAGGAGTACATGCACAGTTCAAATACAATGCGAGTTAGACAATGTAGTACAGTCGGCCAAATAAGTGATGTTGTGGCACCAAGTATATGTCAATCAATAATATAATTGGTATCAGCACTATCTAAGCAATAATTCATCGTTTCGAGTGAGATATACAAATATGTTCCTAAATTTACACACCCTATTCAACATCTGGCAGACAGTAATACAGCACACAGCAAGCAAAACGTAATGACAGCGGCGACATGACTTATTTGGCCAACAGTACAAGACAACGTTTGATTTACACACAATATAAATCTCTTGAACTCGAGATGCTACACACACTATCAATAATCATAATTAATACTCACACGAATACATAAATCTTCACTTTAACCCTTTGAGTACCAGCGACGTGTGTTATATTTTATTCTAGCTGTATTTAGACGATATTATGCAGCTTAGGAAGGATCTGTGGTAGTTAAAAGGGTTGGTTGAGATAGTTTGAAGCCTTATTATTGCTAGAGGTCCTTCTTAAGCTGAATAATATCGTCTAATAGTTGCCAGAATATGATGGAAAGAACGTCCCTGGTACTGTATGGCTTAAGTAAGTATAGGAAAGTAGTTCTGTGAGTTCTTAATTATCGTAGAGTTAGGAACGTCTTCGTCTGGGAAGGTCTTGCATGAACGTCTTTCTTTAATTATCATAGCGTTGGGGGACATCTTCTTCTTGGAAGGTCTTGAACTGCTTCCTTTAGTTTCAGCAACTGGTGGGCGAGCCTTGAGCCTCACTGGGAGTTTACTAGCATCGAGCATAGTTAGGTGAGCATCGACCCTCACTGATGTTTTGCTAGCTTCAAGCCTATAGTTTTGTGAGCATCGAACCTTGATCACTGGGGGTTTACTAGCATTGATCCTATAGTTAGGGTGAGTATCTATAGCCTCACTGGTGTTTTGCTAGCATCGAGCCTAGCTTTGTGAGCATAGAGCCTCACTGGTGGTTTGCTAGATTCGAGCACATAGCTTTGTGAGCATCGGGCCTACGTAACTGACCAAAAGGCAGAGGGTAAATCCTAATGTTTTTGATGCTGTGGTCTGGGTGGCTGAGGTAGTGTCTCCTTTGGCTGCTGTTCTTGCTTTTGTGTTGTTGAGAGCAAGAAGGGCTTTAGGTGATTGAGGTCTCTCTTGATGTTTGGTGGTAGCCATCAAGATGGTAGGGTCATCTGGGTGGAGGATGTTCCGGGTGAGAAGGGCGCATTGGTGCTGCGCTGTTGATGTGGAGTTATGCCCTTTTGTCACTGAAGCTGCCATGGTGGTGATGCTGGCTATATTCTAATATCCTGCATATTCATGCCAATATTTTTAAGGCACTTTTATCAGGGGTAACTGACTGCGAAAGAATACGAGCAATATACATGGAATAGTACTTGAGGGAAGGTTTCTTGTGGGGGGGTTGGGAAGGCCGAAGGGGCCTCCTGGAGGGCCCCCGATCATGCATCCCCCTTAGATGAATTTTTGTTCTGTTAATCAACTTTGGGAATTAGGGGCCCCTGGCGCAGCCCAGTCTTTGTCTTTTCCAGACAAAGCGACTCAAGTAACCCGGCGGGCTTGTGGTTACCGGAGTGCCTCCGTCAAAATCCAATAAACCCTGTTCAAAGTCTGGTGCAGAGAACGAACACCCGGCAGAGAAAGGAGGCTCTCTCCACCGGGCCTCGGCTATGCCGTAGACTCACCTGGCCTATCTTCCTCAGATTAGTCTGGAACTGTATCACTCTATGCCCGGCGCTGGCTGCCAGGCAACTTAGAACTGGTTTCTTAGGTAGGAATTAAGGCTAAGGTAAGTGCTGGTCACTTTGGTAAGAAGTTCAGACCTTGACCATCTGGTGTGGTAGAAACGTTGGTTCATTTCTGTAACGTAAGGGGACTTTAGATGGTACTTGGGTGTGGGTACATTCTTTTTTCCTCTTATGTTAATTTTGCAAGGGGTACCAGTACGTTTCCTAATAGATACTGAAGCTTCTAGATCCTGCCTGTTCAACCGTTTTTACGACCAAAACCTCCGCATATTCGGAATGTTAAACGCCACCACCACTAAGCTCATCAGTGCCAGGGACACACCCCTGCCCATCAGGGGAGAGACCACTCCCTTCCCTTGCGCATCACCACCCCAGACCCAGAAGCCTCCTGCCACCATCCTTTTGTAGTATTCTACTCAGAATGCACACAATATGATGGCTAAATGGGACTGGACGTGTTGCAGCGCCTGTAAGCACAACTGGATTGTGGTCAACGACGCCTCACATTCTCCAACTTCCTAAAAACATCCCAAGGAACAAAGTTCAACGGAAGTACACAAAAGACAGGGCGAGTTAGAATGCTGACAAGACAGGCACCCTCACTACCGCCTCCACGATGCCAAGCCACCGCTCACCTGAGAAGGGAGGGAGCACCAAGCTTATGTCTACTACTAAATACGACATAAGAGATAGACAAACCAAACTGAAATGATTACTGATTACGGATTACTGATATTTACTATAGGATGTAAGGTATCTTAAAATAACCCCCTAGAAATACTTTCTCTAAAGTATCTATTTCTTTATCCTCCCCATTTCCCCAGCTAACCTAATCCCACAAGAACCCCAATGGAAATATGCCTAACGACCTTATTGGGCTATCCTTAGTTGGAATTATGCAAGGCTGGTACATGTCATATTTATAACAAACTATGTGGTACCAACTCTGTAAATTGCTAACTGAATAAATATTATTATTATTATTATTATTATTACCTACCACCAACTGTACCAAACCACAGAGATACAGAGACCTGCATCCATCACCATAGTGGCCCCAGCAGTCACAACTCAGGCCATGCACATTCCGGCTCAACATAAAAAATGGGTACCCTTACGTCACACGTCTGAGGTTCCCATGATCTTCACACCACAAATGCATGAACCCAGAGCAGATAGATGCCAAATTCAACCGGCCCTCATATCTCCTCACCACCACGGCGCCCTGATTGCTAGCATCACTGATGAGCCCCTCACCTTACCCAAGGGCCTCATCATCAGCGACCTAGAGACCTTTGACAATGAGCTCTCTCCTACACCTACCATCACGTCCCAGCCTGAACTTCCCACCATTCCTGAAGAATTGATCAGCAACCAACGTCAACAGCTCCTGGAAATCCTCTACGAATTAACGGACGTCTTCGCTCAAAGTCCTACTGATATCAGATCGGGCAGACTAGGGCCTTGGAACACCCGATCCACACCACGGGACATCCCATCCGTCAACTCTCAAGAAGGAAGAACCCTTTGCAAAGGCAATAAGAGGAACGCCAGGTGCAAGAAATGCTGGACTCGGGAATAGCCACACCTTCAGTCAGACCATGGTCGTCCCCCGTCGTGTTGGTAAAGAAAAAAGACGGGTCCATAAGATTCTGCGTGGACTATCATCGCCTTAATGACACCACGATAAAGGACGCCACGCCCTTACCCAGGATAGATGACTCCCTCAACTCCCTACATGGCTCCAGATGGTTCACCACCCTGGACCTGCAGGCTGGATACTGGCAGGTGCCCATCCAGAAATAACACCAGCAGAAGACTGCGTTCTCGACCAGTGGGAGAAACCTGTACTAATTTAACGTACTCCCCTTCGGTCTCTGCAACGGGCCTGCCACCTTCTCACGCCTGATGGAGTCCATCCTCAAAGGCCTCACCTGGGAGATCTGCCTGGCGTACTTGGACGACATGATCGTGTATGACAGGACCTGAGAGGAACACCTGCAAAGACTGCGGCAGGTGCTGGAGCGGACACGAGCAGCCGGACTCAAGCTTACCTTTAGTGATTGCTTACCTTCAGTGATTGCTTACCTTTAGTGATGGATAAGAGGTAGGGAGCTATGCTCATAGGGTTGCCTCCCCTCAGGGATTCATTAATGTAGCATTCATATCTAAAGCCCGCAAAATGTTCGGTAGCTCGTACCTCCGTCGGGTTCCTCGGCTGAGGGCATCGCACCCGACCCTCACAAACTCTCCGCCATCGCAGCACAAGCACCCCCTCGCACTGTCAAGGGCGTCCGTTCGTCCCTGGGAATCACCACATACTACCAGAGATTCGTGAAGAATTTTGCAGCCATTGCACACCCTCTTCACGAACTCACCAAGAAGGACCTACGAGCCTTTTGAATGGACCAAGCTTTCAATTCACTCAAACATCTCATCCAAGCCCCTACAGTAGCATTTCCGGACTACTCTCAACCGTTCCGCCTGTATACAGATGTGTCCCTCTACGCGATAGGAGCTGTTCTCGCTCAGGTACAGGACGGACGGGAGCATATAATAGCCTGCGCCAGTGCCACTCTGAACGTTGGCCAATGCAACTATGCTGCCAACAAAAGAGAGTGCCTAGGTGTCATCTGGGCCCTCAATCACTTCCGGTCTTTCCTCATGGGGACAAAAGTCGACGTAATCACTGACCACCAATCCCTTCAGTGGTTACGACGATCAGAGACTACCTGTGCCCTTCTCGTCCGGTGGCGGGAAACCCTAGAGGAATTCGACTTCGAAATCCACTACAGGCCTGGGAAATTGCATACCAACGCCAATGCCATCTCCCGCCTACCAGTCACCGGAACTGAAATAAGCAGCATAGTGACCCCATCAACTACATCACAGAAAACGCGACCAGACCAGCCCAAAGAAAACGACGCCCCTTCTCTCCTAACATCATGGCTGACTAAAATAACACGAAAGTGGATTCCAAAAGACGTCTTCTACCACTTACATCGGATAGGCGATCAACTCTACACTGATTCAGGCCACATAGCTGTCGACCCTCACACAGCCCAAGACATTTTCCTCGTCATAAACTAGGGAAACGGAATCCACCTGGGACAAACCAAGATGTTGCAGGTGTTTCAACAGGTGTATTGGACCACCAGAGCCAACAGAGTCGCTGAAGCCTGCAGGCCCTGCGGCATGGGCAAGGGTAGGACCAGAACCCCAGGACCAGCAGGCAAACTAACTGCCATCCAGCCATGGCAGATCCTGTCCCTGGACGTGATGGGCCCCTTTCCCTCAAACAGGGCAAGAGATTCGCCGTGACTTTTGTCGACGCGTACTCCCGCTTCGTGGTTGCCTACCCTGTGAAAGAACACAGCGCCGCTACAGTAGCAGAAGTCCTCGCCAGCTAAGTATTTGCCAACTTCGGACTCCCCGCAGTACTACTCTCCGACAACGCCCCTGAATTCTCTGGCCAAGTTTGGGCACAATTTTCACAACTCTGTGACATCAAGGTGTCACACTCGTCCCCTTACTGGCCACAATGGGAAATCGGTTTGCGAGAGAAGCCACAAAACTATAAATAATCAGATCCGGACACGCCTCATCACAATACAAACCCAAGGCTGGCCGGCTCAACTCAAATTTATACAGTACGTGGGGGATGAACACTTGCCCCCGAGAAGACGGCATCACCCCCCATGAGAGGTTGTATGGCGTAGCACCCTTGCTGCTACCCTTCAGGAAATTGGCAAAAACACCAACCTCCTCCACCATCTCCATCGACCCCCTACAACACCTAAAAAATGTCCTCCACACTGCCCAAGTTTGCCAGGACGTAGCTCAGGATGCCACAACTCCTCAGAGCCCTTACACCGTAGATGACCAAGTGATGGTGGCCAAACTACCCATCTCCAACAAGCTGGGCCCCAGGTACGTCGGACCTTACAAAATCACCAAGGTCCCCAATCCGTATCAGATCATCGTGAATTATTAAGGCGAATCCCGGGTTTACTGGAATCGTTACGTGAGAATTCACCGTCCTCTGATTATGGACAGGGAAAATGTCATGCCCACTGAGATGCCTTCCACAAACACCACACCCCAGCTCGATCTACCTCGACAACGCCCTCGCTGTGAGTTCCATATTTCCCCACCTTCTCCCTCATCATCTCAGCCTTCTAGACCCCCTCCTTCGCCACCTCTATCACCCTCATTTTCACCCCCTTCACCTCAACCTCCTTCCATTCAACCTTATCAACGCCCTTCCATTCACTCTCTTCCTTGACGCCTTTCGCATTCTTCAGCTCCCACTCAAAATTAATATTCTTTTCGCCCTCGTTCCCAACTCACCCGTCGAGCCATAATCCGACGCCCTTAAAGCACCTCACCCCCTAGATCAAGACGCCCTCAACCTTTCTCTACCCGCAGACCCCCCCTCCCTTCATCTACCTCATCATCCTCGCCACCCAGTTCATCAGTACCTCCACGCTCACCTCCTCACACTTCACCTTCTACCCCTTCTCCCACCCGCAGGCCAATTTCTGTTGTTTCTCGCACCTTCTTCGTCCGCACCCTCTACCTCTTCCCCCCCTTCTTCACCGCCCTTTGGTATCCCGTCGCCTCGCTCCTCCACTCCGCCCCTATCCATCCAGCATGTCTCTTAACCCGCAAAAGTCTTCCGTCTCCGATCCCATTATTCTCTTACCATTTCTCTCTCTCTCTCTCTCCCCCCCCTCCGCACTCCCAGCCCTAGGCCTACCCCCGCAATTGTTGCGTCGAGCGTGTATAGTGTCCAAAGCTACAAGGGTCTAACGTCACACTCGGAGTTCCTCACGGCACTTAGGTCACTCTTACACGTCTGGACTAGGTTCAGGCCCAAAAAACACAACAACCGCCTGGCAAAATTACTTTGCTTTCTGGACTTAGGGCGGCTCCTCACACACTCACTCACACTCGACCTGGGGAATATATCTAAAGGTTCCCCTACTAAAGGAATATGAACCCAAATGATAATGAATGAATAAACTCAGGTCTGCAGTAAGTATTCTTGATTTACGTGTAAAGTGTGTGTATTAATGATAGGAAATTATATATATATATATATCTCTTACGCGAGGAACCCAGGAACCTGAATTGGAGGTAGTATGTATATAGATTTCCAGCGTAAGACAGGGGTGTATTGTTTCCCAACAAACGGGATGGCGATAGCAAACAAGGAAGGGAGGAGGTAAAGCCTACTTCTATAATTACGTTGCACTTAGGAGAATCTCAGCATACCTGGGTCTAGACCCTCACGATAATCATTGTTACGACTATGAAATCTTTTAGAACGGCACTTAAAGGAGTGTTTAGTAGAGGAGAGCACTGGGAGAGCGATTACGAGCAATGGGTAATTGTTGCGTCGAGGGTGTATAGCGTCCAAAGCTACAAGGGTCTAACGTCACACTCAGAGTTCCTCACGGCACTTAGGTCACTCTCACACGCCTGGACTAGATTCAGGCCAAAACAATCGCAACAACCGTCTGGCAAAATTATTTCGCTTTCTGGACTTAGGGCGGCTCTTCACACACTCACTCACGCTGGACCTGGGGAATATATCTAAAGATTCCCCTACTAAAGGAAGGACCAACGTCTTTCCAGGAGTAGGAGGGAGATTAGTTTTCTTAGTGGGAACCTGTGAACTATCACACACCGACCTAACTTTGTCAGAGACAGGAGACAGAGTCGGGAGGAATGAGATAATTCAACAAGTCTCGGGAGGTTCTTATTCTCAGTATCATGTTGAGGAACAATTCCAGGCTTAGGTTTTTTTGGCAGATTCGTTCGTTAAACACTAAGTCCGTTAGGGAATATTACAGGCCTGGTACGCTCGCAATAAGTCCTGAACTTATCAGTTACTTCTAACTTGGATAATGACTCAATTGGGGGACCGACAATAGCCAAGTCCACTGGGCTGTCCTTTACCTCCAACTTGAAGTTGAGTGGCGTCAGATGCCTAAATTTATTATTACGACAAGCTTCAGAATTTGTAATTATCCTTTCTACCTTAGGATTACTGGATAAGGATCCAAAAAGTGCTTTTAAACCAACAGGCTGAATGATTGCTTCTGGTTTGGTCAGCGTGAGTAATGTTTCTTTTTTCTGCGTTGTCCTGGGTACATGCTTCCAGGGTAACAAGGGCACGACAGGTGTCTTGATTTTATTTTCAGTTGTGGAGCAAGATGCACTGGTTGCAGCTTGCATTTCAGGTGATATTATTATTTGCGCACTTAGTGACATTGGGTTGGTGCTTGGGTTGGCCGAGTATTGGTAGATATTTAGGCTCGAAATGGAGTGCATTTTCTCCAAGTCTGGCATGTTATTTTCATCTCATTGATTTGGGGGACTAGATGCTGGAGCTGTTATTACATATTTTTCCTCGATGCACGTCATGAAGCCATTGATGGGTGTGATGTTTGACGGTGCTGGGTGTTGTCTGTGATGGCCAGGCAGCGGGGAAAATGTGGAGTGCCCCACTCTAGACAACTCCAGGTGGACATCACTCTTTCGCTTTTTCGGGTATGTTGTAGGTTGCAGATCTAGCTTATTGTTGTTTCTACTGATGCACAGGTTGGAGGCGGTGATGTGGTGAAAGTTGGACACCTCTGGCACTGCTTGGGCATGCGGAGGGTTGGTGCGAAGGTAGTTTCCACGAGTCTTATAATAGTCCCTCCTACAATATATGGTGCATTTTCTCTAGAGCTGCTTCGTGATTAATTTTCTTCTGAGGAATGTGGCTGGTGGAGATTGCTCTTTTATAATTGTTGCATGTTTTAATGGTGACAATTCTGCTTGAAGGCTCAATCGGGGTTGTGGATGTCCGGGGCAGTTGATGATGGTGTTTTGGAACTTCTTTTTCCCCTCGCATCTAACCATCGCCTTCCAGAAAAAAGTCACGACCTCGGGGATGAAGGAGGTACTTCTTCAAAATTGGATTGCGAAGATAAGGTTGTAGGTGTTGCAAAATGCAAAAAGTAGTACCAAATCCGGGCGGTGATGTTAGTTGGTGCATTGGTGTCCCAGAAAATGACCAGAGTTATGGGAATGTCAGAGTTGGTCACAGTGTTCAGTAGTTGCGTGGGTGATTTTATGTTTTTGAGAGCGCCTTCCTGGACAATGGTAATGCGAGATATCTTCACGTCCGCCTCTGGAGGTGTTGGTGGCGGCTCGGAGGACAGTGAGGAAGTGGTGTCCGGGTTGGTCCTTGGGGGGGTTTTATGGGTATCTGTGGGCATGGATGGAGTATGAAGAGGTTTTCCGTTTGGAAAGGGGTATTGGGTCGAGATTAGTAGTGGGGTATGCAACATTATCATTCTGGTCAGCTAAAATAGTAATGTTATTGTCGAGAGGTTGGAACCGACGTACATAACGGTTTCAGTAAGTGCGCGATTCCCCATGGTAGTTGACTATGACTTGATAGCAATTTGGGCCTTTTAAAATCTCGAACGGTCCTTTAAACCTGGGGTTTAATTTAGATGGTACAGGAAGCTGAGCCACCATCACAATGTCCCCGACATGGTGAGAACTGAGCTTGGGAGTTTCATCAGGTTAAAGGTCTTGTAGAAATTGCAGTTGTCGTAGTCTATTCCGAAGGTGGCAGAGGGCCGAGTTGAGGGCAGGCAAGGGCTCTGATGGGACGGACAGGTGTCGTAGAGGTAAGAGCAAGGGTGGTTCTCCGAAAATCCTCTAATGTGGGGTGATGCCGTCTTCACGGGGACACATGTTTATACCCGACTGTACTATGCGATTTGACTGGGCCAATTGGTGGTGTTCATCTGCTGCAATCTTGTCCTTATTTGATTGGCAATGGTCCTGTGGCTTCGTTCACATACTGAGTTACCTCTGGGCCAATATGGGGATGAATGGCTGATTTTGTAACCGAAAATCTGAGATAGTTGTGTCCAGATTTGACCGGTGAACTCAGGAGCATTATCAGAATGAATTGCTTGAGGTAGACCAAAATATGGAAAGACATGTTGCAGAAGCGATTCTGCAACTGCACGTACCGAATGCTCTTTGGCAGGGCAGGCGATGACATAATTGGAGTAGGTGTCTACGAAGGTTATGAGGTATTTGTAACCTTTTACTCCATCCATAAGACCCATCAAGTCGACTGCCAGCAATTGCCAAGGCTTCAAGGCGATTAAATTGCCGGATAGCCCGGGGGTCCTGGTTTTGTCCTTTCCCAGGGCACAGGCACGACAGGCATCTGTGATGATCTTGGCGGTGATGTGAGGTCTGGGGGTCCAATAGGTGTCCTGGAATGTAGCAAGCAATTTTGTCTGGCCTAAATGAATGTCAATGTGTGAAAGTAAGGATTCCATGATTTTCTGAGAGATGGTGGGGTATCTATCTTGCCTTCTGATATGTACAGGATGTCTCCCCTCCTTGACAGTTCATCGAAAATCCTCTTAGGTATCCAGGCTGGTTTTGTGTTGGCTTGAAAGGTTTGCAGGAGGGCATGTTGGGGGTCGTCATCTTGAATTTGTTGTTGGATAGCTCGTAGATGCTCAGTTTGTGCAAGTGGTTGTACTGGAAATCTGGAGAGGGCATCGGCATTAGTGTGTAGTTTTCCTGGGTGGTAAGCGATCTCAAAATCAAACACTTCTAGGGAGTCCCGCTATCTGACATTGAGGGCATTTTTCGTATATGACTTCCGGAGCCATTGTAATGCTTGGTGGTCTGTGATGACAGTGACTTTGACTCCGACCAGGTAAGCTTTAAAGTGCTGTAATGCCCAAATGATCCCTAAACATTCTCTCTTTGTGACAGGGTAGTTGATTTCTGCAGGATTTAGAGTACGACTTGCACAAGCAATTACGTATTCCCGACCTTCTCGAGTTTGTGCTAAAACGGCTCCTAGGCTATGCTGAACTGGGAGACGTCTGTGTAGAGTCTGAAGGGTCATGTATAGTCAGGAAAAGAGATGACGAGGTCTGAAACTAGTAGGTCTTTGAGGGTATGAAAATCTTGTAGTCTTTCCGTCGTCCAAATGAAAGGTTCTTCTTTTCTGGTTAGGTCATGCAGCGGCTTGGCAATCATTGCAAAATTCTTAACAAATCGGCGATAGTAGGATGCCAAACTGATGAAAGCACGGACGCCTTTCACATTGTTAGGGGGAGTGATGTTGTTGATGGCTTGTAATTTAGCTGGGTCGGGAGAAATCCCTTCCTCTGAGACATTGTGACCAAAGAATTGAACTTGTTTCTTGGCCATGGTACATTCAGTTGATTTGAGTTTGAGGTTTGTGTCCCTGATCCTTTGAAAAACTTGAGCTAGACGCTGGAGATATTCAGCCCAATCTTTCCCAAAGACAATGATGTCATCTAGATAGGCAAGACATATTTCCCATGTGAGGCCCTGAAGGACGGACTCCATTAATCTGGAAAAGGTGGCATGTTCGTTGCAAAGGCCGAATGGAAGAACGGTAAATTCATATAGTCTGCCCTGGCTGGTGGAGAAAGACGATTTATCTTGGTGATCCGGCACCACGGTGACTTGCCAATATTCGGATTGTAGTTGGAGGTCTAAGGTAGAGAACCATTTTGCACCGAGTAGAGAATCTAAGGAGTCGTCGATGCGAGGAAGTGAGGTTGCATCTTTGATCGTGATATCGCTCAATTGTCTATAATCAATACAAAACCGGGTGGTGCCATTTTTTTTTTTTTACTAGGACCACTGGTGAGGACCAAGGGCTGGTGGATGGCCGAATGATCTCTGTGTCCAACATATCTTTTACTTGAGCTTCTTCTTCTTGACATTGGACAGGATTTTTCCTCCGAATAGGTTGGCAAATTGGGGGTCCTACTATATGGATGGCATGCTGTAAGACTTGGGTGTTTCCAACATCACGGGACGAGGTGGCAAAGATGTCTTGGTAGGTGGTCATTAGTTGTTGAAGGTCGTTTCTTTGTTGAGACGTTAAATGGGCAGGTATTTCCGGAAATTTTAGTGATGGTGGGGAAGTTTCTCCTTCAGGAATTTGTTCTTGCTCGTCATGTGGCTCGAGTTCTCCGATGGTTAAACCTTTAGGCAATGTGATGGGTTTGTCGGAAATGTCGGCTATCCGTACATGACTCTTATCTGCTGATATTGGGGCTGGAGTGGTCAGGCAATCCCTGTCAAAGGGACTCTGGAGGTTTGGGGTCAAGATTAAATCTGGCAAAGTGGGCATAATTGGTACCCATTGTTCATGATCTGGTGGTAGCGTGTTTTCTTTTTTTTAATACTGCCTGAGAGGTTTTGATGGTCCGAACTTGACTGATGGTGTTGGATTCGGAAGAGAGGAAAATTTTGGCTGGCTTCGGGTCGAAAATTAATACTCTTTTGACGCAGTCAATGGTGGTACGTAGTATGGTCATTAGATCTAAGCCTAAATAGCCATCATAGTTCATCTCACTTGATGGAAATATCATGAAAGGGTGATGCTGGCCATGTTTCGGAGTTTTTGTGGCTACATTTTGTGTCTGACCTTTGTTGGGGATGATGTTATCATTGGCATCAATGAGAATGATTATGATTAGGGAAGACTGCATGAATTGGGCCAAAGGTGGACCGGTGCTTGTGGTAATAATAGGAAAATAGGCACGATTGTGAAGCACCCCTGTCTATCAAAAGTCTGGATTTTACTCCTTGAATGGTAAGGTGAGTGTAAACAGGGGTTTTTCTCGAGTTAGGGGTTGTCCCATCACGAGCCCCCGCCAGCTTGACATAATGTGGGCGGGGTCAGTTTAAAAACTCAGGTTTTTATGGGGGTTTTGCTGCTCCTCGAGAAGTGGTAGTTCTTCAGCTAGGCCTTCTTCTGCAAGGCCTTCTGCAATTTCATCAATTCCCGCAGAACCGTCCTTCAGTGATAGTGGCTACTCGTCATAGCTTGATCCAAGGAATTTGCCCCCAGAATTGAGGCAGCCTTGGACGACGAGTCACTAAGTCAGAGAAGGAATTTTTAAGTGTAGTCAAGGGACATCGAGGACTGCATGGTTTCCAGTCTGCTGGTCTCACTCTGGCCCATTCTTCGGGTTTTTCACTGGACCGGTAAGCAGGCGCAGCAGGCGGAAGAGTGGAGGGTTGAGGTTTGGTGGTGGCTCCGCTAATGACCACGATTTTCTCTTTCTCCTGGTGTTTCTGTACTGCCAGTATACGGCGGATTACAGGTAGGTCTTGATCATATCCACTTGGTTCATTAATGGCGAAATGATCTCGCACATTTGTAGGTAAGATCCGAAAAAGGGCACTTTTCTTACTATTGCGGTGTCCGTAGGATAAGCTGTGATGACCAGTTGATTTAGTCGATTGATAGTTGTATACAGGTTTCCATCGAACTTCACATTATGGAATAGTTGATCAGCGATAACTGTACCCAGGGAAGGATTTATGGCGGTCTTAGTGTACGTTTTAAATTGAGCGCAGGTCAACTCGGGGTTATCGCGCACATAACCTGAAACGAGAGACATATGTCGCCCCAACTTCATAACTACCGTGTAAATCTTAGGAGTTTCATCATCCTTGAAAACTATATCAAGCACGGGCTTGACCACTTCGAGATAGGTATTGATATTCTTACAGTTTCTTACAGTAGATCCTCTGGAAAAAGGCAAACTAGGCCTGTGTATCCAGTACTTGCACTGCTGCGGTCGTTCACGGTGTTGGCGGCGGCGGTAGCAGACGCAACATTTTTACTATTCTGTATTTTTGTTTTATAATCAAACTTCAAATCTTGTCTTCCCCATGCTTTATCAAGATTACTTTCAAACTCCCTTATTGATTCGGAATCGACTACATACTGGGGCAGTGCGTTCCACTCATTTACCACTCTATCACAAAATGAGTTCTTTGCCTTCTCAAGCCTATTTCTTTCTTTGTAAATTTTCTTAGAGTGTCCTCTCGTTCTTGTTCCCTCCCGCATCAAGAAGATACCTTCACACACATCCTCATCGTACTTTCCTGACACTATCTTAAAAGTCTCTATCATATCCCCTCTCTTTCTCCTATATGCCAGTGTCGGAAGCCCCGGTGTCCTCAACCTCTGCTCATAGCCCGCGTTCTTCAACGTTGGTACCAGCTTGCTAGCTCTCCTCTGCACTTTCTCCACTGCTTCTATATCCTTTACCCTATATGGAACCCACACCTGGTTCGCATATTCCAGGTGCGGCCTAACCAGCGCTGTATAGAGATTCCTGAAGATTTCTTCGTCAAGTGACACAAATGTCCTTCTTATCAGCCCTACAATTCTATTGGCTTTGTTTATCTTTTCCACTAAATGTTCTGAGAAATTTAACTTATTGTCTATCACTACTCCTATATCCTTTTCTGCATTCACTTCCTTCATCGCTTCATACATACTGTATCCTACCTTGTCTATCTTGCTTGTCCCAATCCGCATGTACTTGCATTTTTTTGGATGAAAAGGCATTAACCAATGCTCAGACCATCCCTTCATGCCCTCCACATCTCCTTGAAGCAAACCCACATCTTCCTTACTCCTCACTCTTCTATACAGCTTAGTGTCATCCGCATACAGGTATACCTCACTTCCATTAGTTATAACTTCAGGTAAGTCGTTGATAAATATAACGAACAGCAGTGGTCCCAACACAGATCCCTGAGGTACCCCACTTGTAATTTCCCTCCACCCCGAGCCTATTCCATTCACCAGTACCCTCTGTCTCCGGTCTTTCAGGAAGGCTTCTATCCATTTCACACATTTCTCCCCTATATTATAGCTTCTAACTTTCTCTATTAACCTTTTATGTGGGACCTTATCGAAGGCCTTCATAAAATCGCAATATACCACGTCTATTACATCACCATCTTCTAGAATTTGCATCCAATCATCTACCACCTTAATTAGCTGTAGTACCGTCGACCTCCCCGGCAAGAATCCGAACTGTCTCCCACTGAAAAGTTGGTTTGACTTCATATGCTCCATTATTCCTTCTCTAATTATCGTTTCCATTAGTTTACACACAACACTTGTCAAACTGACTTGTCTATAATTCCCTGGGTCATTTCTCTTTCCCTTCTTAAATATAGCTGTTATGTTCGCCTCTCTCCAGTCCATCGGGATTTGTCCTGTATTAAACGATATCTCAAATAACATTTTCAATGGCTCTACTAACATCTCACCTCCTTCCTTTATGATTCTTGGGTGTATCCCATCCGGTCCCGGTGACTTACTTCTGTTCATTTTTTCTATAGCCCTTCTTATTCTAGCATGGGAAAACTCTATTAGTTCTAGTGCCGGTGCCTGTTTGATGGGAATAGTAGGCATTGCATCATCCGACTCCACTGTTAGTACCCCCCCAAAGTATTTCCCCAGTACCTCTGCTTTCTCCTTATCAGTCTCCGCTCTACTCCCATCATCCAACCCCCTTACCAGCTCTGGGATCCCTACTCTTCTTGTTAACTTTTCCTGAATGTACTTCCAGAATATTTTTGGATTATCCTTCACATTTCTAGCAATCTCTCTCCCCCTCCTTCACCCCCCTCCTTATTTTATTGTTTATTTGTCTGCGTTCCAGATCCACTTCTTTAGCTTCTATACTAGATCCCCCGTTCTTTTTTAACAATTTTAGTCTTTCCCACAATCGTTTCTTTCTTCTAATCAATGTCCAAAGTTTTCTTTTCATTGGCAATTCTGGGTTCGTTCTTTTCCTCAATTTTGTTTTATCCTTATATTCCCTTACTGGTACACTTTTGGATACAGCATTCTCCAGTTTGACTCTAATTTTCCTCCACATTCCTTCAGCGTCTTCACCGTTCAAGTATTCCCCCCAGTCAATGTCCAAACACCGTCTCAGCAGCTCATAATCTGCTCTATCATACATGTATATTTTTCTATTGCTTCTATTATCCCTCTCCGATTTAATGTTACAACTAAAGCTTATACAGGCATGGTCACTACGACCTATAGGGCTATCCACATTAACATGTTCCACTATATCCTCTTCATTGCTAAAAATCAAATCAAGTACACTCCCCTGCGTCCCATCTCTATATCTTGTCATCTCTATAATATGTTGCGTTAAAAAACAATCTCTCACTTTCTCTATAAACTTATTTTCCAGGCTACCCTGTCCCGCTGGAGTAGTACAATTTGCCCAGTTGATCCTTGGCAAATTGAAATCTCCAATCAATTTGTTCTCTCTATTATCTATTTCCTCCATTGCTTTCAATAGGTTATCATCCTCTCCCCTACTATTATTTGGGCTTCTATATATAGAGGCAATTAGAATTGATCCTCTTGCACATTTTACTTCAATACACAAATACTCACAATACTGCTGTCTCATATCCACCTCATTAACCTTGAGCTCTTTTCTTACATAAATAAACAGTCCTCTTCCAACCTCTGCTCTAATAGCATTTCTCTCATATAACTCAAAACCCTTCCACCAATTCCCTTTCAATTCTAGCATTTTTTGGTCTTACTTCCTGTAGGGCTATGACATCAGGTTTTTCCTCTTCATCCTGCAACCTACATATCAGTTCTCTGTTCTTGTCCTGGGTAAACACATCCACATTACTAAACATAATCCTTAATCCATCTACCATTCCTTTCGCAATTACACCATCCCGCTCCTCCTGTCCGTACCCTACTCCTCCGCTAGCACTACTGGGTCTGCCACTTTGTCTCCTGTCTCTCCCTGTGACACCTCCACCCCGTTCTCCTCCTCCGTCACAACTCCTATCACAATCTCTTCCCTCCCTGATCTCCCCCTCCCTTCTACTCTTATAAACCACTTCCTCAATTTTCCGTCCCTCACTCTCCAGTAAAAATGTCTCTTATCCTCCTCACCCAACTTTCCATTATTTTCATCAGCCTTTTCTTGTAATTCCTTCATTTTTTTCCTTTGTTCTATACTCAAATCCTTCTTTAGTCTTATGTGTTTCAGTTTTTAATTTGTATTTAGCCTCCAACTAAAATTTGTCACAGTCTCTGCCACTGCCCTAGTTTTAAACTGTACCCTTATAGGTCTCATCTCTCCCCATTTATATCTACCTATCCTACTGACCTCCTCCACCTGCCCTTCCCATCCATATCCGTCCTCATCCATACCTTTCATGACCTCCTTCACTGTCTCCATATCCCTCACTTTTCTCACTCCATTATCATTCATATGAGTCTCTATATCTCCATACAAGATTACACCCCTATCCCTGTCCATGGCCTCCCTCACGACACTCTCCTTGTTCTTCATGACCCCTACAACTGCACTCTCAAAACTTGTTTTGGTCATTTTCATTTCTTCCTTTTGCTCTTTCATAAAATCCTCCAAATCCTTGAATTTTTGTTTACCTACCACCGTCCATGCAGTTGACTCCTTTACTTCCGTGAAACGTCCTTCGTATTCCTTCAGCTGCTCCTTCAATGCCATATTCTCCGCTCCCAGTTCATCTACCTTTTTCAATACCATCTCTAGGCTATCATTAACTGCCGAAATAGGCCTGCATTCACTTCCTTCGCTAGGCCTATTCCCTTCCCCACCTGTCACACCACACATTACACACAGTGCCTTAACTTTCTCACCAATATCCCCCTTCCATTTCTCCGTATCACTCATCCACTTTTCCAAATCCTTCACAACAATAATAACCTCTTCTAACTTCTTATCTGTGCTCTTAAACCCACGAAAACGTTGTAACCTTTCTTCCGCCTCCGTCATACCCGAAATTCCCTCCGCCATGTTTGTTTACAAACTCAACAACTCACAACACTACCGCTGTCCCGTCACTACACACTCTTATTACACTATATATCACCCCTCCACCACACCAATATATCCTCCAAACACTTCACAAATCTTTCCTCTTCTTGCTAGCCCCGTATGCACTCGATATTCCGTGAATTACTTGTCCATTCCCATAACATATGCCGGAGCCTCAAAACTTGCGTCCGCCTTCCGCCATTGTGTGCCGCCAACGATGTCGTGGTCTTCCTGTTTGAAAGGAATAATCTCAAGTGATTTCTCTGCCATTGTGTCTGTATATTGTTATTACGATGTGGTAAATTAGAAACACAGGCTGTCCCCCCGAGTTGAGACACCGCTGCCACCAGTGTTATGCCACGTTTCCAAGAAAAAATAGATATTCTGATTGCTATTCCCGGACTGGGAATGTGCAGTTATCGTCAACTAAGGTACCTCTCCACTGGGTGAGGACTGACCTTATTTCCCCAAATTACCAGACAAGTAACAGGCAATAGACATAAAACACAAGGAAAGATTACAGTTTTATTTTTTAACAACTAGGGTACACAATATCAAAAGGGGTCTCTAGAATTGACAATAATCTTAACATAAAATAAATGATTAGGTAAGTAACACAAGAGACAATCGGTCTCAACATACAAGAATATGCCCTTAAGAATTAGCAGAGTATGCTCAAATGGTTTCATTTAATTAACAAATAATAATAGATTGACAATAGAGGTGAACCTCTCAAATGTTCAACAGCAAGGACGATATTAAGTTCATAGAGAACAACTAGTTAATGCACAAAGATTAACACAAATAATATTCATAAGTTAAACAAGTTACAAGGATGAAAGTGAACTTAATCAAATATAACAAATAGTTTATTTCAAGAGACTGAAAAGCATTTTACTCTGCGACAAGACTTCACTATTTTGATATGAACCCAAATGATAATGAATGAATAAACTCAGGTCTGCAGTAAGTATTCTTGATTTACATGTAAAGTGTGTGTATTAATTATAGGAAATTATATATATATATCTCCTACGCGAGGAACCCAGGAACCTGAATTGGAGGTAGTATGTATATAGATTTCCAGCGTAAGACAGGGGTGTATTGTTTCCCAACAAACGGGATGGCGATAGCAAACAAGGAAGGGAGGAGGTAAAGCCTACTTCTATGATTACGTTGCACTTAGGAGAATCTCAGCATACCTGGGTCTAGACTCTAGACCCTCACGATAATCATTGTTACGACTATGAAAACTTTTAGAACGGCACTTAAAGGAGTGTTTAGTAGAGGAGAGCACTGGGAGAGCGATTACGAGCAATGGGTAATTGTTGTGTCGAGGGTGTATAGCGTCCAAAGCTACAAGGGTCTAACGTCACACTCAGAGTTCCTCACGGCACTTAGGTCACTCTCACACGCCTGGACTAGATTCAGGCCAAAACAATCGCAACAACCGTCTGGCAAAATTACTTCGCTTTCTGAACTTGGGCGGCTCTTCACACACTCACTCACGCTGGACCTGGGGAATATATCTAAAGGTTCCCCTACTAAAGGAAGGACCAACGTCTTTCCAGGAGTAGGAGGAAAGTTAGTTTTCTTAGTGGGAACCTGTGAACTATCACACACTGACCTAACTTTGTCAGAGACAGGAGACAGAGTCGAGGGGAATGAGATAATTCAACAAGTCTCGGCAGGTCCTTATTCTCAGTATCGTGTTGAGGAACAATTCCAGGTTTAGGGTTTTTTGGTTGATTTGTTCGTTCAACACTAAGTCCTTTAGGGGATATTACAGGCCTGGTAGGCTCACAATAATACCAGAACTTATCAGTTACTTCTAACTTGGATAATAACTCAATTGGGGGACCAACAATAGCCAAGTCCACTGGGCTGTCTTTTACCTCCAACTCGAAGTTGGGTGGCGTCAGATGCCTAAATTTATTATTACGAGAAGCTTCAGAATTTGTAATTATCCTTTCTACCTTAGGATTACTGGATAAGGATACAAAAAGTGCTTTTAAACCAACAGGCTGAATGATTGCTTCTGGTTTTGTCAGCAAGAGTAGTGTTTCTTCTTTCTGCGTTGTCCTGGGTACGGGCTTCCAGGGCGATAAGTGCACGACAGGTGTCTTGATTTTATTTTCAGTTGTGGAGCAAGATGCACTGGTTGCAGCTTGCATTTCAGGTGAACTTATTATTTGCGCACTTAGTGACACTGGGTTGGTGCTTGAGTCGGCCAAGTATTGGTAGATATATAGGTTCGAAATGGAGTGCATTTTCTCCAAGTCTGGCATGTTATTTTCATCTCGTTGATTTGGGGCACTAGATGCTGGAGCTGTTGTTATGTATATTTCCTCGATGCACGTCATAAAGCCATTGATGGGTGTGATGTTTGACGGTGCTGGGTGTTGTCTGTGATGGGCAGGCAGCGGGGAAAATGTGGAATCCCCCACTCTAGACAACTCCACGTGGACATCACTCTTTTGCTTTTTCGGGTATGTTGTAGGTTGCAGATCTAGCTCATTGTTGTTTCTGCTGATGCACTGGTTGGAGGCGGTGATGTAGTGAAAGTTGGACGCCTCTGGCACTGCTAGGGAATGCGGGGGGTTGGTGCGAAGGTGGTTTCGAGGGTAGTTTTCACGAGTCTTATAATAGTCCCTCCTATATGGTGCGTTTTCTCTAGAGCCGTTTCGTGATTAATTTTCTTCTGAGGAATGTGGCTGGTAGAGATTGCTCTTGTTACATGTTTTTATGGTGGCAATTCTGGTTGGAGGTTCAATTGGGGTTGTGGATGTCCGGGGCAGTTGATGATGGTGTTTTGGAAAATCTTTTTCTCATCGCATCTTAGTATGGGTACGTCGCCCGCAATATAGGCCTTTTTAGCATAGGTTGTACCATTACGTTGGCCGCAGTGATTGTGTTAATATAGAGCGAATATATGTTTACGATCTCATGGGCAGCATAAAATAAAGGTGAGAATGAGGAGTAGGGCAACAAAATGTATTAAGTTATTCCCACGACTGAAGGGGTAAGCTAGTCTCGCTGATTAAATATAAGTTTTTGTTGCGAGATCATAGGAATTTTTTTCCTTTAACCCTTTATTGGCGGCGCGCAACTTATGTCGTGTGAAATAAATTTGGACTAAGTGGCGGTTCACAACTTATGTCGTGTGCCATTTTCAGCACGTAATGTTGCAGAGAGAGAGAGCTGAGCGGTGTGAGGAGCGTAGTAAGGCTATGACCGCCGCGGTGGGCCAACTGAAGTGAAAACCACCCTTCCATCCCCCCTCACACTCGCTACACAGGGAATTATGTAGGGAAAGTACCTAATTACATGGTTTTTGCACTCGTGTTGCGCGATCGTTGCAAGAAAATCAGTGGTCGTACAAGGATGGTTGGGGTGTCATTGGAAAGCTCTGTTTATGCCCTTTCAGGGATAGATACTTGTTTTACGCTGTGGGTCTTATTTAGGCATGAAAATGATCACGTAAACAACCCTATTTAGGGTAAAAACACCCCACTGGGCGGTACATATAAATTACCGCCTAGGCCGCTCGTAAGGTGTTAAAGCTAGAGGGCAATACCCCCTCCCCTTCCTCCTCTTATCCCCCCCCCCCCCTCCCAATCTCCCCTTTCACTTCCTCCCAATTTCCTTTCTAAACCCTCCTCCCTTTCCTTTCTCCTCATCTCCTTCTTTCCTTTCCTCTGGTTTCCTCCCTTTCCCTTTCTCTACCCTTATTTCCTTCCCCATCATTCTTTTTCCATTTCCTCTCTTCTTTGTCTTTCCCCTCTATGACCCTTTCTTTTCTCCCCTCCCTCCTTTCCTCCTCTCCCCCCTCCTTAACCCGGGAACTGAGGGAAGACTCTTAAGAGTTCCCCCGGCGGACTGCGGGAAGACTCTTAACCCGGCAAGCGCGATAGGCCTCACGGAAGGCTTCCTATAGGGAACGCGATAGGCCTCACGGAAGCAAGACCATAAAAAAAGCCTTCCATAAAAAAAAAGGGCCTATCAAAACAAAGGAATTTGTCTCTAGGTGAGATAATTCCCCTCCAGTACTCATCCATGTAAATCTCACCCACCCCCCTCCCCTCCTTCCCCACCTTATTCCCCCCTCCCTCCCCTCCTCAATTATCACCTATTTTTCCTCTTATTATCATCATTTATCGGTTATTTTTCTCTCCCGCGATAATGTAGCACAAGTGGGTTGCAGAAAAGATCGTTATGCAACACCCAGACACCGGCCCACACCGCCCCGCTCGTCTCAGTTACCTCACAGACAGCGAGAGAGGAGGGTTGCCTGTGGCTCTCTCTCGCCTGAGATTATGACCGGGTGGCCAATATCTTCGTTTTTCACCACCCAAATGCTTTTCCCACTTATTTTAGCACTCTTGAAAGTTCATATATACATCATATATGTAAAATAAAAGCATACCGAAAACAAATAATGCTCTATATTGTAAATATAACAAATTCTGTCAGAATCCAAGGCTAGAAATGCACAAATAACTACCCTAGCCCCTAGGTCTATTTCGCACTTGTCAGGTTAAGAGTCAGGGGGAAAAAAATCAATTTAAAACACCAAATTTGTTTTATTTTTATTTTTTTGCCCCTGGGCCATGCCAAATATCACTCCTCTACCTCCCCTCCTTCCCCACTTTCCTCCCCTCCTTCAGTTATCACCTATTTTCCCTGTTATTCCCTTATTCTGTGGTATATTTTCGTGCTAACATTAGCGAGTTGCAAGCAGGGCATTGTCATCACTGTTAGCAAGCGAGTGCAAGAGAGAGAGAGAGAGAGTATCGATCGACAGTGTCTCTCCAGACTTGGGGAAAAGTGGCGGGAAAGGAGGTTGCCTCAGCCATACATTATGTAACTCCCGGCCTGTATCGCCGATTTTGACCATCCAAACGCTGTTTCCACTTGTTTTATTGTTGTAACAGGTTAATACCTTTATAATCAACCTATAATAGGTGCATATGGAGAAGTATTAATGCTATTTATGGTAAAATAAATATTTTAGTGATGGAAACAGCTCAAATACGTGCGCACAGGCAGAGGTGTCTCATACCCCCCATGCGCACTTCAGAGGTTAATTTTATCTTCACTGCTTTCTTTTCCCCTCGACCCGTTATTTTATCCTCCTCTCCCTTCCTTTCTCCCCTTTCATTTTCTTATCGCTTCATTTCCTTCTTTCTTTTTCATCCCTTCCGTTCCTTTCCTTTTTCATCTCTTCCTTTTCTCACCCCTGTCCTTTCCTTTCCTTCCCTTCTTTCCTTTTCTTTCCCAGCCCTTCTTTTACTTTCTTTCTTTTTCCCTTCCATTCCTTTCTTTTCCCCTCCCTCCCTTTCCTTTCCGGTCTCATCTTCTTCCCTTCCCCAAGTTACCAGAGTATATAAAGCAGCTGGAGAAGACGACAAAGAGGAATAGGAATATAGGATATTATTTGTTTAGATTTCAATAAGGCATTCAGTAGTCCCACAATATATTACTCAGGAAATTATTAACTTACAAAATAGGGAGCCTTAGACCTCTTCAGATAGTCGTGGTTAATTATTACAAAACAAAATTTCAGTTTAAATGCTATGAAATTATTCAATACCTCTTTCACGAACTCTTTGGGTTGCGAAAACCTCCCTGGGCCACAGCTTTTGGGCTGCACCCCCTACGAGGACTTAAGTAAAGTAGGTAAAGGTGAGAAGCTTTGTTGGAAATTGTTCCATTTTGACATTTCCATTCGGTGACGCCACAAGCAGACATTTTTCGTCCCAACTTAAAATAAATATACTTAGCAATAACACATTGTGGAAGGCATGGACGCTCAACCCCCAACCCCCAATTTAATCGTATCATCCCAATCGGCTTCTTGTTAACCCGGCAAAGGCTAGACTATGGTATTTGAAACGTCCCGCCATGCAGAGGTATTTTGGTTCATTCCCGACGAAAATAGTCATCCTACCATAAATATCATTATTACTTATTCATATGCACCTATTTTACATTTGATATGAAGATATAACATTTAAGAGCAATAAAACAAGTGGGCATAGTATTTGGGACGTGAAAAAAGAAGTATTATTGCCGACCGGTCCATTCATGAGGGGAGAGCCGCGGTGGCATATATCCTCTCCTCCCGAGTTCTCAAGCGACACTGACGTCTCTAAGTAGAAGTCTCTTTGTTGCAAGGATCTCTAGATGCCTCACCCATGCTATAGAGACCGGGGGAAGGAAATTCGCGCTGAAAATTACCCGATAAAAGGGGGAATAAGAGGAAAATAGGAGATAATTGAGGAGGGAGGGAAAGTGTGGGGGGGGGGGGGGATTGAGACACAATTTAGGAATGGTAGCAAGCAATGGAGGGGAATTATCTCACCTAATCACATATTACTTTGTTTTGAGTGACACTGGGGTGTTTTAACCCTTTCGCTGCAGGAGACGTTCCCTAACGCCATGACAATTTACAACAATATACAGGCTTTTAAAGGTGAATTAAAAAGCTGCATACCAAGTAAGATGTATATTTTGTATGCATCAAAACATATTAACACCTTAAGAGCGGCCTATGCGGTTTATTTATATGTACCGCCCAGTGGGGTGTTTTTAGCCAAAATAGGGCTGTTTACATGATCATTTTCATGCCTAAATAAGACCCAGAACGTAAAACAAGTATCTATCCCTGAAAGGGCATAAACAGAGCTTTCGAATGACACCATAACGATCCTTTTATGATGGCTAGTTTTCTTGCAATAACCGTGCAACGCGAGTGCAAAAAGCATGTAATTAGGCACTTTCCCCATACAATTCCGTATATAGCGAGTGAGAGAGGGAGGAGGGAGGTGAGATTCGTGTCAGTAGGTTCGCCGCGGTGGTCTGGAGCAGTCATACGCTCGCTACTCTCCTGCCACCACTTGTCTCTCTCTCTCAGCAACATTAAGTGCTGAAATTGCCACTCGACCTATGTCGAGCGCTGCCACATAGTCCAGCTTTATTTAACTCGACTTATGTTGCTCGCCGACAGTTAGGGGTTAAGGATGCTCAGGTTTGTGTATAATAAAGTAAATTTACGTAAGTAAAGTGTTATGCCCTGTTTTTCTACAGGTTTAACTTGGGTAATGTGAGTTCTAATTGACTGGGTATATAAGGTGCATGCACAATACAAGGTATGAGGAATAGAGAACACAAAATAAACACACGGTAACACGACACAAGTTTAAGTTTATTGAAGTAAGTAAATAAAGAGCATGGAAAGATAGTAATTCTCGCACAAAACAAATAATAGAAGGGAACTGCTAGCATTAGCGGATCTGGATGGAGCCTAGTCTCCCACTTCCAACGTTCAGGTATACTCTTCTGATCACGGGTTTAATTAGCAAGTTTTATTTTACTGGAAGACCTCAATGTATTCATGTAATTCAATTTCACTGATTTGATCTCTTACTGGCTGGTCGCGTGCCCAAGTAGCAGCTCACAGTTAGGATTAGACACGCGTATATTGTAGAACACGGAATCTCTAGTAACCTCATGGGGGTACTGATCTAAGTTTTATATTCTTATGGCAGAAATACGTAGAACACAAATCAGTGGGCGAACGTTAGATATCACTAGAGTTTTAATATCTGAATAAGGTAATTACGAGAGTCAATATCGCCTGTTAATTAATGAGCACTGATACGCTTAGTACGTCCCAAATGGAATGGTTAAATCTGAGTTACACTGGGCAAGGTTTTAGCCACTTTATAGAAAGTTAATAAGTGAGTGTCAAACTAGTACTATAACACTTAGTACTAGCAACATGAATCTTGAATAGTATTTGTAGATCTGGTCCTGGTTATCTTGCTTCCGGTGATGTTGGGGGCTAACGACTGGTTCCTCGGCCGTCCAGGGGGTCCAAAATGTAGGAAGTTCTCAAGTCGGATCTCTTGACGATCGTTGCTGGCTACACACTTATATACCCACGAATTTGTGTGAAGGTTATAAGGTGCACGTTAGGACTTGTACATGGACAGATGCTTCTATTAGTCTTCTCTGCCACGGAGTTTGCCGGATCTGGAATCTCTCAACTCCGGAACAACACAAGGGCAGAGCTAGAGGTTAACTGCAGGGTAGTGACCACTGGTTGGTGTCTAGCTTTCAACTGATTTGACTGGGGGCGGGAGCTAGGTTTATAGGCTCGGTTCTGGACCCTGTAGACAGTAGGGATCTCGAGTCTTATGGACTTATTTGAGCTCTCAATATATATGGGGACTAGGTAAGATGGTGATTACTGTTGTGGCACATGGCTATAGGAAGCCTTCATATTTTAATATAACTGAGCCTTAGTAAGAGGTACTATTTTGGCTATACTGGAAGTATTTAGGGGAGAGAGACTGGATCTACTTTGCGAGGAGGATGGGGACAGCTGTGATAGGAGCGTCTCTCTTAGATTGTTCAATCTTCATTCTATGGTATAGCTGAGGTGCTAATTTAGTGATCAGAGTATGCAAGAAAGGTAAATGGTTTATTGTGAGTTAATAGAGGTTAGTAAAGGTGTTAGTCATGCATGGTTAGTTCATTGATAGGAAGAATTCCTGTGCTACCTGGCAATGACTCAGAAGTCAAAACAGGGGCCAGGTATACCTCCGCAAGGGTGGGGGTCTCCCTCCTCGGGTGGGCAAAAAGGGGGAGCTGGGCGCCCTCTCTCTGTGATAGTCATCCGGCGGCTGTGGCTAGGGGCTTGCCATATCACCAGTGTTTGTAATAACCCTCTGTGTATGAGACAGATGTGGGTGTCCTTAATACCAAAACCGAAGGTGCCTTGGCTAGCTGGTTTTACTCGGCTGGTTGTTAATTGTAGGGTTTGCTGGATGTGGTGGAGACTGGGTTGCTAACTCTGCCACATTTATCTGGAAGTATGGCAAATAGAAGTTAGTTACTGGTGAGGCGGCTAGCCTCGCACCGACGACCATTGGGTGCAGGGTTGTGAATGGGTTGTAAGAGAATAGATGGCATGCAAGGGTTTAGTAAATTTCTAATGTTGTTCTGGCCTACTAAGTGAAGGTAGGCTGGATAGGAGTATATATATAAAAGGTTGGAGAGCGTTAGCAACGGGAAATTCAAGGATCTTCAAGAGGTATGAGAGAGAGGCTAGGTCGGACAAGAGTAGAGAAGCGCGGGGTCTTATAATGAGAGGGGAGGAGTTCAGGGGGGGCTATAGGGGAATTTGACCCTAAGGTCTCTGGGCGTGGGGGTGGCATTAGGCTGCAGTTGAAATGGGAGTTTGAAAAGGCAGTGGAAGTACGTTAGCCAAATGCTACCGGGGAATGCAACTATGGGGTGGTATATGAGTCTGGAAAAGATAGAGTTATGTGATCAGTCCGAGGGGTTATGGATACTATTAGTTGGCCCTGGGAACTGCGTTTTCTATGAAATATATATATACCAACAAAAGCGGCAGTTCGTAGGGGTACTTAGTTATTGTTTCGGGGTACTTATGACAGATACTGGTAACAAGGTTATCTTATACAATCTCTGGTTGGGGTAAGAGGTGTATGACACGAAGTAAATTGGCGTAGTGTGGACTGTGGATACGAAGGAGGCAAGGGGAAGACGTATGACAATTGTGGAAAAGTAAATGGAAAAAGGTGAACACAATGGCGGATAAAAATACTTAACCTAAGGATTGCATACATCGATGAACGACGACATTATAGTCGTCGTCCTAATAAGGTGATGAAACCTGGTTGATCTGTACTTGGCACAATACGACACAAGGACAGTGCCGCTATGTCGTATCAATACTGGTGGCAGTTAATATAATAGAGACACTATTTATAATAGAGACACTTAGTTACTAGAGGAACAATGCAAGGGGCGACTGAGCACGGGTTACATATATCTATACTCGTCATGGGAAATGATATACGAGGTCTAGGGACAGGCGTGGGTGTTTTAACTTCTAAGATATATAACATATACTTCTCGGATGTAAGAACATACATAGATATAATTATGGCTGTCTGATGTGTTGGCATTGGCTCAACATAGGGACAGGGCATGGGTGTTTTTAATATGAATGTATATTCCTGTTCATCATCTTTGTAGTTAGGAGTGTAGGACACGAGGGGGTAGTGTACGTGAGGTGTGGAAAATGGTCAGTTTAGAAAAGGTAGGTAGGTGCGGCCTGGAGCTGCTTAGCCCTGCGGGCTTGGGCCTGTCTGAAATGGCTGGCTCGGTCAGCTGGTCCTTTCGTTCTGTGGACCTTTCTTTCGGGTGTTTCTGTGTGGTGTTCGTTCGTGGCTTCTGTGGTGGGCTTCTTGTTCTGGGGCATTTTACTTCCCTCTCATTCATTATAGGCTCGTCCTCGAGCCTCAAGGATGAAGTAAAAAGAAGCATAGTCATGGTGGGTCATTTTAAGGGTATTTAGAAGGTTCCACCAAGCAAGAGAGCGATGGTCAGGTTTCTTTTGCAGGTCAATGTATACCTGTAAGAATGTGTCCTCTGTGTTGTGGCGGGCGGCTGCCCGGGCTTGATGTGGGTGTGGTACACGGGCCAAGTGGCCAGTGGGGATTTTTACTTTAACCTTTCGTATGAATGGTTTGTAGCTTTCCCCCGTGGGGGTCCGAGTGAGGTGTGTGGGATTGACAGGAGGTCTGTTTAGTGTGGTGAATGGGTTATTAACCGAAAGGGGATTCACGCGTGACAACAGAGCTGGGGATGAAGGGGGAATGTGAGTCTGGGTTTTATTTGGTTTTCTTGGGCGGTGTTGTAGGTTGGGAATATATAGTGAGGCAATGCGCAAGATCGGTTTAGGTAAGGTGGGTGAAGGAGGTGTGTGGGAAGGAGGGGGTGTGTGTGTTGTGTGGCTTGGGTCCTGAGTGTCAGAACGGGGTGTTATTTTTGTATCGCTGTCTTTAAATCTGATGGGTCTGTTGATTATTCTACCTCTGGCGGTCCTGGTGGGAAGGTAGATGTTTGTCGTGGGACTTGAGTCGCTCGACGATGTTTTATATTGAGGGGAAGAACGTTTTACAGGTAAAGGACATGTGGGGGTTTTCTCAGGGGTGACTTTGGGGGGGGATTCCTTAGGGGGGGGGGGGGGGTTCGGTGAGATGAGGAGGTTGGTCGGTGTGTGGGTGGGGTGGTGGGGATCGTGGAGGGGAAAGGGGCGGATGCGGGGGGGGGCTAGATGGGTGGGTAAGGAGTGTAGATTTAAGTTGGAGGGTTGGGGGTAGGGGCGTGTGGGGTGTGTGTCGTTTGATGAGGTTGGTGATTTGCTGGTGATTATTCGTCTTCTTTCCCTTTGTGGGGGAGAATTCGACAAAGAAGAAGAAGAGGAGGAGGAGGAGGGTAGTGGTCTGGCAGCCCTACGGAACTTGGTTAGCAGGGTGTGTTTTCTGGAGGTTTTAAACGATTTTTGTCGTGGGCGTAAGTTGTAGTGTGAGGTTACTGAGGTAGATTGTGTGGTGCGGTTGGGTGTGTATTTGGTTTGGGGTGGGGGTGGTGGTTTTCTCACTGTGGTGCCTGGTGGAGGTATGTCGGGGCTAGACGGGAGGGTTCCTGTTGTGGTCGGGGTTGTGGGTGGAGGTTTTCGTACTTGGATAAGTTGGGGAGGCACTTGACTTTCAGAAGTGACGGAAGGTGTCATGGTGGAAGAGGGTGTGATAGTGGGGGCTTGGGGTTTGTGGAGGTTAGTTTGGGGGGTATGTTGAGAAATGATTTGTCGGTTCGGTGCTGGAGGGCTTAGGTCCTTAGGGGTTTGTATGGGAATATTCATAGCCTGAGTGGGAGGGTGAGTAGGGGTGTTTAATTCAGGGTCGGACGCGTGGGGTGGGGTAATGTCTTGTGGCTTTAGAGGTTTAAACGCTCGGACGAATCTAGTTCGGAACGTGCGAGTCACGCCGTGATAGTCGATGGTGACTTGAAAGGCATTTGGGACTTGTATGACGGTGTAGGGCCCGACATAGCGAGGGCCTAACTTGTTGGTGATAGGGAGGTTGGCTACCATTACGGTGTCATGGATGGCGAAAGGGTTTTTGTCATCGATGTTATCAGTTTTGGTGTCCTGACAGATCTGGGCGGTATGGAGGGTGTTTTGCAGATGTTGCAATGGGTCAATTGTGGAGGTGGTGGAGGGAAGGTGAGCGTGGTGGTGGAATGGCAGTAACAGGGGGGGTACACCGTAAACACGTTCATGAGGGGAAATACCGTCTTCCCGGGGACAGGTGTTCATACCCCATTGTATCATCTTTAGTTGTGATGGCCAGTCTGAGGTGTTAAGAGCAATCATTCTTGTACGTAACTGGTTTTTGATGGTGCGATGGCTGCGTTCGCATATAGCATTTCCTTGAGGCCAGTACGGGGATGAGTGTTTAATCTTAATACCGCATTGTTGGGTGAATTGTTGCCAAACGTGTCCACTAAACTCGGGGGCATTATCCGATAGAAGAGCAAGGGGAAGGCCGAATATAGGGAACACTTCTGTGGCAAGCAGTGTGGCGACTGTGGTGGCTGTGTGGTCTTTAACTGGGCAGGCTATTAAAAAAATTGAATATACGTCCACAAATGTGACGATATAGCGGTTGCCAGCGTAAGAAGGGAACGGGCCCATGATGTCGAGGGATAGGACTTGGAACGGTTTGTTGGCAGAAATGGTGCCAGCTGGGCCTGGGCTGCGTGATCTATCCTTTCCCAATAAACACGGTTTGCAGGATTCTGTCACTCGTTGTGCAATTTTGGAGGGGTTGGGGGTCCAGTATTGGTCTGTGAAGATCTTTAACATCTTCTTTTGTCCAAGGTGTATGCCGTTTCCCTCGTGGATGGCAATCATGTAGTCATGGGCAATGGTGGGGTCCAAGATTATGTGACCAGTGTCTGTGGCAAGTTGATCTCCCAGCGAGTCAGTCCCCTGAAGACATTTAACGGTATCCAGGGGGGTCTGATTCTTGCTTCCCAAGATTGAATTAGGGAGGGGGCTGGGGGGGCATTCTGTCGAGGAGTGGGGGGTAGATACCAATTGAGTGTTTTGTAAGGCGGCTAGGTTGATGGGGGGGGTCTTTTGGTACTGGCAAACGTGACAGGGCGTCTGCATTAGTATGGAGTTTGCCGGGACGATATTGTATGGTAAAGTCGTAGTCCTCTAGTGTCTCCCTCCAACGTACCAAAATGGCTGAGTTGGTTTCGCACCTACGCAGCCATTGTAAAGATTGATGGTCGGTAATTATTTCGAGTTTTGCGCCCAACACAAATGACCGGAAGTGGCTGAGTGCCCAAATGATCCCTAAGCACTCTCTCTTGGTGGCTGCGTAATTCTGTTGTGGTGGGGTGAGGGTGGAGCTGGCATACGCTATCACATGTTCCTTTCCGTCTCTGAATTGAGCTAAAACTGCACCCATGGCGTACAGAGATACGTCGGTATAAAGACGGAAAGGTTTCTGGTAGTCAGGGAAAACAACAATAGGGGCTTGGATTAGTTTTTGCTTCAAAGTGTTAAACGCGAGGTCTCTTTCAGGTGTCCAGGTGAACGGGGTGTCTTTGTGGGTAAGTTGGTGGACGGGTCTGGCTATGGTGGAAAAGTGGGGGACGAAACGTCTGTAGTATGTGGCTAAACCTAGAAACGAACGTATTCCTTTAACAGTGGTGGGTGGGGTTTGGTTTTGTATGGCTTGAAGTTTCTTTGGGTCTGGCGCAATACCATGTTCAGATATCACGTGTCCGAGAAAATCTACCTTATTCCGGGCAATCACTCACTTTGAGGGTTTTAATTTCAACCCGGCGGCTCGGATTCTTTGAAGGACTTGTCTCAACCTGAGGAGGTGTTCTTCCCAGGGTGGAGAGTACACAATAATATCGTCCAGATAGGCTAGGCAGGTTTCCCAGGTTAGGCCATGTAATACTGTTTCCATCAAACGGGAGAAAGTGGCGGGTCCGTTACAGAGGCCAAAAGGTAGGACGTTAAATTCATAGTGATGGCCACCACTAGTGGAAAATGCTGTTTTCTTTTGGTCCTCGGCCTTGATAGGCACTTGCCAATACCCTGCTTGCAAGTCGAGGGTAGTGAACCATTTGGATCCGTGTAGGGAGTCAAGGGAATCGTCTATTCGAGGTAAGGGCGTAGTGTCTTTAATGGTTATGTCATTTAACCTCCTGTAATCGACGCAAAAACGGGATGTCCCATCTTTCTTTTTGACTAAGACAACAGGGGAAGACCAGGGGCTAATGGATGGGGTGGCAATCCCGGCCTCTAACATTTCCTGGACTTGGCGTTCCTCTTCCTGACGTTGTATGGGGTTCTTTCTATGGGATGGTTGTCGTATGGGGGGGCCTGTGGTGTTAATGATGTGTTGTTCTACATCAGTCTGTCCGATTTCGGTGGGTTGTTGGGCAAACACGTCACTGAATTCCAGCAGTAGGTCGTACATGCCGTTCTTTTGGTGGTCAGATAGTGTCTCAGGGAGAGGGGGCAATTGGAGGCTGGTAGGGGTGTCGTTACAATGTATGGGGAGGTCATCGAAAGTTTCGAGGTCTCCTATAATGAGACCTTTTGGTAATGTCAGGGGTTCCTCTGAGATATTTGCCATGAGAATGTGGTTGATGCGAGCGGAAATGATGGCGGGTTGTAAGAGGCAACGATGGGGATTGGGGGACGTGTTAGTGGGGGAAAATATCATGTGAGTTTGGGGTATGGGCCGCAGGTTCACCCATTTTTGATGGTGGGGGGGAATTTGGCATTTATCCTGAACTACCGCTGGGCTAATGATGGTGGGGGATTGACTGGCGAGCAGGTGCTTGGTACTTATAAGGGGGGCAAGGTCACTTTGGTGGGGGTCACGCGTGAGGGGGGGATTAGCGGCGCGTGTGGGAGGATCAGTGGGGCGCGGTGTGAGGGGGTTAGAAAACGGGATTTGTTGGAGGGACTGCGGAGGGTTGGTGGGGGGAGCGTTGTCGGTGGCAGTAACGGTTTGTTTGGAGTTTATGTGGATTTGGTGGTTTTGTTTGTCATGAGAGGGCGAGTCAAGTGTGGGGTTGTGAAGCTTTCTAGGGGTGTGAATTGTGTGGGGGTGGAAGGGAGCTACTGACGAAAAACTGTCACAAGGGGGATTGGGGTGGTGGTGGAATAGCTGGGCATTTCTGGGGGCATGGTGGGAACATGGTTGTGTCCCTCGGTCGGCACGCGTGAGGGGGGGATTAACGGCGTGTGCGGGTGGTTCAGAGGTGTGAGAGGTGAGCGAGTTAGAAAACGGGATTTGCTGGGGGGACTGCGGAGGGTTGGTGGGGAAACAGTTAGGTGTAGAACATGGGTTATTGGTGTAGGACTGGTGTATTGATTTGGGGTTGTTAACAGGACGAAGGTGAGGAAATTTTTTGGTGGCAGTAACGGTCTGGTTACAGGTTATGTGGGACTGGTGAGTTTGTTGGTCATGAGAGGGCGAGTCAAGTGTGGGGTTGTGAAATTTTTCAGGGGTGTGAATGGTGTGGGGGGGAAAGGGAGCTACTGACGGAAAACTGTCACCAGGGAATTGTTGTTGGTTGTGGGATAGTTGAACATTTCTGGGGGCATGGGAAAAACATTTTTGGGTACATCGGTCGGCATTTTCTCTGGAAACATGTGTACATAAACATTGGGTAGAATTATGGTTACATATATCAGAGTCTGTCCTGAAAACATGGGAGGATTTATTCTGGACAGAGTTACGAGAATTGAGGGGATTACCGAGAGGGAGTTGCTTGGACTTGTCTTCTTTCGTTTGTTGAGGCATTTTTTTACTGAATTGAGTGAGGTTTTGAGAGAACTCGGGGCAAGGGGAGGTTTTAGGAGTCACCTTAGTGCTAGCTACAACTTGGTAACCCTGACTCAGGGTTTGTTGAGGGGGAGGTTGTTTTTTCTTTTTGGGAATGGGTTTCTGCGTGATTGGTTTGTCAGAGGCTTTGGGCTGGAATTTGTTTTTGAATGAGATCAGCCTTTGGCCGCAGTCAATCTGGGCCTGGAGTTTTTGAAGGAGGTCAAGTCCAAGGAAACCATCATAATGTTTACAGTTGGAGGAAAATACTGTGAATGTGTGATAACAACGAGCATGGGGGTCAGGAGTGGTTACTGATAGGGGTAAAGTGTCTCCTAGGAGATTTAAGTAAGTATCAGCAGCTGAGATGAGTTCTGTTTTGGTGTTTAACAAAGGGCCAAATAGTCGGGGATGTTTTTCATAGTAAGATTTGAACAAACATGACTTGGCAGCTCCCGTGTCGATTAGCAAGCGGACAGGAATGTCCTTGATTTTGGCCATGTAATAAATGGGGGCAGTGCGACTAGTTATGGCATCCCCCGCCGAGCCCATCGTGGGCGGGGGATACTTTAAAAATCCTGGGGGTCGGTATCTACCTCCTCCAGGGTTTCTTCGATATCGTCTGAGGTCATGATATGGGGGGCTATTTCTTCCTCTTGTCCCCACTCCTCTTCATTTACAGAAATGCGAGGAGTAGAGGGGCGAGGTTTGGCAGAGTCATGAATTTGATGGAGGGCACACTGAGCATTACAGGCAGGGAAATCATAGGGGTTGATAATGACTAAGGTAGGGTTTTTACTTTGGTAGGTGTTGTAGTTGCTGTTCCGGTTGAAGATTCTGCGTGGCTGGGTCGGTTGGTCGGTCTACTGGGTTGGGGCTTGCCAGAAGGGTAGGTGGGTCTGTTGTTGAAGGATGAGGCTGGGTAGGCATTCTTGGAGTTTTGGTGGTTGGTTTGCTGCGGGTGCGTGGGAAACCTCTTGATTGCAGCGATTTGGGTGGGTGCTTCTGTGCGCACGGCCAAAATACGTCGGATCGTGATGAGATCTTTTCTGTATCCGACGAAATCGTGCACCCGGAAATGGTCTTTTACTGCTGAGGGCAATATCGACACAAAAGTTGACCAGAATTTGCTGTTCTTGTTGGGTTCTGGTCAACGTGGGGAAAGAAATGTTTATGTGTTGGGCAATCTTATTCGCTGTGGCATCTACATCGCCTTCAAATTTAGTGTTTTGGATACGGGTGTGGGCCACGAAAACGCCCAACGAAGGCTTAACCCGGGAGCTGCGGGGAGACTCTTAAGAGTTCCCCCGGCGCACTGCGGGGAGACTCTTAAGAGCAGAGACTTTGAACACGTACCAAAACTGCGCGTTTATAGCCAGGCGGCTGAAAATTGGTGTGGGTATAGTACTACATGTCAACTCTCGATACCACCCCGCCAAACGCTCGCCCCGCACTCGTGCAAGCACCACCGCGCCAGTAACCACGCACTAGTCATGGAGCCTACACGTCCCTCACGCTCGCTCCCTGATGACACAACCAGCCCTCCTTCTGGTGGTGTTAGCCGCCGTGGAAGGCAGAGGGTGGCTGCCAAAGACCCTAGCTACCAGTACGACACGCCCTACAGCTCAGAGGACGAATCACCAGCACCAAAAGCACGTAAAACACGTGCAAGCAGGGCAATGGCACAGAGGTCATTGGTCTTTCGGGACACTGCCACCACGACCCAGGCCACTGCAACAACCACTACCACCACCACTGCCACCACTGCCACCCCTGCCACCCCTGCCACCGGTACCAGCGACGCAGGAGGCCGCCCTAGGGCTGCATTACCTGCGGGGGCAGGAAAAATGAAAGGCACGGGCGTAGGGAAAAGAACCCGTACGCCAGCCACAGTGCCCCTACCACCACCAACACCACCAGCCGCCCCTGGCCCGGCTGCCCCTGCCGCCCCTGCCGCCCCTGCCCAAGGAACAGGGAAGGGGAAGGGGAAAGGGAGAGGGAAAGCGACTGGGAAAGCGACTGCTGGCCCTGGTGTCCCTGCCGGCCCTGCTGCCCCTGCCGCCCCTGCCGCCCCTGCCGCCCCTGCCCAAGGAACAGGGAAGGGGAAGGGGAATGCGACTGGGAACGCGACTGCTGGCCCTGGTGTCCCTGCCGGCCCGGCTGCCCCTGCCCTGCCGCCCATGCCGCCCCTGCCCAAGGAACAGAGAGAAGGGCGACAGGCACCACCATCCATCTTGCCATCAAGGCCACGCACCACTGCTGCCCCTGCCGCCGCCGCCCCTGCCGCCGCCGCCCCTGCCGCCGCCCCTGCCACTACCTCTGCTGTCCCTGTCCATAAGACTCCCGCACGTGCCAAAGTGACCCGGAAAACTCTTACACCATCTAAGTATGCCGCCCTGCTGTTTGATGGTGATTCGCAGGACATTGGCAGCCCGGGTTTCGACGACGAAGCCCTAGCACGGGACCAAGGGTGGGGGGATTTGGGAGTGGACAGTGGGAGTGAGTCCGACGTCGGTGACGAAAACGAGGAAGGGCATCGTCTGTCAAGTGAAGAGGAGGGTAATGATGATGAAGTGCTGTATCGCGACCATGGAAGCGATATTTCAGACGCAGAAGCAGACGCAGACGACATTCCGATCCCTGGCATGCCTTCGTTCGATTGGTCTGACGGGGTCAATTTTGTACCTGACGTGCCCCAGTTCAATCCTGGGACATCAGGAACAACTGACTGGCCCTGTGATGATCAAGCGAACGAAAGCGACTTCTTCCTCGCTTTTTTCGACATGGAGGTAATGACGTACATCGTTGCCCAAACAAACGCCTACTACAGGTGGGTGTTTGGCAGATTGGACGTCCTTTCTCCAAAAGCGAGAATACGAGGCTGGGTGGATACGACTGTGGAAGAATTTCTGACGTTCTTTGCCTTGTTGTTCCTCATGCCTCTGATCAAGAAGCATGTGTTTGCAACACTATTGGAAGCACGACCCTCTCATCGCCACCCCAACTTTCAATAAGTTCATGACTCGTGACAGATTTTTGTTGCTGCTAAGATTTATGCACTTTGCAGACAACGAAAATCCTAACAGGATTGACAGGATATGGAAAGTTCGGGATGTGTTCACCATGTTGTTGGAGAGGTATAGGAAATACTTTTACCCCTTCCTCAATTTGGTGATTGATGAGTCGCTCGTGCTCTTCAAAGGACGTCTTGTTTTCAAGCAGTATATCCCCTTGAAGAGGCATAGGTTCGGAATCAAGCTCTTCGTGTTGTGCGACTGTGAAACTGGAATAGTGCTTGACATGATCGTGTATACAGGAACTGACATTGACGTACCGAAAGCCGCTGCCAATGACCCCATGGGCATGTCAGGTGCCATCGTCAGGAAAATGTTGGCACCTTACCTGGGCAAAGGCCACATCATCTACACTGACAACTGGTATACTTCTCCTGCTCTCTGCCAGTTTCTTTATGACAACCAAACGGGGTCATGTGGGACTGTCAGAAAGACAAGAAAGTTTATGCCAAAGTTCACAGGTGATGTCATTCCTCTCACAGATGCCTCCTCCAGTGACACACCTTCAGAAGACGACCTGGCCCAGGAACACCGCGAGAGGCATGTGCGAAGAAGGCGACGAAAGGGGCAGAAATACAAGCAGCTCGAGAAGTGTGGGAAACTGATAGCCCTGAAGTGGAAGGATAAGCGAGACGTCCACCTGCTTTCCACCGTCCACACAGGTGCCCAGGTGGATTCTGGCAAAATCCACTACCGAACCAGGAAGACAATCTACAAGCCCGACATGGTAGTGGACTACACCAAAAACATGCGCCTGGTGGACAAGTCTGACTGTCAGCTGTCAGGCGTTGAGTGTCTGAGGAAGACTGTGAAGTGGTATCACAAGCTCTTCCTCCACCTAGTTGACATAACGATGCTGAACGCCTACAACTTGTGGTTGGTGAAGAAGGATATGGCCCCAAACCAGAAGCTGAAATTCCGGGAGTTCGTGTACAACGTCTCCTACCAACTCCTGGAGAAGTATGGCACCACCACTCACAGACGTACGGCATGGCGTGGGGATCACGTTCCTGACCGCATCCAGCTGGGTGTCGAAAGACACTACACAACCAACACCGAGCTGATTGGCACTCGTCACAGGCAGGTGCAGTGCACCGTCTGCAGCTCCAGTGTGAGGAAACCCCATGTAACCAAAAGAGTCACCTCAATGTGCGCCGAGTGCAAAGTTGCACTCTGCCTGGGTGACTGCTTCAGGGACTACCACACCTTCAAGAACTACTGAGTGTCGGCCCCTGCCCTGCCCTGCCCTGGACTCGCCCCGTGCCCTGCCCCTGACTCGCCTCCTGCCCTGCCCTGCCCTGGACTCGCGCCCTACCTTACCTGACCTGACCTAATTGATCACGCTACCTCATAATGTAACATATATATTATATAATGTATAAGTTCCAAAGATGTCCCTGTGATATAGCTTTTACATTATATAATTGTATGTTTCATTATTTAGTTTATAAGTTTCAAAGATTTACATGTAATATGCCTTATTTTTTTAGTATATCAATATATATGTTTGTTATTAGCCTAAGTAATGTGTATATAATTATTTTCTTACCTCAAATGAATTGTACAAAAATAAATATGTTTCAATAAATCATGTTAAACCTACTATGATAATAAAATAAAACAATAAAAAAAGAAAAAAAACAAGGTCATGTCATTGTATTCTTACAATATGATATATTCTATGAATATTTCATATTGTTTGAATACAATGGCATGATCTTGTAAAAAAAAAAATTATAAAATGTTTTCTAGACAATATAAAACCTTCACCATAACCCCCTCCTGGATTCGATCCCACTACCCTACGACACTTTGAGTTTTCCAGTCCGCGACCTTACCAACCATGCCACAGGAGCTCATACCAAATATCACTCAAAACTTCGTGTCTACAATCGAAATGACAATATACAAAAAAAAATGAATTATCCCACCAATTTACGTTTGTAAATTGATGGGATTATCAATTATATCATGCCAAGGTTTATAATAGTTTGTCTCTGTCAAGAATTAGTAATTATATAACTTTATTCTGTCAAAAATTGCCCAAACACTCAGCAAAATTGCCCCTCTCAGTGTGACTCCACTCATTTTCACACGGTCAGGCGGTCACGAGGTGACCCTTGCCGCTCCTTGATTCTCCAGCTACAGCAGCTCTGTCTGGGAACAAAATTGGTATAAATACAATAATGGATAAAATACTCTTCACAAATACATTTGTATTGTATTAATATTGTAAATAAAAATGAATAATAACTGTGTGGGTGTCGAAAATTGCTCAACCAGCTTTCTTATGTCTCGCCTACGCGCGTATATTGGATTATACATAGTCATGACTGTCATATAAATAATTGCAGTAGGTCTCGAATATACATTTAGATTGCATATTACTTCGAAATAAATAAGTAAACGTTTCTCTGGTGGCAATCTACCCTTTCGCAGGTGTAAGGAGACACCAGTCTATATTTAGCCCTCTATCACAACAGGCAATCTGCCTGTGTTGACTCAGCACCGTCGCTGGTGGTCTATAAATATAGTACTTTATTTACAGTCAATGACCTACATGTTTCTGTGGTACTTCACATGTGTCTAAAATGCAATGTCTGCTTGCATAAAAATGCAATTCTGAAGTCCATTTATACGTACGACATACGCATGTCTCAGTTTCTCTCTCTCTCTCTCTCTCTCCATTCCTGACTCATGTTATTGTAGACCTGTTGATGGCAACGAACACCAGCCATCTGGTAGACATTAGGGTCAAAATACCAAACATCAATACGCCTGGGGCGCCTCCACAATTATCACTAAGCTGGTTATCTATCTAGAGATCTGCCTGACTTCCATCTCTCCACGACTCACTCACTCACTGCACCCCTGCATGCCTCCCTCCCACCCACCCACCCACCCCCAACCCCCCCTTTCAGGCTTCCGTCTGCTAGAAACACATTCACAATTTGCGTAAATATCGCATCAATTGGGCTATATGCGGTATATTCCTTGTTATATGGGACGCCTACATATGTACACGTCTTTATTATAGCATGAGAGTGCTCTAAATACAAGATTGACGTGATATTTATGGCGTAACACACCCTCTCCCCCTTTCATTCCCACCACAACTCACTCACACCTTGGTTCACGCATAGAAACTCATTGATAATGTGCGTAAATATCGCATGAATTGGTTTATATGCGGTATATATTTTGATATATGGCACGTATACATACGTACAAGTCTGTATTATAGCGTGACAGTGCTCTACGTACAAGATATACGTGATATGTATGGCGTAAACCACACTCTCAGCTCATAAATTGCCGCCAAACCTCCAACACATCTTCATTCCCGCCTAAATATTCTCTTATAATTCCCTTATATATTGCAATTTTTGGTCACTATGAGGCATATTCATTGTTATATGGGTGCCCTACACACGTATACATACTCTAAAAAGCCTAAAAGGGCTCGAAAAAGGAGATATACGTGATAATACGCGGTAACCCACCCCCTCCTCCCTCTCCTTCTATCCCCTGCGCGCGTAAATATTCGGCAGGGAAATCTCGCCGCTCGATGACAATCTAGCCGCGCGGTGCCATTCGCTCCACATTTTTCAACTACGGACCGTTCCCCTACCCCCCCCAGACATTTTTTGGGGGGTCAAATATATATGGGCCGATGCACGCAAACATTCCCTACACGATGATGTACTTTTTATCGAAATTGGCAATAGGTCCCAAAATCATCATAGGTGCGCACAGTCTTACCCTGTAGAAAACCCCCTGTGCGCCGCGGAGAGGTTAATGGCTTCTACCACTATTGGGCGAAATTCGTCCCAGGTGAGATCAGGGTGCACTTGATAGGCAACCAGGGAAACGGCTTTTCCCAGGTGCGTTAATGTTACGGCTATTTTTTGTGCGTCCGTAGTATAAGCTAGGTCAAGTACGGGTTTCACTATGTCCATGAATGTTTCGATCTCATAAGTTTCTCCATCATAATGTGGGATGGGAACGTGAGAACGGTGCGCCATGATGTTCTCGTGTTCTGGCTGTTCCAAACTTGCAATGTAATGCAACCTTTTATCCGAATCAAGAACCACCGCTGCCGCCAATGTTATGCCCTGTTTTTCTACAGGTTTAACTTGGGTAATGTGAGTTCTAATTGACTGGGTATATAAGGCTGCATGCACAATACAAGGTATGAGAAGAGAACACAAAATAAACACACGGTAACACGACACAAGTTCAAGTTTATTGAATTAAGTAAATAAAGAGCATGGAAAGATAGTAATTCTCGCACAAAACAAATAATAGAAGGGAACTGCTAGCATTAGCGGATCTGGATGGAGCCTAGTCTCCCACTTCCAACGTTCAGGTATACTCTTCTGATCACGGGTTTAATTAGCAAATTTTATTTTACTGGAAGACCTCAATGTATTCATTTAATTCAATTTCACTGATTTGATCTCTTACTGGCTGGTCGCGTGCCCAAGTAGCAGCTCACAGTTAGGATTAGACACGCGTATATTGTAGAACACGGAATCTCTAGTAACCTCATGGGGGTACTGATCTAAGTTTTATATTCTTATGGCAGAAATACGTAGAACACAAATCAGTGGGCGAACGTTAGATATCACTAGAGTTTTAATATCTGAATAAGGTAATTACGAGAGTCAATATCGCCTGTTAATTAATGAGCACTGATACGCTTAGTACGTCCCAAATGGAATGGTTAAATCTGAGTTACACTGGGCAAGGTTTTAGCCACTTTATAGAAAGTTAATAAGTGAGTGTCAAACTAGTACTATAACACTTAGTACTAGCAACATGAATCTTGAATAGTATTTGTAGATCTGGTCCTGGTTATCTTGCTTCCGGTGATGTTGGGGGCTAACGACTGGTCCCTCGGCCGTCCAGGGGTCCAAAATGTAGGAAGTTCTCAAGTCGGATCTCTTGACGATCGTTGCTGGCTACACACTTATATACCCACGAATTTGTGTGAAGGTTATAAGGTGCACGTTAGGACTTGTACATGGACAGATGCTTCTATTAGTCTTCTCTGCCACGGAGTCTTCCGGATCTGGAATCTCTCAACTCCGGAACAACACAAGGGCAGAGCTAGAGGTTAACTGCAGGGTAGTGACCACTGGTTGGTGTCTAGCTTTCAACTGATTTGACTGGGGGCGGGAGCTAGGTTTATAGGCTCGGTTCTGGACCCTGTAGACAGTAGGGATCTCGAGTCTTATGGACTTATTTGAGCTCTCAATATATATGGGGACTAGGTAAGATGGTGATTACTGTTGTGGCACATGGCTATAGGAAGCCTTCATATTTTAATATAACAGCCTTAGTAAGAGGTACTATTTTGGCTATACTGGAAGTATTTAGGGGAGAGAGACTGGATCTACTTTGCGAGGAGGATGGGGACAGCTGTGATAGGAGCGTCTCTCTTAGATTGTTCAATCTTCATTCTATGGTATAGCTGAGGTGCTAATTTAGTGATCAGAGTATGCAAGAAAGGTAAATGGTTTATTGTGAGTTAATAGAGGTTAGTAAAGGTGTTAGTCATGCATGGTTAGTTCATTGATAGGAAGAATTCCTGTGCTACCTGGCAATGACTCAGAAGTCAAAACAGGGGCCAGGTATACCTCCGCGGGGGTGGGGGTCTCCCTCCTCGGGTGGGCAAAAAGGGGGAGCTGGGCCCTCTCTCTGTGATAGTCGTCCGGCGGCTGTGGCTAGGGGCTTGCCATATCACCAGTGTTTGTAATAACCCTCTGTGTATGAGACAGATGTGGGTGTCCTTAATACCAAAACCGAAGGTGCCTTGGCTAGCTGGTTTTACTCGGCTGGTTGTTAATTGTAGGGTTTTCTGGATGTGGTGGAGACTGGGTTGCTAACTCTGCCACATTTATCTGGAAGTATGGCAAATAGAAGTTAGTTACTGGTGAGGCGGCTAGCCTCGCACCGACGACCATTGGGTGCAGGGTTGTGAATGGGTTGTAAGAGAATAGATGGCATGCAAGGGGTTAGTAAAGTTCTAATGTTATTCTGGCCTACTAAGTGAAGGTAGGCTGGATAGGAGTATATATATAAAAGGTTGGAGAGCGTTAGCAACGGGAAATTCAAGGATCTTCAAGAGGTATGAGAGAGAGGCTAGGTCGGACAAGAGTAGAGAAGCGCGGGTCTTATAATGAGAGGGGAGGAGTTCAGGGGGGCTATAGGGGAATTTGACCCTAAGGTCTCTGGGCGTGGGGGTGGCATTAGGCTGCAGTTGATATGGGAGTTTGAAAAGGCAGTGGAAGTACGTTAGCCAAATGCTACCGGGGAATGCAACTATGGGGTGGTATATGAGTCTGGAAAAGATAGAGTTATGTGATCAGTCCGAGGGGTTATGGATACTATTAGTTGGCCCTGGGAACTGCGTTTTCTATGAAATATATATATACCAACAAAAGCGGCAGTTCGTAGGGGTACTTAGTTATTGTTTCGGGGTACTTATGACAGATACTGGTAACAAGGTTATCTTATACAATCTCTGGTTGGGGTAAGAGGTGTATGACACGAAGTAAATTGGCGTAGTGTGGACTGTGGATACGAAGGAGGCAAGGGGAAGACGTATGACAATTGTGGAAAAGTAAATGGAAAAAGGTGAACACAATGGCGGATAAAAATACTTAACCTAAGGATTGCATACATCGATGAACGACGACATTATAGTCGTCGTCCTAATAAGGTGATGAAACCTGGTTGATCTGTACTTGGCACAATACGACACAAGGACAGTGCCGCTATGTCGTATCAATACTGGTGGCAGTTAATATTATAGAGACACTTAGTTACTAGAGGAACAATGCAAGGGGCGACTGAGCACGGGTTACATATATCTATACTCGTCATGGGAAATGATATATGAGGTCTAGGGACAGGCGTGGGTGTTTTAACTTCTAAGATATATAACATCTACTTCTCGGATGTAAGAACATACATAGATATAATTATGGCTGTCTGATGTGTTGGCATTGGCTCAACATAGGGACAGGGCATGGGTGTTTTTAATATGAATGTATATTCCTGTTCATCATCTTTGTAGTTAGGAGTGTAGGACACGAGGGGGTAGTGTACGTGAGGTGTGGAAAATGGTCAGTTTAGAAAGGAAGGTAGGTGCGGCCTGGAGCTGCTTAGCCCTGCGGGCTTGGGCCTGTCTGAAATGGCTGGCTCGGTCAGCTGGTCCTTTCGTTCTGTGGACCTTTCTTTCGGGTGTTTCTGTGTGGTGTTCGTTCGTGGCTTCTGTGGTGGGCTTCTTGTTCTGGGGCATTTTATAAAGAAAACAAATACTATTTTTTTTATATCTGGCAGCGTCTGGTAGTTGACGGTCTTGCAAATTTCGCGCCTGCCAGTATTGTGATGACGTCATAGATTCCGATAGTTGTCAGGCAACAGAAATTTACCTTTAACTTGACCCAATTTATTTTATATGTTAGGGGCAAATTTAAGAATATTTCCAATGATGGTGTATTACTAGAGCATTTAACGTTCTACTGAATAACTTATCTCACTTTTTTTCCATCTTTGTGTAATTCACCTTTAACTCCTAACTGTCGGCGCGCAACATAAGTCGAGTATAATAAATCTGGACTATCTGGCGGCGCGCGACATAGGTCGTGTGGCAATTTCAGCACGTAATGCTGCTGAGAGAGAGAGACAAGTGGTGGCAGGAGAGTAGCGAGCGTATGACTGCTCCAGACCACCGCGGCGAACCTACTGACACGAATCACACCTCCTCCCTCCCTCTCTCACTCGCTACATACTGAATTGTATGGGGAAAGTACCGAATTACATGCTTTTTGCACTCGTGTTGCGCGGTTGTTGCAAGAAAACTAGCCGTCATAAAAGGATCGTTATGGTGTCATTGGAAAGCTCTGTTTATGCCCTTTCAGGGATAGATACTTGTTTTACGCTCTGGGTCTTATTTAGGCATGAAAATGATCACGTAAACAGTCCTATTTTGGCTAAAAACACCCCGCTGGTGGCTACATATTTTATACCGCCTAGGCCGCTCTTTAGGTGTTAAAGCCTCTTAACCCGGGAACTGCCGGGAGACTCTTAAGAGTTCCCCCGGCGGACTGCGGGAAGACTCTTAACCTCCTCGGCACCGTCACGTACACAAGTACGTGATAAGAGCTTCAGTAAAATATACCGTCCCGTACACACGTACGTGATAAATTAAAAGAAATGCTGCCAGTCGGTTTTGCTGCCTGGGGCTCTATCTACGGTACTGTATGTCACACTGGGGATACAGGAAACTCCGCCCCTTTCCCCAGCAGCCAACCAGAGCCCTGTGACGTCACCGAGGACCGTGACGTCACGGTATCTCTCGACTAATGAGAGGCAGATTTTTCCCCCAGGGCCCAGTCTTCCCCTAGGCCCCACCCACGCAGGATTATAGTGCTTTTGTGTCTCCGTGCATTCGCCATCTTGGTCTTCATACGCATTATTATGCCATTTATTATTATTATCATCATTATTATTATTTACGTGTATTTAGTAGGGAACATTTGATAACTTCGACTACTGATACTACTACTACTTCTAATACTTCTAATACTGTGGTAAACTATCAATGGAAGTTAAATATTACTAAGCTATAATGAATCAAATAAAATCAATCTAAATGAATACTCTATATCTAAATTGAATTCAATCTGAAACAAGCTAATTTATATCCAAAGGTCTCACATAATAAATGTATATAATTATAGGGTAAGGTTATAAGGGTTAATATTAGCCAGGAATTAACTCACCAATAGTTCCACGTGGCAATGAGGCAAGGGAGAACGTTTTACCCAATATGGCGGTGGACAATGGGGAACGAGACTTCGGTCCCAAGACACAAGTCAAGTTAAAGAAAGAATAAATGATTACATGGGAATGGATATGAATAATATGCTTATCTATCAGTCAGTCATGATGTCGATGAGAGCGTCGTGATGGTGTAGTTGTGTGTATTGCTGTATGTGTATCGTGATTAGAGGCACAAAAGCACGATCAACTGAGGGCGGAAAATTAGATGTTAACTGGTTGGTGTTCGTGAAGGCTCTGGCGTACCTCAAAAGCACACCTTGCTGCCTTGGCAAACCGCCAGGAGCCCAAATTATCGTACCGCATTTAGGTTGCTCTATACGATAAATTATATTAATATATACGATAAATTCATATATATATACTACATAAGACCATGGCAATATTGCTTAATAGCATATTAGGCCTTTTATAACTTAACTTATTTACAATCTTATAATATATGATCTACTCGTCCTACGTCGTGCTGTAGGAGAGATCGTGACGTCACAGAGACATACAAGATCACAAAAGAGTCATATTCTATCGTATTTATACGATACACTCCCCCCACAAAAAAGACCTGAACCCCACCTTAAACCTAAAGTTGCCCAGAGGCTATCTTCTGACGCCACAAGTCGACAGCGCCAGCAGCAGCGCGTCTGGGACGCGTCCCGGTCCGAGAATGATCACCATCAGTATGAGGTGAGTCGTTCCTTCGAGAATCCTCGGACCCAGCAATAACAGGTGGAGCCTCAGATTGCAATGCGGAATCTAGCTCCAAAGCGTACAAACGTGCGATAGGACGAACAGTAGTTCCAGTGGCTGTCTTTAATAGCGCCACCCGCTCTACAGAGTCTGCCCCCTTGTATACCTCCAATACGCGGCCTAATTTCCAGTATAAACGAGGACTATCTTCTTTAATTAAAACAACTTCGCCAACTGTAGGTGCCGTTGGTTTACCAGAGGGAGTAACACTCCTTTCCCTCAATGCTAGCAGATATTCACTAATCCACTGTTTCCTAAAATCCTCGATTATCCTGGATATATACTGGTATCTCTTAGACACCGCTACCTCAGAGTACAACGAGGGATCCTCTAACTCTACTATGGACTGAAAATCAGATGGAAACGCAGTCAATGGTTTTCCATATAGCAAGTGAGCTGGCGTTAATGGTAGTGGTTCTTGCAGGTCGGTGTACACATATGTAAGCGGGCGATCATTCACGACTGCCTCTATCTCTGTGAGGACTGTCGTCAACTCACTCTTCTTTAATAGAGCACGTCCTACAACCGCTCTGAGTCCTGACTTTACTATGCCGACACACCGTTCCCACATTCCACCAAACCAAGGTGCCTTAACTGGAATGAACCTCCATTCGCACTTCTTCTCTCCCAAAAAAGTGATGATAGTAGGATCACTACTCATATCCTTTAGATATTTTGATGCTTGGACATAAGTGGGAGCATTGTCGCTAAGAATGAGTTGAGGGAATGAACGACGGGCACAAAACCGTCTGAACGCCAGCATAAATTCTTCGCTAGACATATTATCACATGTACACTATCACTAGGTGTACCGCTCGAGATGTTGCACAGGTAAACAATAATATATAAACCTTCTCATGCTCCCTCGTCTTCAATGCCCCTGTGTAATCTAATCCTACCGCTTGGAAAGGTTCTACGTGCTTTACACGGCATTCAGGTAGAGGTGGAGCTGGTCCAGTTGCATATGGTTTACCCTTTAGTCTCTGGCATATTACACACTTTCTCACTACGCGTCGAGCTACTTGTCGAACTCTGGGTATCCACCATGTGAGACGTAAATTTGATATAATATGACATACCCCGTAGTGTTTTACTTCCCTATGTGCACGTATGATCAATAGATCAGTAACGTGATGTCTTGTTGGCATAAGTATAGGTCGGTTTGTGCCGTCTGGTACACCCGACCACTTCAGGCGACCCTCACACCTGATGAGGCCATTGTCTAGGTGCAACCTTAGTTGACGCACTATATTAGGCATTAATGTCTTATTCGAGCCTTTCAAGGATTCTAATTCATTGGAAAAGGTTTCTACTTGAACCCATTTGATCAAAGTTACTTCAGCTGCTTTAAATTCACGAGCATCAATGTTGTGACCCCTGTTGCAGAGTTGGCCCGTTACTTTAAGCTTGAGATTGGATACATATCGCAATACCCAAGCTACAACTCTGACTAGTTTATTATAGTCACCGAATCTTGCCCACTTCATGATAGGACCCGGTGGCTCATTTGGTTGGGCTGTAACTGCCACTGTTTCCAGTGGCAGAAGTCCCTCACCAACATCATGCCATATCGTCCATTCACTTTCATGGAGCAGCCACTTTGGACCCTGCCACCACAATTCGGACTTCAATAACTGGCTAGCCGTTATACCCCTAGTTATGAGATCACTAGGGTTTTCCTTTGTATTTACATAATGATAAGCAACGTCTGGCAAAAGGGCTCTAATCTCATCTACCCTATTCCGCACATAAACTGGCAGAGACTTCTTGCTATGTATCCAGTTGAGTGCGACCTGACTATCGCACCATACGTGAACGATTTCAATATTTAATTCGCTCTCGTATGCTGCGCGTACATGTTGCACCAGACGTGCTAATAGCAGCATGGCAGTCAATTCCATTTTAGGGATAGTTACCTTTTTAACCGGGGCTACTTTGGCCCGGGCTGTAACTAAATGTGCCCCAAATGAAGTAACAACATATATGGCTACCCCGTATGCCGTGGCGCTAGCATCGCAAAACGTGTGTAATGTAACGTCACCGAACGCCGCCACTTTACGAGGTATAGGTTTAGTACATAGGATGGCATATTCATTCAACAACAATGTCCCTTGGTCATTCAGGTCCTCGGGCAAACTGTCATCCCATCCTATTTTACGTCTCCAAACTTCCTGCATTAGAATCCTAGCTCTTATGGTAACAGGTAATGCTAGACCCAAAGGATCAAAAAATTGCGCAACTTTGCTCAACAGACTTCTTTTTGTGTGCGCTCCTGTCTGCTGAGCAAAAGACCTTGTTTGAAAAGTTAGTATGTCATGTTTAGGTTGCCAGATCATCCCCAAATTTCTGGACTTTTCCTGGTTAAGAGATGCCGTACCATCCACCTGTATTAAACTCTGAAGATCTTCACTATTAGTAACCCACTCGCGGAGAAATAGATGTGCATCCGCAAACAATCTGCGTGCTTGCCAGTATGCATACAACAAATCATCTTGACTATCGCTAGTACCCTGCAAATTGTCAATGTATAATCCGCGAGATAGTTTACTTGTGTCCTCATGAGTGTCAGCTAGATGTTTTCTGATTGTGGCATTTAACAAAAACTGCGAGCAAGTGGCCCCAAAGAGTACAACCCGAAAACGGTATATTATGATGGGACTTTCAGAGTCGCTAATGTCGCCGAACCAAAGAAAGCGGGTAACATCTCTATCTTCCTCCTTGAGCTTGACCATCAAGAATGCTTTCTCGATGTCACTGGTATAGGCGTACTTCCCCAGCCTAAACCGCAATAGATGTTGGGACAGGTCCGACACCATGGACGGACCTGTCAACAGGCAGTCATTCAGACTGGGTTGTTGACCTTGGTGGGCAGAACAGTCATACACCACCCGTATTGGTGTGGTGACGCTGTCTTTCTTTACCCCATGATGGGCCAGATAGTGAACCCTACCCTTCTTACACGGTTCCTTGACATCGACTCTCTCTATAAAGCCCCTATCCTCATAACTCCGAAATACATCGTCATACGCCTGGCGCGTGCTCGGTTCGTTAGACAATTTCCGCTGCAATGCGCGCAAGCGACCTAATGCCAAACCATAGTTGGTAGGCAGGCTTATCTCACTGTTCTTCCAGGGTAAACTAACTTTATATTGCTTGTCTGAGGCACAGTAGCACACAGACTCGTCAAACCTTTGTAGCGCAACTTCCGAGTCATAATCAGTCTCCATAGGATTAATGCCTATGTGATCCAATCTCCACAGTCGTTCCAGGTCGAACTCGGCAGCCATCTTAGGGTCACTAGGTTGGGAATCCTCCCTTCCCAACTCCTCTGCCGCGGTTACATTGACTCTATATATCGAGACCGTGTCGACCAGGACCTTTGACTGTGTAGTATGCACCTTTCCGCTCATGCAGTATCCAAATTTAGTGGGGATTAAAATTACACCACACATCTTTTTAAATCCAGGGTATACTACTTCATAATAATGATCCACACCAAGTAGAACATGCACCTCACTCTGATTTCCCATGGGATCTGACAAGTTAACCCCTTTGCTACGTAATGCGTGTTCCACCTTCTTCACACCCACAGATACATATTCTGGTAGGGTGTCTACTACGATACAAGTCATAAAGTACCGGTTTTTACGATAGAAATATGAAATCTCCGCTATCTCGTAGTCTTGTTTATCAGTAACCCCTGTGAAGCCCTGTAATCGAAGAGTCTCAGCCCCTACGATTCGGTGCTTCAATCCCACTAGTACGGACCTCTTTATAAAGGAACGTTGAGATCCTTGATCTAGAAGTACCCGACAAACTTTGTTAATGTCATTACCTTCCATGGGAATCTGTATTGTGGGCAATATAGTGGTGTCTTGCGTGCTACCTAGTGCCACAGTTGTAGTACCCTCATTTTTGGCGTCTTTGACTTTATCTGCAGTAGGACACAACTTATCAAAGTGATGTCCTTCGCAGTGGCGACAGGGCCTTAAGTATGTAGCAGTACATTGTCCCTGCTTACCATGTTCTTTACTTAGACAACCTACACATAGCTTCAATCTTTTCGCCTGTGCTAGTTTGGTCTCATTTGTTGGGTATTTTATGCAGAAACTCCATTTATGTTTGTTGTTACATAGCTTACATAGAATCTGAGCAGGTTTCTTATACACACCCTCTTTCTTTACTTTAGTCCCCACTGTCATGCTTACTGTTCCCCTCTTCTCCATATTCTCACTCCCTCCCGACATATACATTCTCCCTTTGTTCAACTGTAGATTATTGATCTCCTTACTGAACTGAGTTTTGAACTCTCCCAGCTCAAATGATCTTACCTTATCAAGTATTGCCATAGGAAGCTTCTGACGCAAGATAATGACTATCATTTCCTGCGTGGTAAGCCCTAGGGTGTCTAGCGATCGAGTATGGCACTCCATATTTGCCCTGAAGTTTGTCAACTCATCAACCTTATACTGTGGTTCTGCGAGCCCCAACAAGGCAACGACATGGGCCATCTTCAACTGCTCTCTATCCCCGTATGTGGATTCTAATAAGTGTACCGCTTCAAGATAACTACCACCTACTACTGCAAAACCCTCTATTAAATGTAAGGCCTCTCCTTCCATTTGTCCCTTCAGATAGTGAAACTTGCGGACATTATCCAAAGAGGATTCATGAACCGTAGATCGAAATACGTCCCAGAAAGCTAACCACTCGGTCAACTTGCCCCCAAATGTAGGAAGATTGAGCTTTGGGAGGTGTACAGTATGTTTTGGGTCAGCCCTTCTATGGGCCTCATTATCGCCTCCCTTCTTACTCGCGATTGCACGCTGTAATAGGTACTTCGCTCTAAAGACAGGTTCGTCATAGAGGGCGCGATTATCACACTCTGTAACAATCTCTTCCTCCTCTGTCATGGCAGCCACAATCACCTCACTCAGAGCCGTAATACGACCGTGGGTAACCTGGACGTTTTCTAATCTAGCCTCCAATTCCTCTAGTTCAGCAGTAGTGATGAAAGTGTTGACGTCCACTATTAGCCTATTTATTACTCCCCGAAGTCCCGCCCTTTGATTTTTAGGGGCTTTGTTCAGCACCCCACTAGACGGTGTCTCTTTACCGTTTTTATCCATTTTGCTTGCGAGCCTATAGGCTATGTATCTAAATATTACGTCACAAAAACAACGGCCTAATAATAGGCTACTTAAGAGACGCCAACCGGCGGACTTCTATGTTATGGAGAAAAAATAGTACACTATATAGCAATACCTACTAATGGATCATATTGAACAAGAAAAAATGTTAGGTCAGGTCATATGTCACAGGAAGAAAAGAAAATTATTGGGGAAAGACGATGGGTGGGAAGCAGGACTTAGGCAGGCGCAATGACACAACCCTGCATTCCGGCTCTAACCATCGCTTGGCTAGCCTTGCCAGTTTATCATAGAGTTGTTCCTGCATCCTGTTATATGTCCCCTTGTTCATTGCCTTAAAATCCCTTACTGGTAGCTAATTCCCGGGTCTGGGCACCAATGTGGTAAACTATCAATGGAAGTTAAATATTACTAAGCTATAATGAATCAAATAAAATCAATCTAAATGAATACTCTATATCTAAATTGAATTCAATCTGAAACAAGCTAATTTATATCCAAAGGTCTCACATAATAAATGTATATAATTATAGGGTAAGGTTATAAGGGTTAATATTAGCCAGGAATTAACTCACCAATAGTTCCACGTGGCAATGAGGCAAGGGAGAACGTTTTACCCAATATGGTGGTGGACAATGGGGAACGAGACTTCGGTCCCAAGACACGAGTCAAGTTAAAGAAAGAATAAATGATTACATGGGAATGGATATGAATAATATGCTTATCTATCAGTCAGTCATGATGTCGATGAGAGCGTCGTGATGGTGTAGTTGTGTGTATTGCTGTATGTGTATCGTGATTAGAGGCACAAAAGCACGATCAACTGAGGGCGGAAAATTAGATGTTAACTGGTTGGTGTTCGTGAAGGCTCTGGCGTACCTCAAAAGCACACCTTGCTGCCTTGGCAAACCGCCAGGAGCCCAAATTATCGTACCGCATTTAGGTTGCTCTATACGATAAATTATATTAATATATACGATAAATTCATATATATACTACATAAGACCATGGCAATATTGCTTAATAGCATATTAGGCCTTTTATAACTTAACTTATTTACAATCTTATAATATACGATCTACTCGTCCTACGTCGTGCTGTAGGAGAGATCGTGACGTCACAGAGACATACAAGATCACAAAAGAGTCATATTCTATCGTATTTATACGATAAATACTGCTATCCTGTTGTACCTAACTACTCTACTATACAAATTAATGGGTATTTGGCAAGGTTTAGTGGGTGGATAATGCGCATGGGAGGGATGGAGGCGGGGTGGGAGGGAGCGGTATGTAGGCCTACTGAGCGGGATGGCCGCGCGGTGCGGAAGGGGTTAAAAGTAAAGGCTGCTTCCCATACAGTACGTCAAGACCCGACAAGAGCCGATCTTTTCAAAATATTTGAATTTTTGAAAAATCGTGCATGATCGAGTAACATCGTGTAAATAAATCGGCTCTACTCGAGTTGATCTGGAACTGGACGGGGTGCCCGCCGACAGGTCCGTGAAGTCGGCCAATAATTAGTGTATGCACTATTTTTCAGCAGACTGGTTTTGATGGTCGGGGAAAAAAAACGTTAAATTTTGGACGTGCTGCTGACGTATGTCGATCGGTTTTCGGACGTGCAGCAATCGTTTTTGACGTACAATAATCGGGAATTAATCGGGCAAAATGTTCGAACCAGAATATAGTAAGCTCGACACGACCATGACATGACAAACGCCCGACTAAAAACAGACAACCAATCCGATCCTTTCGATAACGATATCGTTACTTCGTTGTATCGTTACTTCGTTGTATCGTTATTTATCGAAGATATGGATATTGGATATCGAAGATATGGATATCATATTTTAAATAAAAAAATCTTAAATGCAGCAATGCTATCATTATTTTATTAGAAAAAAAAAAACCTGCCATTACGAGGGTTCGGTTCGGCTTTTAGTTTACCTATTTATTGACTATTCTGCGGATTTCTGCCTGTTTGGCAATTAACCCGCTGAGTGCCAGCCAATTTTGACGGTGTGCTTCTGCCAGTGCCAGATTGTTTTTTTTTTTTTTTTTTTTTTTTGGCTAAATCTATCAAGTTGGGAGAGAAAGGAAGGATAATGGTAAAAAAAAAAACATTCCCCTCGCCAGAAATCAGGTCCCCGATGGTCCCGAAAGTAGCTGAAAAGACACTATAGACTACAGAGACTTTTATGGTATCGGAATGTATGGGTGGGAGGGTGGTTTTGGGGTTGGTGGGGGGAAGGTAGAAGGGTAATTGACTTGTGTTTTACACATATGAAGCCGATTGGTGAGGTAGTTTCGCCACCACGGATTTTCCTTTTTTTTCCTTTTCTTCGTACGGATACGCTAGAAGTGGGTGGTGGGAGGCGGTTGGGGAAAGGCAGAAGGGTAAGGGACTTGTCACACAAATATGGAACCGATTGGTGCAGTCGTTTCGCCGCCACAGATTTTCAATTTTTTTCCTTCTGACGGGACCGACAGTCAGCGAGTGGGTGGGAGGAGGGATTTGGGATTTTTGTGGTGGGTAGCCTAAAGGGTAAGGTACATGTGGTAAAAATATGAAAGCCATAGGTGCAGTCGTTTCGCTGCTACGATTTTTTTTCGGCGAGGACGTATATATGCGTCCCTGGCACTCAGCGGGTTAATTAACGATTATCGCTATTTTGGAACAAAAAGTATGACGTTACCGTTAATTCGTTAAAGCTGGAAAAAAAATTATCCGATAAACGTTAACCCGAAATCGTTAACACGTTACATTATCGCGTTAGTGCCCACCTATGGGTAGACTGTGTGGGGGTCTACGGCCCCCGACCTTTATATAGGGTTGGGTACTTGGTCGTGCTTCTGTCGTAGGAGTCGACCCTGTCGGATGACACACGTATGTATCGTGCGACACACTTGCGCAGCACATATGCTGCTCGTCTGGCAGACGACTAACATCCTATCAACATCCAACTTAGCGTACTGTGAACGCGTTGCGCGGACGTGTGTGTCGTACTGACATCTTAATAGGGTCACGAGTTAACGTGTGGCAGACGTAAATGTGTCGTGAGTGACGTGTGAGTGACGTGCGGCTGTTCTTGTCTGGCGAGCCTCGTGTCAAACGTGTCGATTCGGCAAAAAGTTGTTAAATCGGCTAACATCGGCCGTTGTCATGTCTTGACGTACTGTATGGGACGCGGCCTTAAGGGAAAAAAAAATCCATTTAAAACACCCAAAAATATATATATTTTTTTGTTTTTTTTTTTTTTTTTTGCCCCTGGGCCATGCCAAATATCACTCCTCCACCTCCCCTCCTTCCCCACTTTCCTCCCCTCCTTCAGTTATCACCTATTTTCCCTGTTATTCCCTTATTCTGTGGTTAATTTTCGTGCTAACATTAGCGAGTTGGTAGCAGGGCGTTGTCATCACTGTTACCAAGTGTGGGAAAGAGCGAGAGAGAGACTATTGCGGAACAGTGTCTCTCCAGACAAGGGGAGGGGTGGAGGGCAGGGAGGTTGCCTCAGCCATACATTATGTAACTCCCGGCCTGTATCGCCGATTTTGACCATCCAAACACTGTTTCCACTTGTTTTATTGTTGTAACAGGTTAATACCTTTATAATCAACCTATAATAGGCGCATATGGATAAGTATTAATGCTATTTATGGTAAAATAACGATGTTAGTGATGGGAACACCTCAAGCTTGGAAGCTTGGAAGCTTGCAAATGTAGTTCCGATCTTCAAAAAAGGTTTCAAATCGATAGCATCCAATTACCGTCCCATTAGTCTCACATCAATCATAGGAAAGTTGCTAGAGTCAATTATTGCTAGGAAAATGAGAAACCACTTAGAAACATTTAACTTAATCAATTCTTCTCAGCATGGATTCACTCAGGGACGGTCTTGCCTTACAAATTTGCTTAGTTTTTTCTCAGAGGTAGCCTATATGAAGCAGTAGATAATGACAAGTCATATGATATTATATATTTAGATTTCAGTAAAGCTTTTGACAGAGTCCCTTATGAGAGATTGATGAGAAAGGTTGAGGCACATGGAATAGGTGGGGCGTTGTTAGGATGGATTAGGTCATGGCTAATTGGTAGGAAGCAGAGAGTCAGCATAAATGGTACCAAGTCAGAATGGGGAGCAGTCAAAAGTGGTGTCCCCCAGGGATCTGTATTAGGTCCTCTGTTGTTTATTATATACAAAATTAAATGACCTTGATTTAGGTATAACTATAGGATAAGTAAATTTGCAGACGATACCAAAATGGGGAGAAAAATTGATTCAGATAGAGATATAGTGTCTGCAAAGGGATCTAGATACCTTACACGAATGGTCAGTAAATTGGCAGATGAAGTTTAACATTGACAAATGCAAGGTATTAAAGATAGGGAAGATGCAAACAAATGTTAAATATAAACTAGCTAATTTAGAATTAGAAAATTCAGACTGCGAGAAAGATCTAGGTGTGTTTGTTAGCAATGATTTGAAGCCTAGAAAACTGTATAAGCGTTCGTAATAAGGCAAACAGGATTCTCGGGTTCATCTCTAGGAGTGTGAGTAACAGAACTGCTGATGTTATCTTAAAACTTTACTTGTCATTAGTGAGACCCCATATGGATTATGCTGTCCAATTTTGGTGTCCTTATTACAGAATGGACATAGATTCATTGGAGAGAGTTCAGCGTAGAATGACAAAAATGATCCATAATATTAGAAATCTTCTGTATGAAGAAAGGTTGAAGAAATTAGGTTTACATTCGTTAGAGAGACGCAGAGTTAGAGGGGATATGATAGAGGTGTTCAAGTGGGTTAGTGGGATTAAGGGGAGATCTCCACTTGAGGGATTTTTTTCTTGACCCCTTTCTCCCTCATGTTTAGCCCCATTGCTTTTGATATTATAAAACGTTTGCCCCATTAGTTTAGCGATTTTAAGAACTTTCGCCCCATATTAAGACCTTTCGTGCAATTCAGGTGTCGATTTTATCCTGGCGAGCGATAGCGAGCCTGTAATTTAAGAGGAACCGGCCTTCGGTCAGGACATTTTTCTACCGAAAAATGTACAAATTTATTTTGACAGGGACTCAAGGGGGTGTAATTTTAAGCTTGATGGAGGTCTAGGGAACAAACTAAATACCTCCCCTTAACAAAGGGGACATAACAAATGTACTAAAGCTCAGTGATAGCGAAAGAACTCGTACCAATGGTTTCAAATTAGATCAATTTCGTTTCAGAAAAGATATAGGCAAATATTGGTTTGGTAACAGAGTTGTAGATGGGTGGAATGGACTACCAAGTGCTATAGTAGGATTAAAAACGGTAGGGAGCTTTAAGATAAAATTGGATAAGCATATGGACGAGAAGGGTTGGGTGTGAAGGGGGATCAGCCGGGTTGGGCCAATCAGCGCTCTGCAGACCCCCGTAATCCTGCGTTAATCTCTAACCGTTTTGGTAAGATGATCCTCAGGGTATTAGAGTGTTGAGCCTATAATTGGGCTTTGTAATTGGGGTTGTGTGGGACAGCGATCTGCCTTGCTTAGGCCAATCGGCTTTCTGCAGACTCCCATTTTCTTATGTTCTTATGTTCTTAAATACGTCAGCACAGGAGTGTGGTGTCTCATACCCCCCATGTGCACTTCTTAGGTTAAAGCCTGTAAAATAGAGTGCAAGGGAGCGGGAGCGCGACAGGCCACACATCCTTCTCCCATCCAGGCGGCCGTGGCACTGAAGGCTCTGAGTCAGAGTCTTGCTAGATATACAGTGCTGCCAAAGGCAAATGTAGCGAGACATTTGCGAGAATTGCTCATTTTAGCAAATGTCTATGGTAGCGCTGCGGGTGAACCCCTCGAGCTACGAAGCTCGTTTTGGTGTTATTTTGAAGCTATTTTCTTCTAGTTTTTGGCTGAATACATTTCATTTCACTCAGACATGTGCCTAATCAATCAGGAGTGCCTGAATGAGCTCTAATATGGCGAAAATAGGCGGAAATATGCCCGCAGAGAAAGGGTTAAAAGTTTTTTTTATGGCTTTGTATCTTATGAGGACCTTCACCTTCCACCACTAAAACCTCTTATGAGGACGCTCTTCTTTCCCAGGTTAATCACTTCTTACGACACACGCACTAGTTCTGTAGGAAGTATTTTGTTTTAAATTTGTTTTATAACCTTGTTTAGCCATGGGGGTGACGAGATGATGTCAATATAAGTAGTACAATAGTTATACAAAACAGGGCAATAAAACTCATATTGGGCTACATAATTATCTTTATAAACTCTGTTATTAACCCTTGTCTAGCGGGGTGTTTTGGGCTATTTTGGGCATATTCAGGCCCTCCTGAATGATCAATCAAGTATCTGCATGAAAAGAAATGTATTCAGCAAAAAACTAGGCGCTAAAAGCTTCAAAATGAGACCAGAACGAGCTACGTAGCACTCGTGGTTCTCATGCAGTGGTGCCACCAACATGGGAGTTTAGCGTATAGCGGTATATTTTTCCCAGCTATGCTCACTACTGGCTACACTGCCGGCCTCTCGAGAACACAGGGAGCGTGAGTCAGTGGGTGGTGGTAAGCCCTGGGTGTCGGACGTGTGGCCTGCTGCGCTCCCGGCCATTTGCACTCGATATTAACCCTTTAAAAGCCTTAACCCGGGAACTGCGGGGAGACTCTTAAGAGTTCCCCCGGCGGACTGTGGGGAGACTCTTAAGAGTGAGTGAAAAAAAAAATCAACTTTTGACATCGAAAAAAAAAAAAAAAAAAAAATTTTTTTTTTTTTTTTTTTTTTGGCCATGCAAAATCTCAGTCCTCTACCTCCCCTCCTTCCCCACTTTCCTCCTCTCCTTCAGTTATCACCTATTTTCCCTGTTATTCCCTTATTCTGAGGTATATTTTCGTGCTAACATTAGAAATCCGGTTGGAGGGTGTGGTCATCACTGATAGCAAGCGAATGCAAGAGAGAGAGAGAGAGTATCGATCGACTGTGTCTCAGTGGCCTTGGGGGAAATTGGCGGGAAAGCAGCTTGCCTCACCCATACATTATACAACTCGCGGGCTATATCTCCGATTTTGACCATCCAAACGCTGTTTTCACTCGTTTTATTGTTGTTTCAGGTTAATACCTTTAATCAACCCATAATAGGCGCATATGGATAAGTATTAATGCTATTAATGGTACAATGAATATTTTAGTGACGAAAACACCTCAAATACATGCGCACAGGGAGAGGTGTCTAATTACCCCCATGCGCACTTCAGAGGTTAATAATGCTCCTAACTTGCTGCAAATTGGTGCACGACTTAAGTCGAGCTCCGCTCTTTAACCTAAGAAGTGCGCATGGGGGTAATTAGACACCTCTGCCTGTGCTGACGTATTTGAGCTGTTTCCATCACTAAAATATTAATTTTACCATAACCCGTTAACCCGCATTAACCCGTGGAGCCCCGGCTAGTTTTGTAATGTTTGTTCACCAGAACCCGGCCGGTTTTCAAAAAATGGTTTTATTTCAGAAACAATAGCGAATGGGTTAGGAATGAAGGAAAAACCACGAAAAAACGCTCAAAAAGCTTAAAGAATGGTCCTACAGAGCCCCCGAAAACGTATTTTACAAGAGTAAAAAATTGAAGGCAATTACCCCAAAAAAACAGGTTATTCCGCACTCACGCGCACGCACGTGGACTTTGAGAGTTTTCAACCATCGGCACGGTTGCGTGGGATACGTACACAGTTCCCATACAAATCTGAGCCCTCTTGAGTGGCTACACCTGAGGTTACGGTCGGCGCAATTAGGGTGACGCGCCAGACGCGTCTCTGGGGCTGTGCGTTACATACATCGCCGATGCGTCAGACGCGTCGCTGGGGCTGTACGGGTTAATACTTATCCATACGCGCCTATTATGGGTTGATTATAAAGGCATTAACCTGAAACAACAATAAAACGAGTGAAAACAGCGTTTGGATGGTCAAAATCGGAGATACAGGCCGCGAGTTATATAATGTATGGGTGAGGCAACCTGCTTTCCCGCCAATTTCCCCCAAGGCCACTGAGACACAGTCGATCGATACTCTCTCTCTCTCTCTCTTGCACTCGCTTGCTAACAGTGTTGACAATGCCCTGCTTGCAACTCGCTAATGTTAGCACGAAATTATACCTCAGAATAAGGGAATAACAGGGAAAATAGGTGATAACTGAAGGAGGGGAGGAAAGTGGGGAAGGAGGGGAGGTAGAGGAGTGATATTTTGCATGGCCCAGGGGCAAAAATTTTTTTTTTTTTTTTTTTTCGATGTTTAACCCTCCAGCCCCGGCTATGTATTATATATATATTCCTCGAAACCCGGGTGTTTTGGCCGAAAAACGTCTAGGCTAGGCTACCGTATATTCGTTAATCAGACTGCTTCCCGCATTCCCGCGCATCCCCAAGCGTAGCTGTGTTATTTACCTGTAGAATGGCATTAAGTAGAGCTCTCTAAGTCAACTGGTTGAGCTGTGATGATGATTTCATTGGAGATAACTTTATGGCCAAAACAGCCACTTTACACCACTTTTCGATACTTAACAACAACATACAGGCACACACGAACAAGCGACGCTCTCCTTCTTGTGGCCGGAGATGCGGGGCGACGGTCCAGCCGGCTGTTGTTTACATGCGTCGGACCGACGCCTCGCACACGAAGCTCACAGGCTTTCAACCACTGGGCGTTCAAGAGACCATCCGGGTACCTGTTATATGCTTTTTTATGGGCGTTCAAGAGCCCTTCCGTGGTGAGAGGGTTAAAGTCGATTTTTTTTTTCTCTGACTCTTAAGAGTCTTCCCGCAGTCCGCCGGGGGAACTCTTAAGAGTCTTCCCGCAGTCCGCCGGGGGAACTCTTAAGAGTCTTCCCGCAGTTCCCGGGTTAAGGGTTAATAAACAAATTGTCAAAATTTTTAAAAATTATTCTTATAAATTGTGCGTTTGACAACCTAAGATATGATCATCAGACTCATCACCTATATATCTATGTATTTTATATTTGCAAGCTCATGAAAGCATGTCTAGCCAAAATTAATTATTTCATCAGTACAGTACAATTAGAAAACTGAATGTGAAGAGGTCGTAGTGATGGATAGAAAGTGAATATGAGCCAATGTAACTAAAGGGCTCTCAGTAAAGGTTGTGCTACTCCATGAGTATGTTGCCAACCCAGGAAGTTGTCTTTCGGCTGTTGTTGGCTATAGATCTTGTAGCCTTTTTCCAGCTAGCTCTCCTCTTCCATTTGAAATCCCATTATGCCATCAGACAGTACACTAGGATCATGCAGCTGGGAAAGTGTAGATAGCAGAGAAGGGGTGTTGTAGATAGAGGAAGCTGTTGAATGGCTTTGGTATGTGTGTTATTAGTCTGTAATACTGTATATGTCATCGAGGTGTCCCCCGACTGGGTGCGAACATGATATACATGCTAGGACGTACCACCACACCCACTAAATGTCCGCCTTGGCTGGGATCGAACCCAGGTCAAGCAGATTCACACGTGAGCGTACTCTCCACTCGACCGCCGCGGCTCTCATAAGAGCCAACTCACTCTCACTGCCACACACACACACACACACAGGTGCTGCTATTTACCCTTACCACAACATGTATACTACTACTACTGCTATACTACTACTACTACTACTAATAATAATAATAATAATAATAATTAAAGTTGCAAGCAACGTTGTACGGGGTTCGAGCGGGGTTGCACGCAGGGTATTGTGTTGGATACAAGGGCTGTGCCACATATATCATGTATCTTATCGGGCATGGAGAAAGTACAGAAGGAATATAGTGTAGCCATTTTGGCTATGGCCACTTAGACCATTAAGGAGTGTGACCATTTTGGTTAAAGCTATTAATCCTGTACGAGTTGTTGTTGTTGTTGTTGTTCCCTAAGCTGCCTGGCCGAACAGCCCCGAGTCCCTGAGGAAGGCCATGGCCATGATCGGGCTTTACCACAGAGCTCTCATTGAGTGTAGATTGTGTTGTTGGCGTAAGTGGTTGTGTGAAATGCAGTCTTCTATGATGTGTTTAATGGTATGGGGTGCTGTGTTACATCCCGGGCAGGCGTCGACAACGGAGTCATCTAGTCTCTTCTGATAGCTCAGGAGAGCTGGATGGTGTCCGCATCTCAGCCTGGCCAGGTGGACTCTGTCCTCGCGAGGAAGGGAGGATTCGGAAGGATGGATTTCGGGAGGTCGTGCTTGCAGCTGCGTGTTGTCTGTGAGTGAGTGGATGGATCGGCGAGAGATATGAGTATGGATGTGCTTCTGGAAGTTGGTTCGGGGTGGGCAGGGAGGGTGAGAGGACAGTAATTGTGTGTGATACTGTGTGCTGGGTGTTGTTTTGATATTTCTTGGTGTCTGTGGGTGTGTTGCCATGTAGTTTAGTGGGTGGTCTTGGTTCATGGAGGCTGCTGCCAGGAATTGAGTGCCTCTCATGTCCAGATGGTCTTTGACTTTGAGGATTTTGGTTTCTTGATGTAGGTGGTCTGTGGGTGCAGTAGCTGTGCAGCCTGTAATGATCTTCAGGGCTTTGTTTTGAATAGTCTGTAAGGTCTTATGATGTGTTTCAGCTAGGTTAGAAGCCCAGGCTGGGCTTACGTATTCCATCACTGATCTTATGTATTGTTTATATACTGTGGTGGTAGTTTCTTTGTTGTGTCCAAATTTTGTGTGAGCAAGTGACCTGAGGGCGTTAAGTCTGGGTGTCAGTTTCTTTTTAATGTTTGTGGTGTGCTGTTTGAATGTCATATGAATATCATATGTTACTCCTAGGATTTTGGGTGTGTGTGTATGTGTTAGGGGTGTGTTGTTTATGGTGAGTTGAGGGATGTATTCGTGTTCTCCTGTCCAGCTTGTGAGCAGGGTTGCGGTGGATTTGGCTGGGGCTAGATTAAGTCTGTTTGTAGTGCACCAGCCATGTAGTGTGTTGAGATAGGGTTGAAGGAGATCTGTTGCTCTTTTTGGATCATGGTGTGTGCATGTGAGTGTTATGTCATCTGCATAGGAGGCTAAGTTTATTTGGGGCGTATTGGGTGTAGTTATAATGTGCATGTACAGATTGAAGAGTGCGGGCGATAGGATGGATCCTTGTGGGACTCCGTTTGGAAAGTTTCTGATTTTAGATGACTGACCGGCAAAAGATATGTGTGCACATCTGCCTGCTAGGAAGTTGGCCAGCCACCTTTTTGTGTTGTTGTGCATGTTTGTGTTGTAGATTTTGTTTGTTAGGTTGTGGCGGGGAATGGCATCGAAGGCTTTACTAATGTCGAGTGTGGCTAATAGTGATCTGTGTGGTGGTCTAGCTGAGTTGAAGCCATCAAAAGCTCTTTGTGTAAGGTCTGTGAGAAGAGTGTTTGTGGAGTGCAGTGGCCTAAAGCCATGTTGTGTTGGAGCTAGGGGTAGGTCGGGTGTAATTAGTTGTAATACTAGGCGTTCCATGACTTTGGAGGGGGAGCAAAGGAGTGTGATGGGGCGGTGCGAGGAGGGTAGCGTGGGGTCTTTGTTGGGTTTGGGGAATGTGGTGATGAGACCATGCTTCCAAAAGTCTGGTGTTGTGTTGTGTGAATAACTGTAGTTTGATATGTTAGTGAGTGCTTGTATGCCTTGTGGTCTGAGGTGTATGTTGCTTATGTTGTCTAGGCCACAAGCGGGTGAGTGCTTGAGATTGTTGATGATATGCTTTGTCTGGTGATTGGTGAAGGGTGTATAGTCAGGGTCTGTGGGGAATTGTCTCTTACGTCGGATGACACGTCGGTCGTCTTTGTGAGGTTTTAGGTGGCTGACATGTGAGAAGTGATTGATGAGAGTGTTTGCTTGTTGTTTACATGAAGGAGTAGAGTCTGTTGTGATTGCAGCATGTGATTGTGTTGTGTTGCTGTTGGAAAGTGTGATGCTGTTTAGTGTTTTGTAGAGTTTTTTGGGGTTTGTTTTGTGATCAAGTGTTTGTAGGAAGTTATTCCAATTTAGTTTTTGTTGTTCTTGTATTTTGTTGTTAGTTTGGATTTAGTTGTGTGATGTCTTGTGTGTAGGGTGCTGGGGAGTGTTTCAGTATGTCGCGTTGTCTGATGAGGTTTTGAATTTCTGGTGTGAAGTTGGGGTTGTGTCTTTTTCTGTTACCTCTTGGAATGTGTTTCTTGTCAGCGTTTTGGATAGTTTTATTGAGTATGTGTACAGCATTGTTGATGTTAGTGATGGGTGTACTGTTTAGAGTTGTGAAGTGTTGTTCTGTCTCATTTGTGAATGCTTCCCAGTTAGCTCTTTTATAATTGGTGTATGTGTGTTTGTGGCTAGCTGGGGTGAGTCTGGTTTTGGTGGTGATAATGATCGGGAGGTGGTTAGAGCCTAAGGTTCTGACCACCCTCCAGGATGTTGTGGGGGCGAGTTCTGGGGAGCAAAAGGTGATGTCTGGAGATGATGGGTTATAGAGGGCTTGGTGAGGAATATGGGTATGTTGATGGATGTCGTTAAGGATGATGAGGTTATCAGTTTGGTTTTGTAGTACCAGCCCTCTGTCTGTGTCGGGGTTGTCGACAAACCAGGCCGACGTCTTGGCGTTGAAGTCACCACCCAGGATGATGTGTGGGGTGTTTGTGATGTGTTGTAAGTGTGGTCTGTATTCATTTGGTACTGTAGGGGATGTATGTGTTTATGATGGTTATGTTGGAGTTGTTGCCAGTGCATATTTTAATTGATTGTATTTCTGTTGTGTTATCATTTGGGGGGAGGAGGGATTTGGTTTGTACACTGGTAACTATGTATGATATTTCTTTGTGTACCAGGGTGATGAGTCCACCGCCTCCGCCGACAGCCCGGTCTTGTCTGATGGTGGTGAAATCATGAAATGTGGGTGTTTTTTGTGTTGTGCGGAGTTTTGTTTCTTGTAAGATGGCAATGTGTATGTTGTGTTGTTTGATGAAGTGTGAGAGTTCGTGTTTCTTTGTGTTAATGCCATCTATGTTCAATTGGAGAATGTTAATGTTATGTGCACGATGTATGTTGGGTGCTGCTGCACGAGGATGGGATGGGGGTGAGGGAGGGGGTGGGGGGGAGGGAGGGGCGGGGGGTTGGGAGGGGTGAGGTGGGGGGGGGGATTGGGGAGCAGGAGATGGGGGTTGGAATGGATTAGGATGGGGTGTGGTGTGTTGAGTTGAGGATGTGGATGGTATGGGAAGGTTAGGGAGGAGAGGTGGACGGGTTTTAGGGGGGGGAGTGGATGATATGAGAAGGTTAGGTGGGTTGGGGAGGAGAGGTGGACGGGTTTTAGGCGAGGGATTTGACTGGGAGAGGGAGGGGCATGAGGAACAGGTCCAGGTGTTCGTGTAGTGTTTCTTGGAGGCAAGTGTTGTGCAGGTGAAGTGGGTCCAGTTCCTGCATGAATTGCAGAGAACTGAACCCTTAGTGTGGCGACTCGAAGTGATGGGTTTTGAGCAAGTTGGACATATGTATGTGTAGGTGGGTCCTGGGTTGCTCTCAATGTCTCCGGCTAGAAGAAGTCTTCGAGAAATGACAGCCGGAGAGTCATTTCTCGGTGTAGGAAAAACTGTGTGATGTGTGTGTGTGTGGTGTGAGAGGTGTGGAAATTCCCGGCGCGACCGAAGCCGCTCCAAGGACTCCTGTACGAGTAGGCATAATTGCCCGAAATTGCCTTCATTCCCTGCTCATTTTCATGCATAAGCAAAACCCAGAGCGTAATACAATTATGTATTCGTGAAAGTATGGTAATAGCTTTCAAATTACTCCTGAATCATCCCTGTACGACGTCTGGTTTTCTTGTAAGGATCTTGCAAACGAAGGGCAAAATTGCTAAAAATTACCAAATCCGATAGGCGAAATCGCTAAAAATTACCAATTATTTTCTGTTTTCGCTATGTGTGACGCTGCACATAAGCTCTCTCTCACACAAACCTCAGTGTGGTGGCGGGGCCTGTAGGCTCTGGCTGACGTCCATCCGTGCTGCTTGCAAAAGCTGGCCTGGCTCACAGGCTACAAAATAGCCGGAAAATCGTCTCCGTCATATGAGGGGCCCCGCGGGAATTGGGTTAAGAAGTGTGGTTGTTTTGATTATTTGATAGGGTCACCATAAGGGTAATGGTGTGGCATTTTTTCTGTACAGAAGCTTGGCCTTTTTGGTTGGGGCTTCTTAGGAATGTGACCTTTTTCGTTAGCCATGGAGAAACTGCAGAGGTACAAATTATTATAAGCAACCTCATGTTAAAAATATCTTATATATTTTTGTTTAGCTTTACTTGGCATTCCTCTTCCTCTATGTATCTAGCAATTTAACCCCCTCAAACTCCTTATGACACGATGGTGTGGTAATTACCCCGGGCCAAAAAGCTCTAAAAGACGATCGAGTGATAACTCAAGCGGGCTTGAAATACGCAGGCGTTTCGTTCATGGTCACCCCTTCGGGGATCAAGGTGTCCGGCAATATATACCGGTAGGCTATAGATAAATTCATTTTTGGGCTATTTCTTCCATTTTATTTATCCTGTTAAAGTGCTTGATTGATTTTTGTGCTAATGTAGTTAGTATTTGGTGTAATTTTACATATTTCAGCTAAATCTGAAGAGCACATGCAATTTATTTGTGCATGTTCAGTAAGTATTGCTGGGGAAAGGGTTAACGTATTCATCTTTTGGGGTATTTATTCTATGTTTTTATCCTGTTTCTGTGATTGATTGAGTTTTGTGCTAATGTAGTTGGTATTTGGTATAATTTTACATATTTTAGATAAATCAGAAGAGCACATGCAATATATTTGGGCATTTTCAGTCAGTATTGCTGGGGAAACGGTTAACATACAGTATTCATCATAGGAAGGGAAGAGGATGTGTAGCTCAGATCTTTGCCCTGAAATATGTTGTGGAGAAATATCTTGAGAAGGGACAAAGGTTGTATGCTGGCTTCATGGACTTGGAGAAGGCCTATGACAGAGTTGATAGAGAAGGTACCGGTATGTAGAAAGTACTGGGAATATACGGAGCAGATAGCAAGTTGCTGAAAGCAGTGAAAAGCATGTATGAGGGTGCAAAGGTGTCAGTATGTGTTGAGAATGAACAGAGCGAGTTCTTTGATCTGAATTTTGGGTTAAAGAAAGGGTGTGTGATGTCCCCGTGGTTGTTCAATATATACTGAACTGTATATGGATGGAGTCATAAAAGAAATGCAAGGATGAGCAGTGGATGTTGGTGTACCACTAATAAGGGAAGGCAACGAGTGGAATGACAGAGTTGATAGAGAAGGTACCGTATGTGGAAAGTACTGAGAATATATGGAGTAGATGGCAAGTTGCTGAAAGCAGTGAAGAGTATGTATGAGAGTGCAAAGGTATCAGTACGTGTGAAGAATGAACAGAGAGAGTTCTTTGATCTGAATGTTTGGTAAAGCAAGGGTGTGTGATGTCCCGATGGTTGTTCTATATATACAGTATATGGATGGAGTCATAAAAGAAATACAAGGAAGAGCAGTGGATGTTTGTGTACTGCTGTTTGCTGACGATATGAATGGGAGTTGCAGGATCTGGTAAATATGTTTGGAACAGTGTGCGAAAAATGGAATCTGAAGGTAAATGCGGGGAAGAGCAAGGTTATGGTCTTCGAAAGGAGTGAAGCCACAGAGTGTGAGGTGAAGTTGAACGGTCAGGCTATGGTGATTGTCAGCTCATTTAAGTATCTTGGCAGTGTACAGAGTAAAGATGGGAGTATGGATGAAGAAGTGTGGGAGAGGGTGCAACAGGGGAAGAGGGTTGTAGGAATGCTGAAAGCAGTAACATGAAATAGGGTGGTCAGCATGGAACTGAAGAAGTCATTGCATGACAGTGTGGTAATCCCGACACTGACTTACGGAAGCGAAGCATGGACGTTGTTGGAGAGATTCAAACCAAGAGTGAAAGGGATGGAAATGAGTTACTTGAGTAGTGTGTGCAGAGTTACATGGAGGGATAGACAGACGAATGAGGAAGTACGAGAGAGGTGTGGTGTGAATGTACTGGAAAGTGCGAAAAAGAACACCTTGAGATGGTTCGGCCATGTGGAACGTATGGCAAGCGAGAGAATGACTAAGAGCGTGTACGAGTAAGGTGGAAGGACAGAGGGAGAAATAAACCGAGAGAGAGGTGGAAGGATGGAGTTAAGAAGTATATGCGTGAAAGCGGTGCTGGATGGAAGGAGGGGCGTCGACTGACTGGGGACAGAGGTGCATAGGGGTGTTTCGTTCGTGGCCAATCCTTCGGGGATCAAGGCGTCCGTCAATAGATAGATAGATAAATTCATCTTTAGGGCTATTTCTTACATTTTCTTTATCCTGTTAGTGTACTTTATTAAAAATGTTGGTAATGTAGTTGGTAATTGGTGTAATTTTACATATTTCAGATAAAGGATGTCAACAGAATAACAAATGATGAGCTGAAGAGACGTTTAGGTATAAAGAGTATTAGCGAGGAGATGCGTACAAGTAAACTGGGATGGTATGGACATGTGGAGAGAATGGATGAACAAAATTGGGTGAAAAGATGCAGGTCTGCAATTGTGGAGGGAGCTGCACCAAGGGGTGGACCGAGTAAGACCTGGGATCGGACTATACGTGCCGATCTCAAATCCAAAAACTTGACAAGTAAAGCATCCCTTAACAGGGTTGCCTGGAACGCCGCCATTAGGAAAAGAGACTGAAACTGCACATCTGTGTGGAGCACTCAGTCTTAAAATGTTATGTACGTATGTATGTATAAATCTGAAGAGCACATGCAATCTATTTAGGCATTTTCAGTCAGTATTGCTGGGTAAAGGGTTAACATATTAATCTTTTGGAGTATTTCTTCCATTTATTTATCCTGTTAGTGAGTTTTATTGATTTCAGTGCTACTGTAGTGGTATTTGGTGTAATTTTACATATTTTAGATAAATCTGAAGAGGACATGCAATATATTTGGGCATTTTCAGTCAGTATTGCTGGGGAAACGGTTAGCATACTGTAGTCATCTTAGGAAGGGAAGAGGATGTGTAGCTCAGATTTTTGCCCGGAAATGTGTTGTGGAGAAATATCTGGAGAAGAGACAAAAGTTGTATGCTGCATTTATGGAGCTGGAGAAGGCCTATGACAGAATTGATAGAGAAGGTATGTGGAAAGTACCGGTACTGAGAATATACGGAGTAGATGGCAAGTTGCTGAAAGCAATGAAGAGCATGTATGAGGGTGCAAAGGTGTCAGTATGTGTGGATAATTAACAGAGCGAGTTCTTTAATCTGAATGTTGGGTTAAAGCAAGGGTGTGTGTGATGTCCCCATGGTTGTTCAATATATACCGGTACAGTATATGGATGGAGTCATGAAAGAAATACAAGGAAGAGCAGCGGATGTTGGTGTACCGCTGATAAGGGAAGGAAACGAGTGGAAGTTGCCTCAACAGTACAGTACCGGTACTACTGTTGCTGACAACAGTAGTACTGATGAGTGATAGTGAATGAGAGTTGCAGGGTCAGGTAAATATGTTTGGAACAGTGTGTGAAAAACGGAATCTGGAGGTAAATGCTAGGAAGAGCAATATTATGGTCATTGAAAGGGGTGCAACCATAGAGTGTGAAGTGAGGTTGAACGGCTATGAAGAATGTCAGCTCATTTAAGTATTTGGGCAGTGTGTTGAGTAAAGATGTGAGTAGGCCTATGGATGAAGAAGTGTGGGAGAAAGTGTAACAGGGGAAGAGCGTTGTAGGAACTCTGAAAGCAGTAAGAAGAAATAGGGTGGTCAGCATGGAAGTAAAGAAGTCCTTGCATGACAGTGTGGTAATCCCGACATTGACTTATGGGAGGGAAGCATGGACGTTTCTGACTGGGATTGATCATTGATAATCATCGGTTATGCTAGTTGGAAAATTAGTGGGGTAGAATGTAGAGTTTGGGTGTACCGCCAGCCTTGTTTACACTACGCGGAGCGGCGGCGGACGCTGGCCATCATGTTCCCGTCTTTTTTTTTTTTTTTTTTTTTTTTTTTTTTTTGACTGCTTTTGGATACAATAATAGGTTGAGGAGGGTCACCCCCCCATGACATATTGTCATCATCATATATATTGCCAGCAGGAGGCAAATAACCGAAAAAACCGCCTTCAAAATAGATAATAAATGCGCGAGTCCAACACGAGTGATGAAATTTTGCTATTCAGCAATGACTCGTCGATACTCCTCAACACTCGTATAGACTCGTGCTACGCTCGTGTATACTCTTTGTTTACTCGTCACACTCGTGGGTACTCGCCACGGGGTCCAAAAATTTCATGCATAAATACGTGTAGACTCGTGTTTGACTCTGAATAACTCTTCGTTATTCGTGTTAACTCGTGTAAACCCGTGTAACACTCTTTGGTGATTAGTCGCTTTTCGTCATCACTTCGACGTTGACGAAGCAACACGTGTCTACACGCAACAACACGTATGTAACACACATGCAACACGTATCAACAAGAGTAGAAAGCACGAATGTGAGTGCCAAAATTTGGTGCCCCCATGATGCCAGAGTTTACACGATTCAAACACGAGTGAAAACACGAGTAAACAAGAGTAAACACGATCCACTGAGAAAAAAACACGAGTGTAACACGAAAAAGCAAGTGTCATTTGAAATACCGTTATTTCAAAAATGTAGGACGAATCAACGAGAGTTTACACGAGTTTACACGGATGTAACACGAGTCAACACGTGTGCAACAGAGATCCAACGAGAGTCAACGCGTTGTCTTTCGTGTTGATCCGTATAACAATCGTGTTGATCCGTGTAACAATCGCGTTGACTCGTGTTAGACTCGTCCATACTCTTTGTTTACGTGCCCTGGAATGTGGCCATTATTTTTCAAATTTTTGACACTCGTGTTGGGTTCGTGTTACACTCGTTTTGACTCTCAGTTACTCGTACAGAGTCTTGCATGAACACGTGTTGACTCTTATTGACTCGAGTTAACTCGTGTTACACTCTCCTTGACTCGGGAGCAATTGCTACTCGCGGCCGACTCAGCCTCCAGCGACGGCGATAATCGACGAGTGTGACTCGTGTTGGACTCGCGCACCGACTCGGCTATGTGTGAACCAGCCTTTAACCACGGTGATCGACATATGTAAACATGACGGCGGCGGTGTCGGCGTCGGACACTTGCGATAATGTTCCCGTCTATTTTGAATGCCATTGGATACAATAATATGTTGAGGGGGGGCTTTGCCCCCATGACGTGTTGTCATCATCATATATATTGCCAGTAGGGGGCAAACAACCAAAACAATTGCCGCAAAGCCCTCCCCTCAACATATTATTGTATCCAATGGCAGTCAAAATAGACGGGAACATGATCGCAAGCGTCCACCGCCGCCGCCGCCGTCATGTTTACATGGTCGATCGCCGCAGTTACTGTAAGTTCGCGTTTATTTTGAGTTTTTTACAACGATTTTTTTTGGTTAAGCCTATTTGCCCCCTGCTGGCAAATTATATGATGATGACAATATGTCATGGGGGGTGTCTTGCCCCCCTCAACATATTATCATATCCAATGGCATTCAAAATGGACGGGAACATGATGGCAAGCTTCCGTCGCCGCTCTGCGCAGTGTAAACAATGGTGGCGGTACGCCCGAACTCTACATTCTACCCGGCTAGGCCTATATTATAGGCTACAATAAATAAGTAGGCTAGGCTATTTTATCTATAGGCTATGCCTAGTCTAATATTACAATTTAAGGTAGCATTCAAGTTGACTACAGCAGGACTTACCCTTGACCAGGTATAGGCTATCCTAGTGTTTACTAGGCCTATACCCCTTTGAAAGGACATTAGCCTAGCCTAACCTAACAACCTTACCTAACCTATTATAGTAGGCTATTATGGGTGGGGGCTGCCGCCCCCACACCCCGATTTATGGTGTATTTGTCTATTTTGTCTGTGAAGTGGGAATTTTTTCAATTTGTCGATAACGAAAATCCTCCATGCGGACTATAGCCTATGGAGAAAAATATGGCGAATCTATTGTTGCCTATTATCTCTAATAAATTGTTTCTCATAATGCTGCAGTAGTGTCGTTTAAAATACCAACCATATAATTGTGTGCCTTTAAAAATGACCTAAATTAGGCTATAGGCTACTGGAAGATTAGAAGAATCTTTAACCCGGGAACTGCGGGAAGACTCTTAAGAGTTCCCCCGGCGGACTGCGGGAAGACTCTTAAGAGTCAGAGAAAAAAAATCAACTTTAAACATAGAAAAAAAATATATATATTTTTAATTTTTTATTTTTTATTTTTTGTTTTGCCCCTGGGCCATGCAAAATATCACTCCTCTACCTCCCCTCCTTCCCCACTTTCCTCCCCTCCTTCAGTTATCACCTATTTTCCCTGTTATTCCCTTATTCTGAGGTATATTTTCGTGCTAACATTAGCGAGTTGCAAGCAGTGCATTGTCAACACTGTTAGCAAGCGAGTGCAAGAGAGAGAGAGAGAGTATCGATCAATTGTGTCTCAGTGGCCTTGGGAGAAATTGGCGGGAAAGCACCCATACATTATATAACTCGCGGCCTGTATCTCCGAATTTGACCATCCAAACGCTGTTTTAACTCGTTTTATTGTTGTTTCAGGTTAATACCTTTATAATCAACCCATAATAGGCGCGTATGGATAAGTATTAATGCTATATATGGTAAAATGAATATTTTAGTGATGGAAACAGCTCAAATACGTCAGCACAGGCAGAGGTGTCTAATTACCCCCATGCGCACTTCTTAGGTTAAGAAAGACTAGGTTAGGGTTATTGTCGTGCCAAAGCTAGATTATAGCCTAAATATAAAAGGAAGTGAATAAAATGAAATATGCCGAAAAAAATCGCCGTCAAAATAGACGCGAAGTTAACCGCGGCGATCGCCCTATGTAAACATGACGACCGTACACCCGGTAACTACATCCATCCCATTTAAAGTTACTGTGGGACACAAAATATGTTGAGGGGGTCTCTGCGGCTCTGCGGCTCTGCCCCCCCACGTCGGCCCGTCACGTATTATGATGTACGGTAAGTCATCATCATCTGCTAATTCATAGGATCCCCAATTAAGGACAAAGTCAATCGACAGACGAAATAAGCTCCCAAATTACAATAACCTAGCGGCCCGCCGTTTATGGGCGACTTTTTACACGTCATTTTAAATGTTACTTTCCTGCCTGGTCTAGGCCTAATAGATTTTTCCAAAGAATCAAACTTAAATTAAAAGGAAGTAGCCTAGCCTACAGTTTATAGGAAGGCTATTCCAACATGCATTCCAGAACTTAGGCTAGCCTAGGCCTAGGCTATATGAAAATTTGTGGGTGGTCTGCCAAAAAAGAATCACTAGGCCTATTAGGCTATGGGTAGGCTAGTATGGGGTGCATTTTGCAAATCTTCTGAACTCTTAGGCCTAGGCTAGGCTAAATGAAAACTCACAAAATCTGAGTAAAACCAGCACTAGAATTTTGTCTTGTCTTGTCTTGGGGGTAAAGGGCATCCTCAGGCGAATACTCGCCCGCTCCGGCCCTACCGTAGTCGCGGAGATCCTATGTCACAATTAAATTAGTTTATAGTTAAGGTTAAAATTCACCACCGTGTCACTTTCACTCTAGGTCATTCGTAGAACCGTAACACTGTAAAGGCAACAACCCAATAGCAGGTCATCAGGTGGCGAACCAGAGACCTACAAACCGCGGTACGGTACTAGGGCCAGAGCAATGTCTTGAAGCGAGGTGCCCTTATCAACCAACCCCAGACAATCCAGTAGGAGCTGTCGGAAGGAATCCATCTTTGAAGCCAGAAAGGGACGCCCATCCACATGCTCAGTGACGGGACGAGGCGAGGCTTAGGAGGCATATGTAGGACGACCAGATGTAGGATGTGGAGGGGAAGAGGTACCGTACGACGATACATGGGATGCGGAGACTGCGGAGGGAAGAGCTCATCAAAGTCATACGGTTCCTCAGGACCTCAACAATAACCGGGGATGCCGGTGCGGGCAATGGTCGATCGCCGTAGTTAATATAAGTTCGCGTCTATTTTGACGGCGATTTTTGTTGTAGTTAGTCTAGGCCTAGGCTATTTGCCCCCTGCTGGCAATATATATGATGATGACAATATGTCATGGGGGTGATTGACCCCCTCAACATATTATTGTATCCAACGATCTCTAACCTCTGTATCTCAAAAAGGGCTAGAGCAAATTGGCTGTAAATTTCCACATCTAGGCTATTCCTTGACAGATTTGCTCCCTCCAATTAATATTTATTAGCATAAATTCAGCCTAGATTAGCCTATAAAACAAAAACTAACATTTGTTTAGCCTAGGCCTACATATAAAAAGAAAAAACCCACTCGTACTGCAATTATAAGCATAAATAGGAGTATCTAAGTTACAAAGCAAATGTTTTCGTATAGCCTAAAATAAACCATAAAATTGTCACTGTTGAGGTCATAAATAGGTTATACTGATGTTTTGGACCGACAGTTAGCCCATCGATCTGTTTAGGCCTAATAGGTCCGGTAGAGCATATACATCATTGCTATATATGGCATTAAGAGCTGAAATGTATTATAAGGGAGAAAAAAACAAAAATGCTAAATACATGTATAGGCCTAGGCTACTGTAAAACAATAAGTTTTTCAGCCAGTACCCAACCAGCGGGGGTGTGGGGGCGGCAGCCCCACCCATATACTAGGTTAGGTTAGGTTAGGTTAAGTTAGGCTAATTGCCTAGCACATAAAAAAATAAAAAAAAAAAGTAACCCAACCAGCGGGGTGTGGGGGTGGCAGCCCCCCGGCAGATACTAGGTTAGGTTAGGTAAGGTTGTTGTTGTTGTTGTTGTTCCCTAAGCTGCCTGGCCGAACAGCCCCGAGTCCCTGAGGAAGGCCATGGCCACGATCGGGCTTTCCCACAGAGCTCTCATTGAGTGTAGGTTGTGTTGTTGGCGTAAGTGGTTGTGTGAAATGCAGTCTTCTATGATGTGTTTAATGGTATGGGGTGCTGTGTTACATCCCGGGCAGGCGTCGACAACGGAGTCATCCAGTCTCTTCTGATAGCTCAGGAGAGCTGGATGGTGTCCGCATCTCAGCCTGGCCAGGTGGACTCTGTCCTCGCGAGGGAGGGAGGATTCGGAAGGATGGATTTCGGGAGGTCGTGCATGCAGCTGTGTTGTCTGTGAGTGAGTGGATGGATTGGCGAGAGATATGAGTATGGATGTGCTTCTGGAAGTTGGTTCAGGGTGGGCAGGGAGGGAGAGAGGACAATAACTGTGTGTGATACCGTGTGCTGGGTGTTGTTTTGATATTTCTTGGTGTCTGTGGGTGTGTTGCCATGTAGTTTAGTGGGTGGTCTTGGTTCGTGGAGGCTGCTGCCAGGAATTGAGTGCCTCTCATGTCCAGATGGTCTTTGACTTTGAGGATTTTGGTTTCTTGATCTAGATGATCTGTGGGTGCAGTAGCTGTGCAGCCTGTAATGATCTTCAGGGCTTTGTTTTGGATAGTCTGTAAGGTCTTATGATGTGTTTCAGCTAGGTTAGAAGCCCAGGCTGGGCTTGCGTTATTCCATTACTGATCTTATGTATTGTTTATATACTGTGGTGGTAGTTTCTTTGTTGTGTCCAAATTTTGTGTGAGCAAGTGACCTGAGGGCGTTAAGTCTGGGTGTCAGTTTTCTTTTTAATGTTTGTGGTGTGCTGTTTGAATGTCATACGAGTATCATATGTTACTCCTAGGATTTTGGGTGTGTGTGTATGTGTTAGGGGTGTGTTGTTTATGGTGAGTTGAGGGATGTATTCGTGTTCACCTGTCCAGCTTGTGAGCAGGGTTGCGGTGGATTTGGCTGGGGCTAGATTCAGTCTGTTTGTAGTGCACCAGCCATGTAGTGTGTTGAGATAGGGTTGAAGGAGATCTGTTGCTCTTCTTGGGTCATGGTGTGTGCATGTGAGTGTTATGTCATCTGCATAGGAGGCTAAGTTTATTTGGGGAGTATTGGGTGTAGTTATATCGTGCATGTACAGATTGAAGAGTGGGGGCGATAGGACGGATCCCTGTGGGACTCCGTTTGGAAAGTTTCTGATTTTAGATGACTGACCGGCAAAAGATACGTGTGCACATCTGCCTGCTAGGAAGTTGGCCAGCCACCTTTTTGTGTTGTTGTGCATGTTTGTGTTGTAGATTTTGTTTGTTAGGTTGTGGCGGGGATGGCATCGAAGGCTTTACTAATGTCGAGTGTGGCTAATAGTGATCTGTGTGGTGGTCTAGCTGAGTTGATGCCGTCAAAAGCTCTTTGTGTAAGGTCTGTGAGAAGAGTGTTTGTGGAGTGCAGTGGCCTAAAGCCATGTTGTGTTGGAGCTAGGGGTAGGTCGGGTGTAATTAGTTGTAATACTAGGCGTTCCATGACTTTGGAGGGGGAGCAAAGGAGTGTGATGGGGCGGTGCGAGGAGGGTAGCGTGGGGTCTTTGTTGGGTTTGGGGAATGTGATGATGATACCATGCTTCCAAATGTCTGGTATTGTGTTGTGTGAATAGCTGTAGTTTGATATGTTAGTGAGTGTTTGTATGCCTTGTGGTCCCAGGTGTCTGAGGTGTATGTTGCTTATGTTGTCTAGGCCACAGGCGGGTGAGTGCTTGAGATTGTTGATGATATGCTTTGTCTGGTGATTGGTGAAGGGTGTATAGTCAGGGTCTGTGGGGAATTGTCTCTTACGTCGGATGACACGTCGGTCGTCTTTGTGAGGTTTTAGGTGGCTGACATGTGAGAAGTGATTGATGAGAGTGTTTGCTTGTTGTTTACATGAAGGAGTAGAGTCTGTTGTTGTGATTGCAGCATGTGATTGTGTTGTGTTGCTGTTGGAAAGTGTGATGCTGTTTAGTGTTTTGTAGAGTTTTTTGGGGTTTGTTTTGTGATCAAGTGTTTGTAGGAAGTTATTCCAATTTAGTTTTTGTTGTTCTTGTATTTGTTGTTGTTGTTGTTGTTGTTGTTCCCTAAGCTGCCTGGCCGAACAGCCCCGAGTCCCTGAGAAAGGCCATGGCCACGATCGGGCTTTCCCACAGAGCTCTCATTGAGTGTAGATTGTGTTGTTGGCGTAAGTGGTTGTGTGAAATGCAGTCTTCTATGATGTGTTTAATGGTATGGGGTGCTGTGTTACATCCCGGGCAGGCGTCGACAACGGAGTCATCCAGTCTCTTCTGATAGCTCAGGAGAGCTGGATGGTGTCCGCATCTCAGCCTGGCCAGGTGGACTCTGTCCTCGCGAGGAAGGGAGGATTCGGAAGGATGGATTTCGGGAGGTCGTGCATGCAGCTGTGTTGTCTGTGAGTGAGTGGATGGATCGGTGAGAGATATGAGTATGGATGTGCTTCTGGAAGTTGGTTCGGGGTGGGCAGGGAGGGAGAGAGGACAATAATTGTGTGTGATACCGTGTGCTGGGTGTTGTTTTGATATTTCTTGGTGTCTGTGGGTGTGTTGCCATGTAGTTTAGTGGGTGGTCTTGGTTCGTGGAGGCTGCTGCCAGGAATTGAGTGCCTCTCATGTCCAGATGGTCTTTGACTTTGAGGATTTTGGTTTCTTGATGTAGGTGATCTGTGGGTACAGTAGCTGTGCAGCCTGTAATGATCTTCAGGGCTTTGTTTTGAATAGTCTGTAAGGTCTTATGATGTGTTTCAGCTAAGTTAGAAGCCCAGGCTGGGCTTGCGTATTCCATCACTGATCTTATGTATTGTTTATATACTGTGGTGGTAGTTTCTTTGTTGTGTCCAAATTTTGTGTGAGCAAGTGACCTGAGGGCGTTAAGTCTGGGTGTCAGTTTCTTTTTAATGTTTGTGGTGTGCTGTTTGAATGTCATATGAGTATCATATGTTACTCCTAGGATTTTGGGTGTGTGTGTATGTGTTAGGGGTGTGTTGTTTATGGTGAGTTGAGGGATGTATTCGTGTTCTCCTGTCCAACTTGTGAGCAGGGTTGCGGTGGATTTGGCTGGGGCTATATTAAGTCTGTTTGTAGTGCACCAGCCATGTAGTGTGTTGAGATAGGGTTGAAGGAGATCTGTTGCTCTTTTTGGGTCATGGTGTGTGCATGTGAGTGTTATGTCATCTGCATAGGAGGCTAAGTTTATTTGGGGCGTATTGGGTGTAGTTATATCGTGCATGTACAGATTGAAGAGTGCGGGCGATAGGACGGATCCTTGTGGGACTCCGTTTGGAAAGTTTCTGATTTTAGATGACTGACCGGCAAAAGATACGTGTGCACATCTGCCTGCTAGGAAGTTGGCCAGCCACCGTTTTGTGTTGTTGTGCATGTTTGTGTTGTAGATTTTGTTTGTTAGGTTATGGCGGGGGATGGCATCGAAGGCTTTACTAATGTCGAGTGTGGCTAATAGTGATCTGTGTGGTGGTCTAGCTGAATTGATGCCGTCGAAAGCTCTTTGTGTAAGGTCTGTGAGAAGAGTGTTTGTGGAGTGCAGTGGCCTAAAGCCATGTTGTGTTGGAGCTAGGGGTAGGTCAGGTGTAATTAGTTGTAATACTAGGCGTTCCATGACTTTGGAGGGGGAGCAAAGGAGTGTGATGGGGCGGTGCGAGGAGGGTAGCGTGGGGTCTTTGTTGGGTTTGGGGAATGTGATGATGATACCATGCTTCCAAATGTCTGGTATTGTGTTGTGTGAATAGCTTGTAGTTTGATATGTTAGTGAGTGCTTGTATGCCTTGTGGTCCCAGGTGTCTGAGGTGTATGTTGCTTATGTTGTCTAGGCCACAGGCGGGTGAGTGCTTGAGATTGTTGATGATATGCTTTGTCTGGTGATTGGTGAAGGGTGTATAGTCAGGGTCTGTGGGGAATTGTCTCTTACGTCGGATGACACGTCGGTCGTCTTTGTGAGGTTTTAGGTGGCTGACATGTGAAAAGTGATTGATGAGAGTGTTTGCTTGTTGTTTACATGAAGGAGTAGAGTCTGTTGTTGTGATTGCAGCATGTGATTGTGTTGTGTTGCTGTTGGAAAGTGTGATGCTGTTTAGTGTTTTGTAGAGTTTTTTGGGGTTTGTTTTGTGATCAAGTGTTTGTAGGAAGTTTTTCCAATTTAGTTTTTGTTGTTCTTGTATTTTGTTGTTAGTTTGGGTGTTGAGTGCTTGAATTTGTTGTGTGATGTCTTGTGTGTGGGGTGCTGGGGAGTGTTTCAGTATGTCGCGTTGTCTGATGAGGTTTTGAATTTCTGGTGTGAAGTTGGGGTTATGTCTTTTTCTGTTACCTCTTGGAATGTGTTTCTTGTCAGCGTTTTGGATAGTTTTATTGAGTATGTGTACAGCATTGTTGATGTTAGTGATGGGTGTACTGTTTAGAGTTGTGAAGTGTTGTTCTGTCTCATTTGTGAATGCTTCCCAGTTAGCTCTTTTATAATTGGTGTATGTGTGTTTGTGGCTAGCTGGGGTGAGTCTGGTTTTGGTGGTGATAATGATCGGGAGGTGGTCAGAGCCTAAGGTTCTGACCACCCTCCAGGATGTTGTGGGGGCGAGTTCTGGGGAGCAAAAGGTGATGTCTGGAGATGATGGGTTATAGAGGGCTTGGTGAGGAATATGGGTATGTTGATGGATGTCGTTAAGGATGATGAGGTTATCGGTTTGGTTTTGTAGTACCAGCCCTCTGTCTGTGTCGGGGTTGTCGACAAACCAGGCCGACGTCTTGGCGTTGAAGTCACCACCCAGGATGATGTGTGGGGTGTGTGGGGTGTTTGTGATGTGTTGTAAGTGTGGTCTGTAATCATTTGGTACTGTAGGGGATGTTTGGGGAGGGATGTATGTGTTTATGATGGTTATGTTGGAGTTGTTGCCAGTGCGTATTTTAATTGACTGTATTTCTGTTGTGTTATCATTTGGGGGGAGGAGTGATTTGGTTTGTACACTGGTTACTATGTATGATATTTCTTTGTGTACCAGGGTGATGAGTCCACCGCCCCCGCCGACAGCCCGGTCTTGTCTGATGGTGGTGAAATTATGAAATGTGGGTGTTTTTTGTGTTGTGCGGAGTTTTGTTTCTTGTAAGATGGCAATGTGTATGTTGTGTTGTTTGATGAAGTGTGAGAGTTCGTGTTTCTTTGTGTTGATGCCATCTATGTTCAGTTGAAGAATGTTAATGTTATGTGCACGATGTATGTTGGGTGCTGCTGCACGAGGATGGGGTGGGGGTGGGGGTGATGGGGGGGTTGGGGTGGGGGTGAGGGAGGGGCTGGGGGTTGGGATGGGTGAGGTGGGGGTGGGGATTGGGGAGCAGGAGATGGGGGTTGGAATGGATTAGGATGGGGTGTGGTGTTGAGTTGAGGATGTGGATGGTATGGGAAGGTTAGGTGGGTTAGGGAGGAGAGGTGGACGGGTTTTAGGGGGGGGAGTGGATGATATGGGAAGGTTAGGTGGGTTGGGGAGGAGAGGTGGACGGGTTTTAGGTGAGGGATTTGACTGGGAGAGGGAGGGGCATGAGGAACAGGTCCAGGTGTTTGTGTAGTGTTTCTTGGAGGCAAGTGTTGTGCAGGTGAAGTGGGTCCAGTTCCCGCATGAATTACAGAGAACTGAACCCTTAGTATGGCGACTCGAAGTGATGGGTTTTGAGCAAGTTGGACATATGTATGTGAACGTGGGTCCTGGGTTGCTCTCAATGTCTCCGGCTAGAAGAAGTCTTCGAGAAATGACAGCCGGAGAGTCATTTCTCGGTGTAGGAAAAACTGTGTGTGTGTGTGGTGTGAGAGGTGTGGAAATTCCCGGCGCGACCGAAGCCGCTCCAAGGACCCGTGCCCCCAGGGGGCAGGGGATGGTTGTGACGGTTTGGCTCCCGAAACTGCTCCCCGCGGCCGGCATCCGGTTTTCCTCCACTGGTCGTTGATTTTGTCTTCGGCTGTGGAGGGTCGGCAGCCATCCGCGGTTGGCAGCCTCGGGAGGTGGCCCCACGGCGTAGACGCCGCCACATCAGGACATTAGTTTGGGTGTTGGGTGTTGAGTGCTTGAATTTGTTGTGTGATGTCTTGTGTGTGGGGTGCTGGGGAGTGTTTCAGTGTGTCGCGTTGTCTGATGAGGTTTTGAATTTCTGGTGTGAAGTTGGGGTTGTGTCTTTTTCTGTTACCTCTTGGAATGTGTTTCTTGTCAGCGTTTTGGATAGTTTTATTGAGTATGTGTACAGCATTGTTGACGTTAGTGATGGGTGTACTGTTTAGAGTTGTGAAGTGTTGTTCTGTCTCATTTGTAAATGCTTCCCAGTTAGCTCTTTTATAATTGGTGTATGTGTGTTTGTGGCTAGCTGGGGTGAGTCTGGTTTTGGTGGTGATAATGATCGGGAGGTGGTCAGAGCCTAAGGTTCTGACCACCCTCCAGGATGTTGTGGGGGCGAGTTCTGGGGAGCAAAAGGTGATGTCTGGAGATGATGGGTTATAGAGGGCTTGGTGAGGAATATGGGTATGTTGATGGATGTCGTTAAGGATGATGAGGTTATCTGTTTGGTTTTGTAGTACCAGCCCTCTGTCTGTGTCGGGGTTGTCGACAAACCAGGCCGACGTCTTGGCGTTGAAGTCACCACCCAGGATGATGTGTGGGGTGTTTGTGATGTGTTGTAAGTGTGGTCTGTATCATTTGGTACTGTAGGGGATGTTTGGGGAGGGATGTATGTGTTTATGATGGTTATGTTGGATTTGTTGCCAGTGCGTATTTTAATTGATTGTATTTCTGTTGTGTTATCATTTGGGGGGAGGAGGGATTTGGTTTGTACACTGGTTACTATGTATGATATTTCATTGTGTACCAGGGTGATGAGTCCACCGCCCCCCAGCCCGGTCTTGTCTGATGGTGAAATTATGAAATGTGGGTGTTTTTTTGTGATGTGCGGAGTTTTGTTTCTTGTAAGATGGCAATGTGTATGTTGTGTTGTTTGATGAAGTGTGAGAGTTCGTGTTTCTTTGTGTTAATGCCATCTATGTTCAATTGGAGAATGTTAATGTTATGTGCACGATGTATGTTGGGTGCTGCTGCACGAGGATGGGGTGGGGGTGAGGGAGGGGCTGGAGGTTGGGATGGGTGAGGTGGGGGTGGGGATTGGGGAGCAGGAGATGGGGTTGGAATGGATTAGGATGGGGTGTGGTGTGTTGAGTTGAGGATGTGGATGGTATGGGAAAGTTAGGTGGGTTAGGGAGGAGAGGTGGACGGGTTTTAGGGGGGGGAGTGGATGATATGGGAAGGCTAGGTGGGTTGGGGAGGAGAGGTGGACGGGGTTTAGGCGAGGAATTTGACTGGGAGAGGGAGGGGCATGAGCAACAGGTCCAGTGTTCGTGTAGGTAAGGTTGTTAGGTTAGGCTAATAGCCTAGAACATTACAAAAAAAAAAAAAAAAAAATCTAACCCAACCAGCGGGGATGTGGGGCGGCAGCCCCCACCCATAATACTAGGATTGGTTGGGTAAGGTTGTTAGGTTAGGCTAATGTCTTCCCAAAGTTGACTATTTTTATAACATGAAATATTAGGCTACCCACTCCACGTGAAATCCGAGCCAGCTTTCGTCAAAAGTTGGCTCGGGTATTCACAAAATTGGGGTTGTATGGGTTTGCAATTTGGGAAAACCCGAGAAAAAGTTTTGATACAAAACGCTATATATTGTATTTTGACGCTTTTAACCCCTCATTTTCCCTGAACTTCATAGCCCTCCCCACTAGTGGGGGGCGTGTTTTTAGATTGTTGGATAATGGGTAAATACTCATTTCCGCTCCTCTTCAGTATAAAACAACACTATATCTGAAGGAAAAATTACAAAAAACTAAATAAAACTTACTGAAATCGCTGTCGGTCCAAAAAGTCAGGTTTACCCATAAATATAATAAATCTAATACATTATGAAAAAATGCGTTAAGAGTTGTGTTAGCGGGTCTATCGTCCCCTTTATTTACGTAGTCGCACGCTCGCAGTTACATTCACGTCTAATTTGACTGTGGTTATTTGCCCCTGCTGGTGATATATATGATGATGACAATAAGTCATAGGGGGATAAAGCCCCTTCAACCCATTATTGTATCCCACGGCCAGGCGTTGGGTAAATTGTTTTGTTACCGGCCGCGGATTGAGGGTGGCTTTACCAAGTTTACCCCAGCAGTTAAATTAGAAGCGAATGTAGGCCTAACTGCGAGCGTGCGACGGTGCGACTAGGCTATATAAACAAAGCTTTGGTATGCCTACAACTACAACTCTTACCAAAACTGCAATTAGCCTATTTTTGTTTGCTTTTTCAGTCTAGGCTAAATTGTGGAGGCTAGGCTAAATTATTTAGCTGCAATTAGCCTAGCCTATTTTTGTTTGTTCTTTCAGTCTAGGCTAAATTGTGGTAGGCTAAGCTAAATTCTTTAACATGTGTACTATTGTGTAGGCCTGTGCTTTCCAATAGAAGTAAAAATATGTAGCCTAATGCAATTTTACTAAAACCCAAGCCTACCTGAATATAGCCCTATGCAGAGCTCAACAGCAAAAACAAAAACAAATATGTTGAGCAGTGAAATAAAATTAAGCTAGGCCTAGGCCTGTTTTCTCATAGGCCTAATAACCTAATGAAGTATACTATAGGCCTAGCCTAATTTAAGTTATTTCACAAAATACTAATAGGCCTACCCAGCCCTCCTCATGCATTATTTTCCATTGTAAAATAAGTTTGTGCTTAACTGCAGTAATGAAAGGTAGCCTATAAATAAGGTAGCCTATGTTGGCTGTGCAATTGTCTCGATTTGACTATTTTTACCTAATTAGGCCTAAAGCAGCCTGAGCCTATTCCCAACCCCCAAACAGTATCCCATGTTAAGCCCTAGGGCTTAACACTGCTAGGCCTAGGCCTAATCCCACTCTCAATCAAAATTCGAACTGCTAAATTCGTACCTACCGGTAGCGCTGCCTAGGCTAGGCCTATATTTTTCGTGAATAGATATAGAAAATGGTTTAAAGGAAAGACCATCCTATATTATGTTCAAGTAATATGTAATAGCACTGTTGATGGTTGTATTCCGAAGTTCGCATATGTTCAGAAAATTATAGTGGAACACTGTTGCCAGATACTAATCAATGCCATTATCATTATATCATAATGCATTTTACTCATTTGCATAATTTCAAATACCTAGGACATTAATATAATATTTTCCTATCTTTTTTGTAGTGATACTGTATTTGTATGATTTAGTGGTATATTGGTGTCTGTCTAGGGTTATAATGCATTGTGAAAGTTACCTCTGAATCTCTGACTTGGTAACAGTTCGGTATGGGCCGGCTTAAGTAACCCTGCTTTCTTTGAGTACTACACGGCAAGAGAAGTTTTCGGTTGTCATTACTGTTCAAGGTAAACAGCAACTGCTAAATTCGACATCATGTTCAAATAATATGTAATATCACTGTCTATGGTTGTATTAGACAAAAATCGTGATAGGTTTCTATTTTATGTGGATAAATAGTATTAAGCTGAATAAACTAAATACCGAAAGTTCACTAGAGTGGTTGTTGATACATTTGTTAGACATCATCATCATCATCAAAGATATGAGGGAGGAGGTAGGTAGGAAGGAAGGGCAGGGTAAGTCACACAGGCAATTGCCAAAACTTTAAAGGTCCATATCATTGTTATTAAACAAAGCATTTGGCAAAGGGAGGAATTGTTAAAAACCTTAGCCAATACTCTCATTCACCAAAAATAAATTTGAATTATCATTATTATTTGGTAGGGTAGGTATGTATAGGTAGGTTGGCTAAATAATTGCTGGAATTCGTAAGGACTCGAACTGTTTTGAGAGAGTTAAATACAAAACAAATAATAGATCTGAATAATAAAGAGATTATGTTATTAAGCAAAACTGGGGGATGCGTGGAAGCCTATAGACTGTAGACGGTAAACTTTGTGTGGGTAGCGAATGCGGTTTTAAAGTAATTTAAGAATAGACAGTTTTCAATGCTGCGGCCAAACTATTCCACCCATTTATATTCTTTTGTTATCAAAACGTTCGGAATCGCGAGCCTCACCCAACTACGCAAGCATGGCTTTGATCATCGGCGTAGTTTTCAAGATGTGGAATTTTAAGTGGAATTCGAGGTTTTTTCAAGGTTGCCGGAAATAAACAATTACGGACACATTTTCTAACAATCTTATGAAATTTCTAAAATTACGCATTCGGACATAATTATATATTATATTACAACCCACAATATTACAATATCTTGAAATTGTAGCAAATACAGATCTGATTTTAATTGTTTTATATATACATGTTTTTCATGTCAACAATATAAAACAGTTTTGCTAAGACTCGTAAATAACTTCTGAAATGCTTCTAAACAAGAGATCGCAGACATTCGCGACTTTGTCTATACACATGGAGTATTTATAGTAAATAACAAACACAGACTAGAGCAAGGTAGAGACAACAACATAAACAAATAGGGAAGAGAAACTAAGTTAAATTATATTGTGAGGATAATACGTACACAAAGGAGAGCATGGGGATATATATAACACTGAGGGATAAACCATAATGCATTGAATTCAATAAGATAAGAGATATATTATACTAACATAAAGATAACATAAATTGAAGTAAAACGCTAAACCCCATATTATTTCTTCATTTGCTGATTTATATTGCTATTTATTACCCTATCCATCCTATCGAAAAACATGATATTGTAGATGGCTGTAAGCCCAGATTAGTACCCTGTGTATTAAATCATACTTCTCCAGCCAATGATTGTCAGTGGAGCTACTGTGGAAGTCCACAATAAATTAAGACTACATGTACAATTACCTCACAATATTATCAATTAACGTAAAATTCTTTAACATAAAAGCCTTATATATATATATATATATAATCATCATCACCATCATCAATCTGACGCCCCGCTTCCAGAGGAAGCACCACAAAAGGGATGGCCATGACAGAAACTGCTTTCAGGCTCCCAGACATGCCCCCATTGACCCACTCCACAGTGCCATCTTCACTAAGTGGATTATGACACTTAGCACTGAAGGAGCAGACCCAGAGCAGTCCCTCAACCGGGTGGCAGTTCAACCACTGTTTTGCTATTTTATTTACCCCAGTAGGGCCCTGGCTAGAGGCATACCAAGCACAGGAATTTTCTGAAGATAGGAACCAGTGGTCCACTGGTCCAGAAGCTGAATGCACCACCAAAGTGGCGGGCGGTGGGGTCGCCGCATCCCTACGCCAGTACATATATACATAGTTAAATATATATATATATATAAATATATAATTATATATTTATATATAAATATATTTATATATATATATATATATATATATACTTATACTATATTTGATATATATATATATATATATATATATATATATATATATATATATATATATATATATATATATATATATATATATATATATACAGGGTGTTCCAGTAATGCTTTTCATAAATTATATGGTGGACTCATCAGACAAAAATAAGAATACATTACTCTATGAACATGAGGTTGAGTATTTATAATAACGGAGTTATTACACGATTTAAGTTAACGATAGATACAATGCCATTCAGTCCAAGGGGTAATGTTGCCATTTTAGTGGATTATATCCATTTGGCCTTCGCTATCGCTTGCTAGCCTCAAGATAGTGAGCAGTAGCGATCTGACTTTTCGGTAGAAAAATATGTCCGGCTTCGCCGGATTTGATTTTTCTACCGAAAAAATCAGCTCGCTAGCCTGAAGAGAGAACGCCGATTGGATACAAACCACTAGAATGGTAACAGTACCAGGGGGTAGTATGGAAGCCATCTTTGCAAGCGATAGCGAAGGCCAAATGGATATAACCCACTAAAATGGCAATATTACCCTTGGACTGAATGGCATTGTATCTATCGTTAACTTAAATCGTGTAATAACTCCGTTATTATAAATACTCAACCTCATGTTCATAGAGTAATTTATTCTTATTTTTGTCTGATGAGTCCACCATATAATTTATGAAAAGCATTACTGGAAAACCCTGTATATATATACTGTATATATAGCATAAATTATAATGTTGATTGAACCCTTCAGTACGATTGCAAAGTTATCCTTATAATCATGATGTAACTGAAGGATTTTACGCCATTTAAGGATCTGTGAGAATCAAATCGTACACTGCGATAGGTTATACTCATTTGAATACCAGTGGCCCTTCTAAAACTGAGTAACATTTTTTTTATGAATAAAGCTGAAAAATATACATTGATTTAACTGTACTGAAGGGGTCAAGGAAAATAAGTTGATAAATGTATATGTAGTCATGGGTAACTTGGCAGAACATTGGCTGGAGATTCTCTGGTCTCTGGTTCGATCTCAGAGAAGTATATATATTAAAATGTTCTATGTAATACAAATCTTAAACATAACCCTGAGGATTCTGACTCTGCCATCTCCAAGTGTCCTCACCTGGAAAACAATAAAATACATATAAACAATTCAGTTGATCTTAAGCAAATAAACAAATACATAAATAAACTAATTTAATGATAGAAGGAAAGTTGAGGAGAGTAAAAGAACTTTGACTTCATCCTTTAGTGAAGATCAAATTGCTTTAGACTTCACCCTCCAAGAAAAGCTATATGTATTAAACTACCCAACACACACAAATAAGAGTCTGCGAGGGGAAAATAGCCTTAAAGAGGCGGCTGAGTGCTCCTAGAATCCTAGATTGATAGATTCTGAGAAGCTGATTAATGAATACAGAAGAGACACTATGATCTTACACATCTGGTCGACAGTCTTGGTGGCTGTCCATCCTAGCTCCTTCTGGGCCCTACTGCAGGACGCCACCATCTCGGCCACGTCGCCAGCTCGCCGCTCTGTCATCACATATGGAATATCGCGACCGCTGGCCCTGCAATGAAAGGCATACAGATTTTAAACCTTCTCACCTGGGTGGCCTACATAGCTTCATATCGAGATTTCTCAATGATACATGGGTGGCATGCCATACATAGCTCCCTAGCCTTATTTCATGGATTAAAACCACTTATAACCGCACTAGAGAAAGTTTTGTTGTCTTGACTGGTTGTCCGTATAACCAACAAGAACAAGAACTCAGCCAGCCTGTCATGTGACTCCTGCTTGCATGCAGGCCTAACAAAATCTTGTAGTTGCTGAACATGAGTCCCAAACGATGCATGAAAGCAGACGACAGTGACTTAGGAATGGTTACAATGGTGAAATAAATCAATAATCAATAATCAATTGTTGAATACATGTAAATAGACCGTAGCCGTGGCCGTAGCTACTGCGTCGCTACATTAAAACAGTTCTCAGTATCACAACAAAACAACCGGTCTTATTTCCCACCTCACACAATAACCGATCAATGTACAGTGTTCTAGTCTTCACCCATCGCAAGACAACACGGTCAACACCGATCACTGCCTCTGGTTTGTATATAAACTAGGTTAGGCCATTAATTTGCAGAGATATGAGTATCGGTAAATGACAAAAACCGGGAGTGTACACGGTTTCTAGGCTCCTGGCGGCCATAACCGACCTACTTATTTTCACCATAAAAACTGAACCACTTGGTCTAAAGACTTCGTCTTCACCCATCGCAAGATAATAGTGAGTACTGCTGCTGGATATATATATATATATATATATATATATGTATATAAAAATATATTTTTTTTTCTATGTGAATGAGGGAGACAAAAGGCATAACTGCCTGCAGCGAGTGCCTCCCCCAGATTTCAAAGAGTGACAGGGCCGAAATCAAGGGACGTTCGAGCCAAAATGCCTGGACACACGGAGTTTGAAACAATTTAAGTCATAGGAAGAGGGAAAGCCTGATTCTGGAAGAGAGTTCCAGAGCTCGGCAGTTAAATAGAAGAAAGTCTGAGAATAACGTTTCACTCTTGGGTTGGAGAGTTGCACAGAGTAGGGGTGGGATTGTGTTGCCAGGCGGGTAGGCCTACTACGTACCCTACGTAGAGGAGGTGGTATACACTGGGAAAGCTCCGAGGAACATTGATTATTGTAGTAGCGAGAGAGATGCAACATTGCGGCGAGGAGAGAGAGATTGCAGAGAGTTGGTGAGTGGACGGGAGTTAATGATACGAAAGGCTTTCCTTTCTACTTTATCTAGTAGTGCGGTGTGAGAGGAACCTCCCCACACATGTGAACAATACTCAATACAAGGACGCACTGTGCCCCTGTAAAGAGCAAGAAGCTGCACAGGGGTAAAGAACCCCTTGAGGCAGTTGAGCACACCCAGCTTCTGGGAGGCTGCCTTAGCGAGACTGGTAATATGGTGTTTCCAAGTGAGAGCAGAAGAAAAAGAGACACCGAGAACATTGAGGGAAGATGAAGGGTTGATTTTTGTATTGTTGAAGAATAAGGGATAGTCCTCTGGAGGTTCCTGATGGGTAGTAAGATGGATAAATTGAGTTTTGGAAGCATTAACCCTTTCACGCTTTTACGACCCAGAGGTTGCCAGATTAGCAATAATAAATAGAGTTCTCTCACTCTTATAATTACCTCTCCAAAATTAGTTTTCTGCCCACAGCTAACTCAAAGACAATTGCAGAGGTTGAAGTAACTAAACTAAAGGTTTCTAAATACCCCTGATGGTAACAAAGGCTTTAAAGTATCCCTAATAGGCTCAAAATCGCGTCATAAGCGTGAAAGTGTTAACCTCTGAAGTGCGCATGGGGGTAATTGGAAACGTCCCCCTGTGCTGACGTATTTGAGGTGTTTCCGTCACTAAAATATTCATTGTGCCATTAATAGCATTAATACTTATCCATATGCGCCTATTATGGGTTGATTATAAAGGTATTAACCTGAAACAACAATAAAACGAGTGAAAACAGCGTTTGGATGGTCAAAATCGGAGATATAGTCCGCGAGTTGTATAATGTATGGGTGAGGCAAGCTACTTTCCCGCCAATTTCCCCCAAGGCCACTGAGACACAGTCGATCGATACTCTCTCTCTCTCTCTTGCACTCGCTTGCCATCAGTGATGACAACACCCTGCTTGCAACTCGCTAATGTTAGCACGAAAATATACCTCAGAATAAGGGAATAACAGGGAAAATAGGTGATAACTGAAGGAGAGGAGGAAAGTGGGGAAGGAGGGGAGGTAGAGGACTGAGATTTTGCATGGCCCAGGGGCCAATTTTTTTTTTTTTTTTTTTTTTTATGTCAAAAGTTGATTTTTTTTTTCACTCACTCATAAGAGTCTCCCCGCAGTCCGCCGGGGGAACTCTTAAGAGTCTCCCCGCAGTTCCCGGGTTAAATGCCACAAGGTTTTCTCTACCCTAATTGAAAATAGTAGCTAGATCAGAAGATAAGCATTTTATGGCTTCATTACGTTTACTTTTGAGGGATTGCTGGCTGGGGCGTTCTGGAAAACTAATTGAGTGGTGTAAAGTAGAGTCGTCTGCATATGAATGGATGGGACTGGATGTACAGTTGAGAAGATCATTTATGATAATTAGAAAGAGAATAGGAGATAGGACAGAACCCTGAGGAACACCAGAGTTGATAGGATGAGGAAATGAGCGATGGCCGTCACAACCGCAGCTATGGAACGACCGGAAAGGAAATTAGAGACAAAGGCACAGATGGATGGACAGAAACGTACGAAGGAGGGCAGTTTGGAAATTAAAGATTTGTGCCAGACTCTATCGAAGGCCACAGAAAAAGTCTCACCGAAGTCCCGAAAGTTGGATGACTAAGAGTTAGTAAGATATGAAAGAAGATCACCAGTAGAGCGACCCTTAACCTCTGAAGTGCGCATGGGGGTAATTGGAAACGTCCCCCTGTGCTGACGTATTTGAGGTGTTTCCGTCACTAAAATATTCATTGTGCCATTAATAGCATTAATATTTATCCATATGCGCCTATTATGGGTTGATTATAAAGGTATTAACCTGAAACAACAATAAAACGAGTGAAAACAGCGTTTGGATGGTCAAAATCGGAGATATAGCCCGCGAGTTGTATAATGTATGGGTGAGGCAATCTGCTTTCCCGCCAATTTCCCCCAAGGCCACTGAGACGCAGTCGATCGATACTCTCTCTCTCTCTCTTGCACTCGCTTGCTATCAGTGATGACCACACCCTCCAATCGGATTTCTAATGTTAGCACGAAAATATACCTCAGAATAAGGGAATAACAGGGAAAATAGGTGATAACTGAAGGAGAGGAGGAAAGTGGGGAAGGAGGGGAGGTAGAGGACTGAGATTTTGCATGGCCCAGGGGCCAAAAAAAAATAAAAAAATAAAAAAAAAAAAATATAAAAAAATATTTTTTTTTCGATGTCAAAAGTTGATTTTTATTTTCTCTGACTCTTAAGAGTCTTCCCGCAGTGCGCCGGGGGAACTCTTAAGAGTCTCCCCGCAGCTCCCGGGTTAAGGAAGCCATACTGGCGATCTGAGAGCAGATTATGAGAAGAGAAATGCTTAAGAAATTTGGAAGCAAGAATAGTTTTAAAAACTTTAGAGATACAAGAGATCAGAGCAATTGGACGATAGTTGGAGGGTTGAGAGCGGTCACCCTTCTTTGGGACAGGTTGAATGAGAGCAAACTTCCAGCAAGAAGGAAAGACGTTAGAGGATAGGCAGAGACGAAAGAGTTTGCCTAGGCAGGGGGTCAGCACGGAAGCACAGTTTTTAAGTACAACAGGAGGAACACCGTCCGGACCGTACGCCTTCTTAGTATTAAGCCCAGAGAGGGTAGAAAGTACATCTTTAGAAGAGATTAGGATATTAGGCGTAAGTAGGAGAGAGGGGGGTGGAGAGGGAAGATTAGCACCGGAATCATCCAAGGTAGAGTTTCTGGCAAAAGTTTGAGCAAAGAGTTCAGCTTTGTTAGAGGAAGAAGTGATGGTTGTGCCATCAGAGTGGAAAAGGGGAGGGAAAGACAAGGAAGAAAAGTTGTTGGAGAGGTTTTTGGCTAGATGCCAGAAAGCTTGGGAAGAGCTAGACTTGGATAGTTCAGTGCATTTATTATTGATGAAAGAGTGCTTGGCAAGTCGAAGAACAAATTTGTTTGCTTCCGGGCAGAAAAATAAGAAGAATGAGATTCTTGAGTTTTAAGGCGTCGGTACCGTTTGAATGCTTCCTCCTTGTTGCGGACAGCAGTAGAACAAGCGTGAGTAAACCAAGATTTTTTTGCATTAGACTGTATATATATATACATATATATACCGTATATATATATATCCATATATATATATATATATATATATATATATATATATATATATATATATATATATATATATATATATATATATATATATATGTATATATATATTTTTTTCTATGTGAGGGAGGCAAAAGGCAGAAATGCCTATAGCGAGTACCTCCCCCAAAGTTGAAGGAGTGACAGGGCCAAAATCAAGGGACGTTCGAGCCAAAATGCCTGGACACATGGAGTTTGAAGCAATTTAAGTCATAGGAAGAGGGAAAGACTGATTCTAGGAGAGAGTTCCAGAGCTCAGCTGTTGAATAGAAGAAAGACAGAGTAACATTTCACTCTTGGGTTGGAGAGTTGCACAGAGTAGGGGTGGGATTGTGTTGCAAGACGGGTACCACGTGCCCTATGTAAAGGATGTGGTATACACTGGGAAAGCTCTGAGGAATACTGATTATTATAGTAGCGATAGAATAGCGAGAGAGATGCAACGTTGCGGCGAAGAGAGAGAGATTGCAGAGAGTTGGTGAGTGGACGGGAGTTAATGATACGAAAGGCCTTCCTTTCAATTTTGTCTAGGAGAGCGGTGTGAGAGGAACCTCCCCACACATGTGAACAATACTCAATACAAGGACGCACTATACCCCTGTACAGAGCAAGAAGCTGAGCAGGGGTAAAGAACCCCCTAAGGCGGTTGAGCACACCCAGCTTCTGGGAGGCTGCCTTAGCAAGACTGGTAATATGGTCCTTCCAAGTGAGAGCAGAAGAAAATGAGACACCAAGAATATTGAGAGAAGATGAAGGGTAACAAAGTTTTCTCTGCCCCAATTGGAGATAGTAGTTAGATCAGAATTTAAGTGTTCTATGGCTTCATTCCGTTTGTCGTTGAGGAATTGCTGGCTTGGGCGTTCTGAAAAACTAATGGAGTAGTGGTATATATATATATACATATACAGTATATAATATATATATATTTATACAGTATATATATATATATATATATTAAACAAGTTGCCTAGTAAGGACCATTAGGTCTGTTGTTGCTTGTCTTCCTTTGTATAAGATTTGTCAGACATGAACGTTGAATCCTTAAATAATTCTCGTTTCTTCTAGATAAACAACGATTTTATCTCTGATTTCTGGTTAAAGTAACTTACATACAATTGAAGTTAAGGTAATTAACCCTTTGAGTACCAGCGACGTGTGTTATATTTTATTCTAGCTATATTTAGACGACAGTATGCAGCTTGGGTAGGATCTGTGGTAGTTAAAAGGGTTGTTCGAGATAGTTTGAATCTTTATTAATGCTAGAGGTCCTTCCTAAGCTGAATAAAATCGTCTAATTGTTGCCAAAATGTGTTGAAAAGGACGTCCCTGGAATTGTATGGGTTAAGATAGTAGTCTACCATCAAACTCTAAATACATTCCTTTGGTTGTGGAAGAAGCTACGTCTCCATGATAACCCGGCCGCACAGTCAGTCAACCATCAGACCTTACTAAGCAAAACAAGTCTAGGCTACTGCTGAAGTGACACGGATGGGATTTATTCAGTTATTTATCATGACAAAATGCTAAATGTTTACAGTGTAAATTAGACTGAATTTTAATTAATTTACTCAGAATGAGATTGCCAACACTAATATGGTAAGCTTACGCGGTTGCTTTACATTAGTACCGGGAATTAGACTGAATGTGAATTATGTAATTAGAAGCTGAATTATTAGACATGAAATAATTATACTGTCGGACGATTAACTTACCTGAAGATAGGGGTAAAGTATTCGTATGACTCCATCTTAAGGGAAGATTTGTATTTTATTTTTTATATATTTGTTTTTTATATTATTTTTAGTTTCCTCCCAAAATCTCTTCGGTAGTAGAGTGGATAAAATGGTCGTGACCATTGTTGGTGGAATACAATTGGCCATGTGTGTGAGTGATCATGGGTGGATATAATGAGCTATATCGCACCAGGACCTACTGAGTACCTTTGAATAGATTAGGTTAGGTTAGGTTAAGTTAGGTTGGACTGGGCTGCGTTAGGTTAGATTAAAGTTAATTTAAGTTAGATAGCCAAAACCGTGTGCAACGCCACGGCAAGGTTATCTATTTCGCAAGTGTCATGGATTTGGCTTGAAACTGGGAAAAAAACCAAGGTAGCAGTTTATGAAGGGGTACAACAGAACTGTCAAGTTAGCTGGTGTGCGGTATTACCATAATTAGTAGAAATTTTCATAATCAAGTTTCCTACATTTATACAGTATATGTTATTTAAAAGCAGGTAGAGATAATAAATTGCAGTATGAGCTAACGCCATAAGTATGACCACTCTTATGGCTAACTGTACAGCGAGGGGATAGGATACGCACTACTGCATTTAATGAATGTGCATGACAGAAAGATAACTTAAGTATAATTCAGTTGTATTTGAAATGCTGGATGCGAAGGGAATTCAACCCTCCCGGAAACTCTCCAGGTTTTGAAATGCCTGGCGCGGGGTTCGAACCCTGGTTAGTGACCTCAGTAGGTCAACCAGTCCCGCGCGCTAACCCACTGTACTACCACGGACGTACAATAGGATAGTAACCTTAGTTCTCCTTGAAAGAACCAGATGATAATCTCGTGGTGATTCACGTGATGGGTTTATTAGACTTCGCCATGAACGACTAGTTTACACTATCCCAGACGTCAACTCGGGTAGTACAGCATTAGGGTTGCGGGATTTTTGCGGGTACAAGGCATTACAGTATCAAACCACTTGATTTCTGAACTGCATACAATTGTCAGGAATGTATGATGTATGTATGTAATAGATAGATAGAGTGAGTGAGTGACAGAAGTGGAATAGATAATAGCTGAAGCATAACTTCCCAACAGGTAAATCCATACATGCCAAAAGCCTTATAATTTCAAGGCTGAAAGAGAGGGAAAGATAAACATAGGTAGATAGAGAGACAGGGAGAAAGAGAAGCATACTAATAGAGGTAAACCCATACCTGCCAAAAGCCTTAATCATCTCCAGGACCGAGACGCCCTTGCCGCTGCCTAGGTTAAAGGCTGTGGCACCTTTGAAGTCCTCCTTCCACACGTGCCCCAGTGCTGCTACGTGCCCGGTAGCCAGGTCCACTACGTGCACGTAATCTCGTACACCTATAGTAATAGTACATCAGTTATTAAGGGGGGAAATCATACTTGTGGGAAGATATACAAAGGGTTAATAAAGACAATATACGTATATCATAGTCTACCATTTTCGAAGCTCTCCCGATTATTGGGTTTCTCTATACAATGCTCACTGTCGTGTTTTATCATAAGGATGCGTTCAAGTGTTACGCCTGTGCACTCTAAGCCAAACAAATTGGCCCAATATGAACACTCAAATGTTAATATTGGGTACATAATTAATAGTAACATTAGATTATGTTCGGGATAGCTTCGAAAATGTAAGCCCCCCCCCCCCCCTCCATACATTTTAGTACAACCCAAAACGCATACACACGTCAATGGCGTTATTATGTAGGGTACTTATTCACACGTTCAATACACTCACAAAAGGTAAATATCTATTTATACACACCCACACACACACACACACACGCACCAACCTGTCAGTGAGAGTGATCAATACACCTGTGCTTCATTTATGCCAACTACATTCCTTTCACCCACCCGTTCCACCAATAACTAACACCTGCACTTACAGTACAAGCAGGTGTGAAGGTCAGGCGATATTGGGAACTCTATTAAGGGGATATGGTTGTTTTTTCGGGGCTCCCTCAGGTTTAGCCCCATTAGTTTTGAGATAGTAAGACGTTCGTTCCATTAGTTTGGCGAATTTAAGATCTTTCATCCCATTTCTTTGTCAATATTAAGACCCTTTGTGCCATTTAGGTGTCGATTTTTTCCTTGCAAGCAATAGCAAGCCTGTAATCTAGGTCACCAGCCTTTACCCGGGAAATTTTTCTACCGAAAAATTTACAAATTTATCTAGAAGGGGGATCCTGGGTTTTTTTTTTTATTGACCACTTGCGAGTTTCGTTCTATAAGGAAGTTGGAGCTGTACAGTAGACATCGCTAGTAAATAGAAATGCAATAATAATGTAGGTTTCTGATGGCTAAGCAATATGTAGAATTGGGTTTTATGTATTGATAAATGTACTACAACCGTATTTTAGCTGGTAATTCTGTTAAATATCAATGTCAACAGCCCCAACTTCCTTATAGAACGAAATTCGCAAGTGGCCAATTGTTTCAGCGATTGTTCTAGCTTGTCACGGATTAGGGCTATAACTTTTCATTACACCTTCCCTTCAATTACCTCATATACAGGTATGTACACTTTGTATCAACACCAGGTACTAACTTAAGGGAGGTTTTTAGTTTGGTCCCTAGATATCCTTCAAGCTTAAGATTACACCCCCTTGAGCCCCTTTCAAGATAAATTTGTACATTTTTCGGTAGAAAAATGTCCCGGCTGAAAGCCGGTTCCTCTTAAATTACAGGCTCGCTATCGCTCGCCAGGATAAAATCGACACCTAAATGGCACGACAGGTTTTAAAATTGACAGAAATGGGTCGAAAGTTCTTAAAATCGTCAAAATAATGGGGCAAAGGTCTTAAAATTAGAAAAACAATGGGGCTAAACATGAGGGAGAAAGGAGTCAAGAAAAAAATCCCTCAAGTGGAAATCTCCCCTTAATGCCATAGTGAATTAATTGACTCACATGTGTAACGCTTTTCAGTATTTTTATTCAAGATTATCAAGCCCAAATCGGATATTAGCAAGTAAAAACACCGAATGAGTGCTTGTGCGCTGCGGTTTTTTTCTAGCTAATAATCGATTCTGGATAGGGATTTATAGCTGTAGGTTCCGAAACTTGTCACAAGAACCGAATTAGTAGCTTTAGTAATAAGCACGTGTCTGAAGTTGACACACACATCAGATAATCGATAGCAAAATAAGCGAAAACGTGGCGAAGTTTGATAGCCAGAATCGGTATCAGGCAAGAAAACGCCAATTTTTGTGTATGGTGCCACCTTTAAGCCGGTATCACACGAGCGCTTTGCACTCAACATACTGTATATCCTCAACACTGGTTTGGTAGCTTATATAATATTTCGGTTGCCCAAATTCATCTATCATCAGTCTATTGTAGTACCCGATACCAGTGCAAAATATTCTAGAAATGTTGCCAGAATTTTTTTGATCATCGAATGTTGACTATAAAAGCTCTCGTGTGATACCGGATTTACTTTCATTAGACAATTATTGACAATGTACAGACATCAATAATAGTCTTGCTTCACATCCACCGGTACAACTTTTATCATGTAATAAAAGAGCATACGATAATTTATTCACGTTAAGGGGGCCCACCTCGCTTTTTTTTCTCTTTCTCTCCCTCTCTCTTTGGATTGTATCCATTCGGCCCCATTCAGCCTACTGTTTTGAGACGTTTACCCCCATCCAGGTGTCAATATTACCGCGAGCCAGCATATACTGTATATATTTCTGTTTTTGACAGCTAGCTAAATTTGTACATTTTTCGATAGAAATATTTCTCCGGCGAAGCCGGATTTCCATACAATACTGGATGGGGGTAAACGTCTTAAAACAGTTGGCTGAATGGGGCCGAATTGATACAAGCCAGAGACAGAGAGAAAAGGACAGAAAGAGAAAAAAACAGGTGACCCCCATTAACATTCTGTATTACACTGTCAACAACTATGGGTGATAAAGGGGTAATTAAACTGTCCATAATAATATACCCAATGATTTCACATTCCGTTTTTCATACGCTTCATTGTTTACAGCGTATGGTGCTATGGTGGTATAATACAGCCAGGCCCGTTGGTAGTACTTGTAACAGTTGTATTTGTCCTACACTATAATACAGCCAGGCCCGTTGGTAGTACTTGTAACAGTTGTATTTGTCCTACACTATAATACAGCCAGGCCCGTTGGTAGTACTTGTAACAGTTGTATTTGTCCTACACTATAATACAGCCAGGCCCGTTGGTAGTACTTGTAACAGTTGTATTTGTCCTACACTATAATACAGCCAGGCCCGTTGGTAGTACTTGTAACAGTTGTATTTGTCCTACACTATAAGTAACACCCCGTTCTTAACATTAATCAGCAATTACAAACCCCAATGTACTTGAATAAACTAATGAAAGCATATGGTCCTCCCGGGATTCGAACTCGGTACACCACACCCAGAACATAAACACCTAAACCATTACACCACCAAGACAGTCTATAACTCTTTAAGTATACGATGACGCTTTTACACTTTATTCTGGATACAATTATACGATTTTTATTCAGTTTTGGAAGGGTCTCGGGGTAATCAAAATGAATAACATTTGTATGATGACGTTTTTACACTTTATTCTGGATAAAATTATATTATTTTTACTCAGTTTTGGAAGGGTCTCATGGAATCTAAATGGATCAAGTCTATCAATTAACCTTGTTACTCCCACAATTCTATTCTAAGCTGAAATGTAATCGTCTGCTGAAAGGAAGAAAAGCGTTACCGTAGCCTATAGTGAAATGGTTAATTATTTTCCTGTAAGAACACGCACAATAGTTAACAATAGTTATGTTCTTCCTCTCCTATTAACTAGGTACGTACATTATGTCTCAAGGAAAACCTAATTAACTTGCTTATCATCCATAATAACATTTTCTATATGCAAAGTGGTTTTCTGTATACTTCAGCTATTTATATATTTTATAGATACAGATAAATAGAGCTAAAGTAGTGAAGGTGGGACATACATTTTGCGTGTGACTGTACAGTGAGAAATGCAGTGAATAGTTTGCTCAACATTTAATTTATCATTCAGTTATTATTTTTATTTTATTTACTATGTCTATTATTTTGTTTATTATTTACTCTGTTTCATTATCATACCTCTGGTATTTACTACACCTGTTCATACAGGATAGAACACCTGTGCTGCACCTGTCACAAACGTTCCTCTATTCACCGCCACACACTTGCTGTACACCTGACACGCGCGCACACACACACACACACACACACACACACACACACACACACACACACACACACACACACTTACAAATACACTTGCTGTACACCTGTTACACACAGATACACACCCACAAACACATTCATGCACATACTTACATACCTCAAGCTACTCATTCAAATTTGTAGTAAATAATGATAAACACCTGCTTCTGCCACAAACACCTGTTCACGCGTGTACCAAAGTTATGAGCTACACTTTTATCTTAAATATTTACTACATGATCATGATAAATCAAAACCCCGTTTTGTATTACAATTTTTACAAACTGGTGGCAACTGTTTACGTTTAACGTTAACAATTCCGAAGTCGTCAGTGCATTAAGGTCGTCACTTGTTCTATCCACGTACTTGGCTTAATTAATCACACACGTCTTAACCACACACCTGTATCATCAACACACCCGTCTTTTTTCACACGACGGTTCGTAATTAAGATACACCTGTCTTAATCACACACCTGTCTTAACCACACATGTTCCAACCATACACCTATCTTAACCACACACCTGTTATTACCACACACCTGTTATAACCACACACCTATTATAACCGCACACCTATTATAACCACAAATCTGTTATAACCACACACCTGACTTAACCACCACCTATCTTGACCACCACCTGCCTTGACCACCACCTGTCTTTACCACCACCACCTGGCTTGACCACCACCACCTGTCTTGACCACCACCACCTGTCTTGACCACCATCACCTGTCTTAACCACCACCTGTCTTGACCACCACCACCTGTCTTGACCACCACCACCTGTCTTGACCACCACCACATGTCTTAACCACCACCACCACCTGTCTTGACCACCACCTGCCTTGACCACCACCTGTCTTTACCACCACCACCTGGCTTGACAACCACCACCTGTCTTGACCACCACCACCTGTCTTGACCACCACCACCTGTCTTGACCACCATCACCTGTCTTAACCACCACCTGTCTTGACCACCACCACCTGTCTTGACCACCCACCTGTCTTGACCACCACCACATGTCTTAACCACCACCACCACCTGTCTTGACCACCCATATGTTTTAACTTTTAACTAGACACCTGTCTTAACCACACGCATGCCATGTTCACACAACTATCTTAACGATCCACCTGTCTTAACTATACACCTGTCTTAACTACAAAATTATCTTAACTATACACCTGTCTTAACTATACACCTGTCTTAACTATACACCTGCCTTAACTATACACCTGTCTTAACTATACACCTATCTTAACAATACACCTGCCTTAACTATACACCTGTTTTAACTATACACCTATCTTAACTATAGCCTACACCTGTCTTAACTATAGGCCTACACCTATCTTAACAATACACCTGTCTTAACTATACACCTGCCTTAACTATACACCTGTCTTAACTATACACCTGTCTTAACTATGCACCTGTCTTAACTATGCACCTGTCTTAACAATACACCTGTCTTAACAATGCACCTGTCTTAACTATACACCTGCCTTAACTATACACCTGTCTTAACTATACACCTGTCTTAACTATATACACCTGTCTTAACTATACACCTGTCTTAACTATACACCTATCTTAACTATACATCTGTCTTAACAATACACCTGTCTTAACAATACACCTGTCTTAACTATACACCTATCTTAACTATACACCTGCCTTAACAATACACCTGTCTTAACTATACACCTGTCTTAACTATACACCTGCCTTAACTATACACCTGTTTTAACTATACACCTATCTTAACTATACACCTGCCTTAACTATACACCTGTCTTAACTATACACCTATCTTAACAATACACCTGCCTTAACTATACACCTGTTTTAACTATACACCTATCTTAACTATAGCCTACACCTGTCTTAACTATAGGCCTACACCTATCTTAACAATACACCTGTCTTAACTATACACCTGCCTTAACTATACACCTGTCTTAACTATACACCTGTCTTAACTATAGACCTATCTTAACTATACACCTGCCTTAACAATACACCTGTCTTAACTATACACCTGTCTTAACTATACACCTGCCTTAACTATACACCTGTTTTAACTATACACCTATCTTAACTATACACCTGTCTTAACAATACACCTGTCTTAACTATACACCTGTCTTAACTATACACCTGTTTTAACTATACACGTCTTAACTATACACCTGTCTTAACAATACACCTGTCTAAACTATACACATATCACACACCTGTTATAATCACACACCTGTTATAATTCCACCCATTATAATCGCACAACTGTTATAATTACACACCTGCTATAATCACACACCTGTCATAACCACACACCCATTATAATCACACATCTGTTATAACCACACACCTGTTATTATCACACACCTGTTATAACACACCTGTTATAACCACACCCCTGTTGTAATCACACACCTGTTATAATCACACACCTGTTATAATCACACATATTTTATAATCACACACCTGTGATAATCACACAGCTGTTATAATCACACAACTGTTATAATCATACACCTGTTATAATCACACAACTGTTATAATCACACACCTGTTATAATCACACACCCATTATAATCACACACCTGTTATAATCATACACCTGTTATAATCACACACCCATTATAATCACACACCTGTTATAATCACTCACCCATTATAATCACACACACGTTATAATCAAACATCTGTTATAATAATACACTTGTTATAATCACATACATGGTATAATCACACACCTGTTATAATCACACACTCTTTCTAACCACACACCTGTCTTAACCACACACCTGTCTTATCCACACAATTGTCTTAACCACACATCTGTTTTAACCACACACCTATCCTAACCACACACCTGTCTCAACCACACACCTGTTTTAACCACACACCTGTCTCAACCACACACCTGTCTTAACCACACACCTGTTCTAACCACACAATTGTCTTAACCACACATCTGTTTTAACCACACACCTATCCTAACCACACACCTGTCTCAACCACACACCTGTTTTAACCACACACCTGTTTTAACCACACACCTGTCTCAACCACACACCTGTCTTAACCACACACCTGTTCTAACCACACATTTTCTTACCACACACCTGTTCTTACCATATGCCTGCACTTTACACACACATCTTTTGTAATCATACACTCGTTCTAACCACACATGTTCTATGCAGTCCTTCATATAAGAGGTAATAGAACTCTAAGGATGAGAACTTATCTAAATTGACAACTGAATATATATTAATTTTGTTCATAGGTATATTTCTACATTAAAGGTATATAGAATTACACCCACGAAGAGGTTATACTTGCACAATGAAAACAAAAGAGAACATAAACTATTAAGATTGACTGTACTTTAGTCATGCACCTGCTCTAGCCATGTACTTGTTTTAGTCATGTACCCAATTTTGCTATGTAACCTGTCATAACTCTACACGCGTCACATGTTTACTTTTGTACCTAATGTCGCTCTGCACCTGTCTGCATCTTCCACATTAATTTATTCTGGCTCTGCATATTTCACACGCTTGCCTAACATCTGTCGCTCTACAACGGTATCTTAATGAGGATTATAGATTCTTTATTATACTGAAATTGGACAGCTGCAGACGTTTTGTAACTAAATATAAACCACTATTATTATCATAAAAATACATACAATTACACTTGGATAAACATTGCAGGCATTCTGTACTGAATTTCAGGTCACATATAACGATATATTTTCTGTGCTAGGAGAATGAATCTCCAAAATCATGTCATGGAAATTATGTGTACGATTCCTGTATTTCTTAAGGATTCCTTATATTCACTTTTGAATTCGAACATTGTTTCACTGTTTTCTACAAGCATAAACATAACAGTCAGACTTGCTACATGCCTGTCAGAAATTCACAACAAATATTTACTGTTTATTGTAGGGTAGTCCAAATCACACACCAGTCATTTTGCAAACCTGTACCGTTGACTGTGGGGTAGTTCTGACCAAACACCAGTCACATTACAAACCTGTACCGTCGAATGTGGGGTAGTCCTGACCAAACACCAGTCACATTACAAACCTGTACCGTTGACTATGGGGTAGTCCTGACCAAACACCAGTCACATTACAAACCTGTACCGTTGACTATGGGGTAGTCTTGACCAAACACCAGTCACATTACAAACCTCTACCGTTGACTATGGGGTAGTCTTGACCAAACTAGGTGTGGCGGAGTGGTCTTGCCACTGGCCTGGTAATCCAAAGGTCCCGGGTTCAAATCCCGATGTATCAATGGGAAGATATTATTGGGATGGAATTTGTGCTGTACCTAGTATCAGTGCATTACCACAAAGCCCACCGAAACGCTAATAAAATACCCTCATTGTTCCCTGATTAAATAGCACTGTATGCATATTCCCATATTCAAAATATGCTATAGGGGTGCAATGCCTGGTGAGTTATCTACCCAACAGGTGGCGTTGTGTAAGAGTGAGAGTCCGAGTGTAGGGGGGGAAGACAGTGAAGCACGGGAACGAGGTGGCTTCAGAGATGGGGTCGCTTCGGGCCATGAGTGAGCACCGTGCCTCATGTGAAGGCAAGATGGCAGTTGCTCGTTGTATTCTACATGCTTCACATGTCTCACTCCCTAGACTGGAACAAGACCTCACGGGCTTCACTGCTCATTGTACAGCTGTGAATGTCCAGGCTCTCAGCCTATGCCCGAGAGGGAGTAAATTGGAATATAAAAAAAAAAAACAAAAAAAAAAAAACAAAAAAAAAACAGTCACATTACAAACTTGTACCGTTGACTATGGGGTAGTCTTGACCAAACACCAGTCACATTACAAACCTGTACCGTTGACTATGGGGTAGTCTTGACCAAACACCAGTCACATTACAAACCTGTACCTTTGACTATGGGGTAGTCTTGACCAAACACCAGTCACATTACAAACCTGTACCGTTGACTATGGGGTAGTCTTGACCAAACACCAGTCACATTACAAACCTGTACCGTTGACTATGGGGTAGTCTTGACCAAACACTAGTCACATTACAAACCTGTACCATCGAATGTGGGGTAGTCCTGACCAAACACCAGTCACATTACAAATCTGTACCGTTGACTATGGGGTAGTCCTGACCAAACACCAGTCACATTACAAACCTGTACCGTTGACTATGGGGTAGTCTTGACCAAACACCAGTCACATTACAAACCTGTACCGTTGACTATGGGGTAGTCTTGACCAAACACCAGTCACATTACAAACCTGTACCGTTGACTATGGGGTAGTCTTGACCAAACACCAGTCACATTACAAACCTGTACCTTTGACTATGGGGTAGTCTTGACCAAACACCAGTCACATTACAAACCTGTACCGTTGACTATGGGGTAGTCTTGACCAAACACCAGTCACATTACAAACCTGTACCGTGACTATGGGGTAGTCTTGACCAAACACCAGTCACATTACAAACCTGTACCGTTGACTATGGGGTAGTCTTGACCAAACACCAGTCACATTACAAACCTGTACCGATGACTATGGGGTAGTCTTGACCAAACACCAGTCACATTACAAACCTGTACCGTTGACTATGGGGTAGTCTTGACCAAACACCAGTCACATTACAAACCTGTACCGTTGACTATGGGGTAGTCTTGACCAAACACCAGTCACATTACAAACCTGTACCGTTGACCATGGGGTAGTCTTGACCAAACACCAGTCACATTACAAACCTGTACCGTTGACTATGGGGTAGTCTTGACCAAACACCAGTCACATTACAAACCTGTACCGTCGACTGTGGGGTAGTCTTGACCAAACACATGCACAGCCTTCCTCCTCCCGACGGCCACCTGAGCGATGTAAGGCATAAGGTTGTTGGGTGTGTCCTTGGGGTCCTCACCAATAAGGCCTGACACATGGGCTCCGACAGGGTTGAAGTATCGTAGGAGCAGCACCCGCCAGTCCTGTAGTTAAACTGGTAATATTATTTGGTTCTCTATTGTAATGCTCAGTGATCTTCTGATATCTCTTCTGGTAATATTCAATTATTTAAGTTATTTTGGCTTTAATTACAATTATATTATAAACAGGGCGAAGTACACTCTGACACCTTAAATTTTAGCTCACCCTGATCGACTTTCTGGACATAGGATTAGGCTCACATTCATAATCACGGGCCAATAAACAGGAAACACATTAGGTAGGTAGGTCGTGAGCACTGTAACTGTATGCCAATTGCATTTGCATGATATAATGCAATTATCTATAATAGATATTACTGGGAGTGAAGACTAAGTTTTTATGCCTATGTGTGTTACCCCATGATACTGGGGTAGATTCTACATCTAGAGGAGGATCTGTCCTTCACCTCTAGGTTGACAAGAGTGGGCTAGAAAATATGGTTTCCGAGTGCATATGTACCATTCAAGTATCCTAAACACCAAATATTAGTTCTCAATGGAAATATAGGTAGGCCTGCATATTGTACTTATAAGTCAGAGCTTATTGTGTTATTGTATTACCAATCCCCAAAACAAGTTTGGTTCATCAGGTATATACTGATGACACCAAAATTGGCATTGCTATGTCAACTAGAGACATACCGTATTTTGTGCGCTATGATATTAACTCAAGTAACTTGTAGACAACTGTATATAAGGTAGGGCCTACACATATCATGCATGTATACATTATAGCTGAAAAAGTTATAATCTACTAAAGAAGACATTTAGTTGGTCAGTGTTATTGGGTGTATAACCTTTTGAGTACGGTGATGCATTTCCACTTTTTAGAACACGTCTCTTAGCCAATGGTTTTATAAATACCTCACATAGTTTCGTCACGATCATAGCATCTTGTGTTTCTTATATTTTGACTATCACTACTCACTAGAGTCTAGACGATGTTAATATGCTTAGAAAAGTCTCCTGTACTCAGAGTGTTAACCCCTAGAGGATTATGATGCGTTTGGCAGTTTATTCTGGCTAATAATAGACGATTCTATTCAGTTTAGGAAGAACTTGTTGGAGCTAGAACGTTTTGCACCTTTGATTCCTAGAGATCTTTCTGAATTGCATAAAATCTTCTAATTATAACCAGACTAAAAGAAAGTAAAGCGTTCTGGTATCTTGAAATAGTTAACTACATTCTTATTTGCTAACCTCAGCAACACCTTTACTCTCAACACACCCCTTTCTTGGCCCCCATGCCTCACTCACAACGATGTACAGTTACCAAGACATGAACCTGGACCAAATGCTATGGAGAGTTGGCTATATTTACCCACCATAGTAGTATAATTCACAATGTTAATGATATTGTATACATAGCCTTATTAATTTCAAATGACATTAATATAAATTGGTAAGCTAATAAGCACCTCTTCATGCTATACATAATCCTGTGAGAATATTAAATCCTATCACTCATCCACAGCACATGTCCCAGTTTCATATCTTGGCAACTGTACCGCCGTGTCTCACCTGGTCAGCGGCTGCCATTTCTGTCATGATTTGCTCACAGAAGTACTTGGTGCGGCCATAGGGGTTGGTGATACCCACGCCTGTCGGATGATTCTCGTCTGTTGGCAAATACTGGGGGGTCCCGTACACCGTAGCTGAGGATGAATACACCAGGTTCTTCACGCCTGCTCCACGCATTACCTGTACCGTAATAATTAACAATTTCAGTATTATGTATTGTATATATGTATTGTATATACTCGGGCACATACCCCAAAGCTGGGGGTGGCCGACTCGAGATAGTTCGAACAGAAACTATAAAATACAAATAAATTAAAAATACAAATTCACACACATCTAGGTCGTCCAGGAGAAGACCCAGAGACCAAGGCCCATTTGGGGTCCCCATCAAAAGACTCCCAGGTCCCAGACCTCCTGGAGAGGTTCCGGTCTCAGCAGGCAGACACGCAGCAGAGCGCACCACAATGCCCACCCACATCACTTCCAGGCATGGCCCTTCATATATATACTGTCTCCCCGGGCCGGGTGCCTGACGGACTATTATTTAGTCCAACTTGCGCCCGACCCCCACTCCCTACGACCGCGTTATTACTCATCTATTCACAATCATTCTCTGTTCATTCCTATTCATCACCACTTACAGTATCTTGCATGTTCTTATGGAATTAGTAATAATTTAATTATGGCTAACAATAGGCAATTTGACTTGCCAATTGAATGTTTATCATTGATTCAAGGTTTAGGATAATATCATATATCTGTAGGCCTACCGTGTCTAAGGAGACCACCAGGGACCGGATTCTGAAAAGGGGCTTACGGAAATTCCTTGACCAAATCAACGAATTTCCCTACACAGCATTTTGAGAAGAGTTAAAGCAGGACTGTTGTGGTTCTGCCAAATGTGTACTGTAAAAGCTGATTTTTTTTTTTAAATATAAATTAATGTTGTGACAATAATGCTACTTTCAGCTTCGGCAAGATAAACTGGCCAGCTCCAGTGGCAAAATAAAATTGCCGATTATTATTATTATTATTATTATTATAAAAAAAAAAAAAATCTTCAAATCTGCAGATGGCAATCTCATCCTTCTTTCAGTAAGTAGTAACTAAGCCCAAAGCAAGTGATCCCGACATTTCACAAATTGGTACCATATCCAAGAGGGCAACATTATAGCATAAACTATACAAAAATGACTTCCAATTAATATAGGTACACAATACAAAATATTACATCGATATAATATCACAATAATACAAAAGATATCTTGTATATTATAATTCTATATATAAGCTGTTTCAGATTATATTACTCCTCCAGAGACTACTAGGACTTTACCACACATACACGTTTTCAAAGCTGTTCAAAGAAATTTGTGTGCTATCACGACTATCACATTTTAACATAAGTATTACACGTGTAATATAAGTTTGTATGAGGTGGAAGACACTACCAACAGTATGTATGTCATTCAAAGTCACCACATTTGACCAAATCAGAAGCACTCAAAGGTGAGCGACACAGAGGTATCCAATTGTGGAATTTATGGAGAACTCAACACCCATTCTATTAAGACTATAAAATGTTCTGCTAACCACTTAAGCAATTACTTCTTTGAATATCCTTTTGAGTAGCACGTTCAAATCCTAACTTCATGTATTTGATCATGCCATCTAATGTCCAATATAAGCCATATCATCACTATAAATCTTCGTTGATTTGCCCTCATTTCCTTCCTACACTAAACCATTATCTCCAGGGGGATTTATTTTTCTCTTGCTGGTACGGATATTTATTATGATATAAAGGGTTTTGTTTATTTATATTCTAATGGACAACAGAGTGTGTTTGGCAAAGGTTAGGTTAGGTTTGGTCATGATTGTTAATTGACAAAATGGTTTAATTGGCCTAGTTTATATTGCCACTAGTTGAAATTATCTCCTGGTTGAGTTGTCCAGGAATCATACACAGCACCCACCTGAAGGGCGAGGGAGACCATCTCATCCAATAGATCTCAACCAGGTTTGCATGTCTTTGCCTACCCATTTCCCCATGTTAATTCCGACTTTCGGGCGCCCCGTAGGACCCGTTAATGACCTAGGGGATCTTTTTTGGTGTTTTTTTCCTTCATTTCTAACCCATTCCAGGTGTTTTCTGGAGAAAAAAAAAATGAAAACCTGCCGGGCCTGGAGTGTACATTTATATTATATTGCCTGGTGCTCAGTGGGATATCTTGAAAGGGGATCTGGAGTGTGTGTGTGTGTTTGTTTGTTTTTATTATTATTTTTTTTTTTAGCTTATAGGGTGCCTAGGAGGAAAACAAATTAATCTAATTATTACCCTTAGAAGTGCTAGTGTGCCGGAGACATTGTTGTGGTAGTACTCCAGAGGCATGGATATACTCTCACCCACCGCCTTCAGGGCAGCGAAGTGTATCACGGCATCGATCTTGTGCTGTTTGGGTACACACCAATATTGATCAATTACCTATATATAAAATAATAGTGATCTTTGATTAAGTGCTAATTATCTCAGAGGAATGCACTACAGTAGTGCTCAGAACTCTTTACGTGACAGTCTGCCCAGTATATCAACCCAGATGGGACGTCACAAATGGCAGCGCAGAGGTTCCTGTTTACTGCTAGGTGAACAGTCATTGGGTGTTGTGAGACTAGTCCATCCAATTCGTCCTGCCCTGGAATCGAACCCGGGTCCTAACGGTTGTAAGTCGATCGTGTTACCAGTGAACCATAGTATACCAAAGGCATCAGTATAAAAGACATACAATAGATGACAGGTCCAGCTATTAAAGGCGAAATGGCACCTAATAAATGAGTTTATGGATTCCACACCATTGTCATATACGAATGTTGAATTTACACTTTTTACAGCTTATTCTGTGTTATTAATATTTTTGTGAAATGACCCAGCCAGGGCTCTAACCCAGGCCAATAGGGCAGCACTCCAAAACCTTAACCACCAATAGTTTAATAAATCAGAATATATACTGTATATATACAGTATATACTCAGGCCCAATCCACACTTTTCCTATTTTTATTTTTTATGTTCTATTTTACTCTATTTTATTATTTTATATATATAATAAATATATACTGTATATATATATATATATATATATATATATATATATATATATATATATATATATATATATATATATATATAAGTAGTTGATATGTCAACACCATTATGACGTCACGGATAGATCAACAATAGCCTAGGATGCAATCATAATTTGATTCCCAGCAAAGTACAATATTGTAATCTGAAATGTATTCCCTACACACTAATGCATTAATTAAACCACGATAACAAGTCTTTCAGAAATATGTAATAGCTCTGTATATTGTTGTGGTCATTGCACCAATGTATGTAAACCTTGACAATGTTATCGGTTGAGCCTTGCCTACCTATTGATACTACTAAATTATTCACTTATTTTTAACTGAGGTAGCTATTGAACGTAAAGTGTAAATCTCTTTAGTATTTACTTAATATATTGTATCTAATCCATTTATGAAAGAAAATAAGAGATTAAATTTGATGTCAGTGGGCCTTTAATCTTCTTGATTACATTAGTTCATGATCAGCTTGCAGAAAATGCCATTACAAATTAACTGCAAGGTTTAATTTGGTTATACTCGATTAAATTTTCACCAGGTAGAAAACTTAATCCCATACAAGTTTATTTAAAGATATTTATTGAAAATATATGGAAGTACTGGGTGACCTAATAAAATATTTCGCTACAAAATCTTCACAATAACTGAGTAATCACGATGGCGGTTTGAAAATATACTGTCAGCTAATAACAAACTATAGATGAAGTGACTGGTTATGTAAAAAGTGGCATTGGATTTAATGGGTGTACATGTACTGTACAATGATACAATACCATCATATAATGGGGAGAGCTAAATTGAGTATAGATTGCGACATGATATATGAGGAGTGACAAGATAAAATAGATAAGACATGGTTGTTGATTTTGTAAAAGTAACCATATTCAGCCTTTGAGTAATTTACAAGTAAATTATTTATTATTATTTGTATTATTATTATTATTATTATTAATTTCGTTATTGTTATTGTTATTATTATTATTATTATTATTATTATTAGGGGTTCGACCCCTACGGGGAACCCCTATTGTAATCATTAAACCCGGTTTTTCATCCAAATTCTTCTTATGCACCGGTTTCGACGCAATAACTCCAGAACCGCTTCTTGGATCGGGATCAAACTTTCACAAGAGGTGCGTTTTTGTATTGGGCAACTTTTGATATGCTAAACATCCGGCATGGCGGCCAAACAGGTCCGTGGCAGCCGATTTCCCGAAAAACTTGACGCCTAAATACCGTCTCTCCCACTCATAGGAAACGACTGGGCTTTGGCATATGGACTCCACTACTAATGCTCCGCAAATGTTATTGAGAAGGTTTTGCTTTTGCACGTGGGTTTTTTTCCGGCAATCTTGAAAAAACCTCGAATTCCACTTAAAATTCCACATCTTGAAAACTACGCCGATGATCAAAGCCATACTTGCGTAGTTGGGTGAGGCTCGCGATTCCGAACGTTTTGATACCAAAAGAATATAAATGGGTGGAATAGTTTGGCCGCAGCATTGAAAACTGTCTATTCTTAAATTACTTTAAAACCGCATTCGCTACCCACACAAAGTTTACCGTCTACAGTCTATAGGCTTCCACGCATCCCCCACTTTTGCTTAATAACATAGTCTCTTTATTATTCAGATCTATTATTTATTTTTTTATTTAACTCTCTCAAAACAGTTCGAGTCCCTACGAATTCCAGCAATTATTTAGCCAACCTACCTATACATACCTACCCTACCAAATAATAATTATAATTCAAATTTATTTTTGGTGAATGACAGAGTATTGGCTAAGGTTTTTAACAATTCCTCCCTTTGCCAAATGCTTTGTTTAATAACAATGATATGGACCTTTAAAGTTTTGGCAATTGCCTGTGTGACTTACCCTGCCCTTCCTTCCTACCTCCCTCCTCCCTCATATCTAGTTATTATTATTATTATTATTATTATTTCTCTTTATTTACATTTTATATTTCTAGCTGACGGTAGATTGTCCTGTTCCCTTCCTGATTACTCAGCTACTACGAAGATTTTGCATCAAAATATGTTGTTAATTATGAAAACTTGGCATTAATATGATACAGACACGTAGTAGTTTAATATTTGCCCATTAACACCTAAAGGTCGGGCTGCTTGGAATTATATGGGCCCCCTGAGCGGGCACTTTCATGAGGTTTCGCCTTTCTCAACTTGTTCTAGCTCTGTGATACAAAAAGTTAAAGAAGGAAAACGTGTGGAAGAATATACCTATTCTGGCCTGTACAGAGACACCAAAACCTTGTTACCAGCTGGTTTACTGTGGCTCTGACAGTGACAACGTCTCGGGACGTTACTCAGAGGGCGCTGAAAGAACGTCTGGAGACTACAACTGCTCTTTAGGAGTTAGGAATCGAGACATCAACTGTTAATAGATTAAAGAGTCCTCCAGGTGAAAATATAGATTACGATTTGAGCGTATATATATATATATATATATATACAGGTATACTTTATATATTATGCATATATTACTAACCTCGTTAAATACACGCGCCAGGCCCTCTTCATCCAGTATAGAAATAAAGTAGAAGCCAGCCAGCGTCTTGCCCGTGATATCCTCCACCCTCTGCAGCGCCGCCGGCAGGATGACAGACTTACCACTCTTCCTCACATCACTCTTCACTTCTCCAGCCCCGTTTTTGGCTTCTTCCACCCCATTCTCTGCCTCTTGATTGAATATGGCGGCGTTGCAACAGTTGTCCACCGCCACGACGCTATACCCAGCCTGCAGGAGCTCCACTACCGTATGTGAACCCACGTACCCCGCTCCCCCAGTCACCAGGATAGTGCGTTGGACCATGTGGGAAGGAGGTATCGTTTTAGCCAAGGATATCCCCTTTGGTTTTAGTTTTGTGTTGCGAAAGTGACGGCATGGTCACGGTGTGAGGGGATTGTACAGAATAGAAAGTGAAATATAATTGATAGGAACGGGGTCAGGATCAGTGTTTGAGGCAAGCTTTATCATTGACAATCCTAGATTTAAAAGTAACCAGAAGTATTGTTTGGTGTCACTCTACTACAATGTTCAAAGGAGGGTTAAAGAAATTGGACTAATACTTTCTAATTTTGTGATCCAATTATTTGAACCTTGAAACCAAATTATGAAGTTTCTGTGATATATGTCAACACCAACCTGTTCAGTACCAGTTCAGTCCTTTTCATTGTATGGTGGTTACTATTAGACAATTTTATTCAGTTTAAGAAGCCCTTCTTAAACTGAATAAAATCAAGTAATTAACAGGCTTCGAATTATCTTAATTAACCATTTTTACTACAACAGATCCTTCTTGAGTTGTACAAAATTGTCTAAATATTGGTAGAATATAATAAAAAAGACGTCGCCGGTACACATGGGGTTAATATCATGTTTAGGAAAACTGAAGGACTTCAGGATACGGGCTGTAAACTACAATATATTGCATTAGCTGACATTGTATAATTGTAGATAACATACCGAAACTGCTTCAAACCTAAACAACTCAGCGAATTGATTGTCCTATAATGGCTTCAAATGCTTCATAACTCTTACTTACATGGTTCAATATGCTGGGTGTTAACCCTTTCAGTGTTCAATAACGCTATTTTTCATTTTATTCTGGCTATCATTAGACAATAATTTGTATTCAATTTAGGAAAGGTTTGCGTGAGTAAAGTGTTAACTGAGATGGATTTGATCCCTTTGATTCCCAGAAATCCTTCCCAACCCAATTGAAATCGCCTAATATTAGCCAGGATAAAATGATGGAATGCGTTGTGGTATACTGAAAGGGTTAAAACAGTAATTTTGATTATGTGCAGTCACATTTAAAAGTCTTTCATAACTCCATAATTGTCACGAAAGCCTACATTTCTAATATCACCACGTATTGTGCTACATGCAATATATCATTCTTGTCTAATTACTATTCTGGTTGCACATTATTCTTCAAATATGTTATACCAGCTTTTTATTGGGGTTGTATTGACTATTTAGGTAGGTTCTTACTCGACTGGGGAAAATGAGACCAACACAAACACAAGACAATAGAGGGTAATATAACACAGAGTACAAGCATAGATTATTCAAATTTGACAGTAACATATGATTCGAGGTACAATGTTACATTAGACATGGATACTGCATACTCTAATTATAGTAAATCCTATATCAAGGCAATGTAAAGATGTTGGGTGGTCACCAGTGTGGTCCAACAAGGATATACGAGCAAATCCAAGATACCTTCGTGAAATGTGTTGAGTAGTTACACCAGTGTCTTACTCCCTCAAGGCAATTTCTCGGTAAATAGTCCCAAGTCTTCCTAATACCAATCCTGCCAGTGCGGTATTGATATCGATCCAACTCTGCTGATGATAAGGTGGGCTGAGATGGTCTTACCACTTTCGTCGCTCTCCTCGGTGGGGCATTTCACGGCTAGAGAGGCAGCTGTGCTTGGAGGAGGGTCTGGGTCGGCTGCGGTAGCCCTTCTGGGAATCCGCGCCACGGCGGTCGTGTGTCTCAGGGCAAGAAGGGCGCGTGGTGTGTTGATATGTATGCACAGTTTGCTCTCCACGATGTCTTGAGTGGTTATCTCTGCTTGGTGCATAGTTATCAGGTGCCATTCTCACAGGTATGTTCTTTCCTGGGGTCGGGAAAAGTGCCTGAGTGATGCAGGCGACCCGAGCGAAGCATGGTGAGGAGTCGCTTGTGCCCTCTTGTCTTGGTGGCGTGGTGGCAGTGGTTGCTGGTGTGTGCAGGGACTCATCTCCTTGGTTTTCCTCCTTGTTGCTTTTCTTCCCTATCTCACTATACCTCACATCTGCTGCGCAAACCTGCTCACTAAGATAATAACTTACTTTTGACCAATCATATGTTTACACATACACACGCACACAACACAAACACACACACACACATCAATATACTCACACACACTCTTAAATACACACATTCACTAGACCTCTGTAAATAAAATAAACTCTCCTCTAATACATTACACCACCTTCTGAATATCTGATTAAAACACTTGCACCTCAACACCTGAGAAATCTATGTATACATAATTTGACTTCAAAATTGAATATACCGTACGAGATACCTCTGCAGCTGAATCACTTGCATACTTGGTAAATATATTTGATTGAGTAACTTGTGTACACTGTGAACAAATCATGGGTATAAAATAGGTATAAACAAGGTATATAAACTGACAGAATATTTTTATGCTTACGTTTACGTAGTAGGACCTGCAGAGGGGCGCTCTCAGGTGGCATAATGTGAGGGGGTTGTGCAGGGTGATTACGGATTAGGAACACTGAAATGCTGGGTGTGAAGGGAATTCATGATCTCCTGAAATATCCCCAGGCTACCTTTAGGATCAACTTTTCCTGGTACCTGGCGCGGGGTACAAACCTCTGAAGGGAATTTAACCCTCCTAAAAACCCACAGGTTTTGAGATGCCTTGGGTGGGGTTCGAACCCTGGTTAGTGACCCAACCATCACCACCAGGCCCGCGCGCTAACCCACTGTACTACCACGGACGTACTAAAAGTATAGCAACCTTAGTCCGATTTTTAAGAACCAGGTGATAGTCTCGTGGTGTTATCACGTGATGAGTTTATTGGACTTACCATCTACGACTATTTTACGCTATACCTGACGTCAACTCGGGTTAGTATTATTGTGGGTGCGGGACATTTTCGAGGGCATTACATTACATCCTTCTTTAACTGGGCTAGTCCCTAGCCTATTTTAAGGTCGTAAGGTATCGTAGCTGTATTACCTCAGCAATCTCAATATTGTTGGTATAGGGTTCGCGTGACGGGTGCTCCACGTAGCTACCTGGTCACGTTCCCTAGCTGCCACCAATGAAATGCCGGGTGTGAAGGGAATTCATGATCTGAAATATCCCCAGGCTACCTTTAGGATCAACTTTTCCTGGTACCTGGCGCGGGGTACGAACCTCTGAAGGGAATTTAACCCTCCTAAAAACCCACAGGTTTTGAGATGCCTTGGGTGGGGTTCGAACCCTGGTTAGTGACCCAACCATCACCACCAGGCCCGCGCGCTAACCCACTGTACTATCACGGACGTACTAAAAGTATAGCAACCTTAGTCCGATTTTTAAGAACCAGGTGATAGTCTCGTGGTGTTATCACGTGATGAGTTTATTGGACTTACCATCTACGACTATTTTACGCTATACCTGACGTCAACTCGGGTTAGTATTATTGTGGGTGCGGGACATTTTCGAGGGCATTACAAACACGATCAGGAGAAGGATTAGGATTAGGGAGATAATGACTGGTGGTCCAAGTTCTAAAGGAATCAAGAGTAGGACTATTGACTATATGAAATAGGAAATGGTTCCACTCTTCGATGCTGCGGGAAAATAAAGAGGGTCTTAATATGTCAGTGCTGGCCTGAATTATATAGGTTGTGGCTGCGTCTCGTAAACTGTATGCACGATGGTGTAAATATACAGTATATACAGTATTTGTCTATTTCTACTAAACTGTTAGTGATTTTATAAACATTTGTTTTCTGTGTATTTGTATTCTTGTTGCAAGTGGGTCTAGTCTAATGTCTTGTTTGAGCAAAATTACAGATGTATATTGTGTCTAATCACGCCTAATCCATCTTGCAGCTTTGTTTTGCATGGCCTCTAGTTTAATGATATTATTATAAGTGTGTGGATCCCAGACAGTGTTGCAATATTCAAAGTGTGGCCGAACAAGTGTTTTGAATTCTAGAATTTTGATATTGCATTCCACTTAGTGAGATTCTTACGCAGAAACCCCAGGGCCTTGATGGTGATATACATCTCTATCCTTGTAAGATGGGTCTATTGACCACCAATATACCTATAAATACCTAATAGGGGGGGTGTGGTGGAGTGGTCTTGCCACTGGACTGGTAATCCAGTGGACCCGGGTTCGAATCCCAATATGTCAATGGGAAGATATTATTGGGATGGAATTTGTGGTGTACCTAGTATCAGTGCATTACCACAGCACACCGAAAATGCCAAAAAAAAAAAATACCCTAATTTTTTCCTGATTGAATAGCATTATATGAATATTCCCATGTTCAAAATATGCTACAGGGGGACAATGCCTAGTGAGTTAATTGCTCAATAGGTGGCGTTCTGAGAGTGAGGGTCCGAGTGTGGGGGATGAGACGGTGAAGCACAGAGGCGGAGCAGCTTCAGAGATGGGGTTGCTTCGAGCCGTTAATGGGTGCTTCGCATGTCTCACTCCCAAGACTGGAACAAAACCTCACGGGCCTCACCGTGTTCAGCGGTGGAGTGTACAGGCTCTCAGCCTATGCCCGAGAAGTAGTTGGAATATAGAATAAAAAAAATAAAAAAAGGGTTGATTATTGTTGACATTTTAATTACTCTTTTCATACCCATTATCATTATCTGATTCACTTAATCGCTCGAATACGTGGCAATATTCTTCTTAATTTGTATCTGGCCCACTTATTCGCCTGATTCATTTTTATATCTGACTCGCACATAATTATACAGTATATGATTCACTTGTATTTTTAATTAACTTATACACCCGACGCACATAGTTTCCAGACACTTCGGCCCCCTGGCGCTTTGGCCCATGTCACATCGGCCCCTAGCGACTCGGACCCTACTAGATCGGCCCCTAGTGATTCAGCTATATTCTCCTCCACTGTCCCCGATCACCTCGGTCAACCTCCCCCGCGGCCCTCTGCCAGTTCAGCCTCTCAGTACACAATCCCCAATTCACTGTGGCCTCTCCAGGTAAGGTATTGGAATAACTATAATTTATATGTACAGTCTTGGTCATAAATAATTGAATACCACCTAACCATTCAAACAAGTATGTAAGCATTAACTATTGATCACATAGGCGTATATCGTACATTATTTTTGTGGCACATGAAGTTTATCAAAATACTTAGTCAGAATATCATAACTGTGCCTCAAATAACGTTCAACATTTCCTGTCCACTATTGTACAAATATGCCTGACTCGCTTAGCCTATTTTACTGACTCATTAGATCACTTGCATTGTTTGTGATCTGACTCATTGTAGTGCCGTGGTCAGGAATACTTGAACACCTCCTAATGCTAATAACAAGACGGTGAGCGCTAAATAGTGAATCTCAGTAATTTAATTTGTGAGGATCAAATAGTTCGCTAGTGTGTTATAATTGTGCTTCCTTAATTAAATTGTCCAGAATGTCCTGTCCACGACTGTACAATCGCCTGCACAAGTAGCTGGTACACTACTCTATGATAAATTTGAGACATAAAACATAATTGAGGGAAACCACTGAACCGGAAATGTGGTTAAAGGGATAATTTATAAATATTCCTGCTGTACACGAATTACTCTACCGAAGTGTATGCCTTACTAAATGTAAGGTATGATTTTTCAGTTAACTCTCAAATTTACATTTATATACACTTAGCCTTAGCTATGAAGTACAATTATATACATTTTTGTGGTTAGTTTTATACAAATTACAAAGTTTGTCATTCAGAGCTTGGCTATTTAACATATAGTTTTTGTTAATAACGTTATCTGAAAATGTCATTCGTAACCTTAATATATATATATATATATATATATATATATATATATATATATATATATATATATATATATATGTCTTAACACATTTGATAGACAGATCAGAAGTGATTACAGACATATCACCTGTTACCTTTCAAACAAGACATTAACCCAGACCCACTTGCAGCAAGAAGATAGATACACACCAAATTATTAACAATTTCGTAGGCATAATTTTTTTTTTTATATACACCCCACAAACATACGATTTACGAGAGGAAGGCATAACCTAAAATATCACTCATAACAGGCAAACACAGCCAAATATAAAGCACTCATTTTCCCGGCAGCATCCATGAGTGGAATCATCTCCCACTTAATTTTGTTAATAATCTCACTTTGATGCCATTAAAACTAGGATCACCAGTCATTATATCCCTAATCTTAATCCTTCTCCAGATCCTGTTCGCACCCCATAATTTCCCTGCATACTGCACGATGGCAGCCCTCTGCGGATACCCCTACGTAAACGTTAACGCTTGGAAAGACATCAAACCATATGCTGACAATTTGACAAATGCATAAAGAACTCCCATGTAAAGGTAAATCACCTGTAAACCTTGATTGACTACTGTCCACACCTGACTACTGTCCACTGATTACCTGAACAAGACTGAAGGGTTGCAGGAGTGATGGGGCGTGAGTGATAATAGATAGTGATGATGATAAAGTATTGAACCTTACCCCCCCCCCCTCTCTCTCTCTCTTCCCCCCTCCCCACCCCCCCCTCTCTCTCTCTCTCTTCCCCCCTCCCGCCCCCTCTCTCTCTCTCTCTTCCCCCCTCCCCCCCTCTCTCTCTCTCTCTCTCTCTCTCTCTCTCTCTCTCTCTCTCTCTCTGTTAGTGTGTAATACCCTACCCCTTGCACTATCATCAGCGAGTGTGTTACGCCTGGCACCATCTCCAACCACAGTATCACACCAACACCATTATTCTCAACCCATCATGCCACACTACCACCACCATTGTCAACCACACTACCACCACTATTGTCAACCACACTACCACCAGCATTGTCAACCACACTACCACCACCTTTGTTAACCACACTACCACCACCATTGTTAACCACACTACCACCACCATTGTCAACCACACTACCACCACCATTGTCAACCAAATTACCACCACCATTGTCAACCACACTACCACCACCATTGTCAACCACACTACCACCACCATTGTCAACCACACTACCACCACCATTGTCAACCAAACTACCACCACCATTGTCAACCAAACTACCACCACCATTGTCAACCAAACTACCACCACCATTGTCAACCAAACAACCACCACCATTGTCAACCACACTACCACCACCATTGTCAACCACACTACCACCACCATTGTCAACCAAACTACCACCACCATTGTCAACCACACTACCACCACCATTGTCAACCAAACTACCACCACCATTGTCAACCACACTACCACACTATCACCACCATTGTTAACCACACTACCACCACCATTGTCAACCAAACTACCACCACCATTGTCAACCACACTACCACAACCATTGTCAACCAAACTACCACCACCATTGTCAACCACACTATCACCACCCATTGTCAACCACCACTACCACACTACCACCACCATTGTCAACCACACTATCACCACCATTGTCAACCACACTACCACACTACCACAACCATTGTCAACCACACTATCACCACCATTGTCAACCACACTATCACCACCATTGTCAACCACACTATCACCACCATTGTCAACCACACTACCACCACCATTGTCAACCACACTATCACCACCATTGTCAACCACACTACCACAACCATTGTCAACCACACTATCACCACCATTGTCAACCACACTACCACCACCATTGTCAACCACACTACCACACTATCACCACCATTGTCAACCACACTACCACACTACCACCACCATTGTCAACCACACTACCGCACTATCACCACCATTGTCAACCACACTACCGCACTATCACCACCATTGTCAACCACACTACCACCACCATTGTCAACCACACTACAACCACCATTGTCAACCACACTACCACCACCATTGTCAACCACACTACCACCACCATTGTCAACCACACTACCACCATTGTCAACCACACTACCACCACCATTGTCAACCACACTACCACCACCATTGTCAACCAAACTACCACCACCATTGTCAACCACACTACCACCACCATTGTCAACCAAACTACCACCACCATTGTCAACCACACTACCACACTATCACCACCATTGTTAACCACACTACCACCACCATTGTCAACCAAACTACCACCACCATTGTCAACCACACTACCACAACCATTGTCAACCAAACTACCACCACCATTGTCAACCACACTATCACCACCATTGTCAACCACACTACCACACTACCACACACCACCATTGTCAACCACACTATCACCACCATTGTCACCACACTACCACACTACCACAACCATTGTCAACCACACTATCACCACCATTGTCAACCACAACTATCACCACCATTGTCAACCACACTATCACCACCATTGTCAACCACACTACCACCACCATTGTCAACCACACTATCACCCACCATTGTCAACCACACTACCACAACCATTGTCAACCACACTATCACCACCATTGTCAACCACACTACCACCACCATTGTCAACCACACTACCACACTATCACCACCATTGTCAACCACACTACCACACTACCACCACCATTGTCAACCACACTACCGCACTATCACCCCCATTGTCAACCACACTACCGCACTATCACCACCATTGTCAACCACACTACCACCACCATTGTCAACCACACTACAACCACCATTGTCAACCACACTACCACCACCATTGTCAACCACACTACCACCACCATTGTCAACCACACTACCACCATTGTCAACCACACTACCACCACCATTGTCAACCACACTACCACCATTGTCAACCACACTACCACCACCATTGTCAACCACACTACCACCAACATTGTCAACCACACTACCACCATCATTGTCAACCACACTACCACCACCATTGTCAACCATTGCATCACACTTCTACCACCATTCTCTATCAATATGCCTCCCTAAAAATAACATTTATATAAACATACAGTATATATATACAGTATATATATATATATATATATATATATATATATATATATATATATATATATATATATATATATATGTATTGAGTATTGTTCACATGTGTGGGGAGGTTCCTCTCACACCGCTCTCCTAGACAAAGTTGAAAGGAAGGCCTTTCGTATCATTAACTCCCGTCCACTCACCAACTCTCTGCAATCTCTCTCTCTCCGCCGCAATGTTGCATCTCTCTCGCTATTCTATCGCTACTATAATAATCAGTGTTCCTCAGAGCTATCCCAGTGCATACCACCTCCTTTACGTAGGGCACGTGGTACCCGTCTTGCAACTCAATCCCACCCCTACTCTGTGCAACTCTCCAACCCAAGAGTGAAACGTTACTCTCAAACTTTCTTCTACTCAACAGCTGAGCTCTGGAACTCTCTCCCAGAATCAGTCTTTCCCTCTTCCTATGACTTAAATTGCTTCCAACTCCGTGTGTCCAGGCATTTTGGCTCGAACGTCCCTTGATTTTGGCCCTGTCACTCTTTCAACTATGGGGAGAGGCACTCGCTGTAGGCAGTTATGCCTTTTGCCTCCCTCAATCACATAGAAAAAAAAAATATATATATATATATATATATATTGTTTGTGTATGTGTGTGTGTAATAATAAACAATTAAATTATAATGAACGGTTTATTGATAATAAATATAAAGAGGAAAGATTTACTCCATAACATAAATTATAGGTTTGACTCCTGTAAGGAGATAAAGAAAACCTAATATTTAGTAGTGGCCCCGTAATCATTGACGAACATGCCTATTACATAAGGCATCCTCTTCAAACACTAATCCGCCGTAGTTTGAATCTACCGCGCAGAGCATTTAAAAACTGAGGAGCCTTCATCATGAGCGCATGCGACCTCACTCATGGCTTCAGTCATTATGAATTGGGTTCTCACTACGAAAAAACTTCGTAAAAAATAAAAACAAAAAGAAAATAAGAATAACTATCTAATAAGCTTTCCATCATATCGTGGATGTACTTGTGTGGATTTCTGACCAGACGCTGATTCAGGCGTCATTCCTCCTTCACTGACATATCAAGTAAACCAAAATCCTTAATACATCAACGAATGGGAAGGGGACGGTCGGGAGGGCCCCCAGTCGTCAATGATTACGGGGCCACTACTAAATATTAGGTTTTCTTTATCTCCTTACAGGAGTCAAACCTATAATTTATTAGTGGCCCCCTCCATCATTGACGAACATGCCTGATTTCTAAGACTGGAGGGGGACATTCGTAATCATATCATAACTCTAGAAAAGCAGATAATAAAAACAACCACATAGTATTCTTACTTTTGAAAATATATTTAAATATGGCGTAGACCAAAATATACAAGAAAAAGGGGTTCAGGCAGGTGCGTGCTTCAAAGAAGCCTGCCTGACAAAAATGGGTAACCCTAAAGATTCTGAACACAGATCTGTAGTTACAAAGGCACCCCACTCAACGAGTGGTGACAAAAATAACAAGTTATAAGTTTATATGTGCACATAATAAACCCCAAAATAATCGTGGAGAGAATTTACAAAGGATCTCCACTGTTCTAATATTAGACTGCTTTCGCAGCTAAAACTACTATAACAACTCCGTTGCTTTGTACCAACATTGTACTAGCACAATTTCTCACCGAGAAATTTTCATATAACAATAACCTTAGATTATATCACAGCTCTCATGCTCCGGCGGGGTCTAGGGTGTCCCATGTCAACTGACTGCACCCCCCCCCCCCCTTCTCGTGAAAATAAACACAAGTGACTGCATGGCCACCTAGACCCTCTGCCTTAAAGCTATACATGGTAAGGAAGGTTTGTCTAGAGCAACTGATAAGTATCTAGACAAAAAACGTATGATTAGACGCCCACAACTGAGTGGACGCGATATCTTCTACTGAAACATTTTTCAGGAAACGTAAAGAGGCCGCCCATTTGCGTAAATCGTGGGCCCTACCCACAACGCCGGGATTACTCTCTTTAATGACTTCGACCAGAAGAGAGGCTAATCGTCGTTTAAGTAAGCGTTTACCCGTACTTGCTACCCATAAAGCACCTTGGGGGTTAAGAGGAGCTACTCTCAAATATTTGGTTAGAGCTTGCACTGGACATAGATTATGATGCACCTTTCCCCTTTTTAACGCCGGCACCGTGAACTCAGAAAACACGTGTGCACTGTGCTCATTCTTGGCTACAAACCTGGGGAAGGTGCAATGTAAATACATTCATTAAGTCTGCCAAACCTAAGGCAATTAGGTGTGTTGCTCATCGCCGCCAGCTCAGACACTCTGTTCCCGGTGGCCAAAGCCATAAGGAAAACCGCCTTTTTTAATAGTAATGCAAAGTCTGCAGTATTTTGGTACAGACGAGAGTGAAGTAAAGACAAAGCTTTGTCGAGAGACCAAGTAGGCATGAGCTGCCGGGGAGGAGGGCGAAGTTTAAAACAAGCTCTACAAAACCTGTTTCCTCCGCCATCGGTATGGAGAGACCTGTAAGGTCTAAAAGGGCACTCTAATCGCAGTTAAGTGATTTTTTAATGTTACCACAGATAAATGTTTCTGCTCAAACAGATAATTTAAATAATTGAAAACTAAAGCCACTGACGGCACATTCTGTTCCGTTCTGATGATCCAGGAAGTAAAGGCTTACCAATGTGAGTGATACTGTCGTTTCGTAGACTGAGTATATTGATTGATTAATTTATTGGTCACATCTCTACCGTATGGTGCTAGCCACTTGGCCTCCTGAATATCCATAATGCAAAAGTCAGCGAGGTCGCTAGGTTGCCAATCGTGTCTAAGTGGAAATACCCGACCGGGAGCGATACCGGGTCCGGGCACCACGTTTTCAATTGCTGGTACCACAACTGCGCCGGCCACAGGGGCGCAATTAGCGAGACTAAGCCTCGATAATCTCGTAGTTTGTTCACTACGTGGCACATTAGTGACGCATCTGGCGGCGGAAACAGATAGATGGAGCTCCATCTGTTCCAGTCTGTCACTAGGGCGTCTGGCCCCCCTGCCGGCGTTTTCGCCCGGTGGGTGAGGTATAGAGGGAGTTTGTGAGTCTCCTCGGATGCAAATAGATCCACTTGTGGATGGGAGAGCTCTGCAATCATTAGGTTGAAAATGGGTTGCTTGAGCTCCCATTCTACTGTCGTGCTCTGTCTCCGGGACAGAGCGTCTGCCCAGACGTTCGCTACGCCTGGGAGATAAGATGCGTGAAGGTAAATGTCTAGTCTGTTGGCGAGAGTAAAAATCTCTTCCGACACGTTTAGCTTGACCTCGTTGATCCTTGTTTCTGAATACAGTGAACTGCATTCAGATTGTCCATTCTGAAGGCCACCGACTTGCCCCGTAGCGCCGGACCGTGAGCCTGAAGGAAATACAAGGGGACTAGTAATTCTTTGTCATTGATGTGAGAGATTTCTAAGTGGGACCAAAGCCCCTGTCCCTGGTGCCCCTGATTTGACTGAAATCCCCACCCTATTGTGCCTGACGCATCCGTGTCTACCCATACCGTTGGTGGAGGAGAGGTCCATGACATTATTGAGTGCAACGTTTCCCTCTTTGCCCAGACCGCTAGTAAGGTGTGGATTAATTTCGGGATGGGCCATAATTTTCCCGCCGGTAAGAGCGGGAAATATTTGTTGCCTTCCAATATTAATCGTTTTACTTTCAACCGGCCCAACTTGACAGTTAGTTGAATCCAGTTGAGAGAGCCTACCAGAGACTCCCAGACCCTCCGCGTCGTAGTCAGACTGTGAAGAAACATGAACAGTTTCCTGCGAAACCTGTTGCGATTGTCCACACTCTGACTCAGAGTGAGAGCGGGCCGTGTCCCAGACCAGCCCTATCCACTGAATTACTCGTGAGGGAACAAGGTTTGACTTTACCAGATTTACCTTGAAGCCTAGAGTTTTGACATGATTTAAAATAATATTGACATGTTTGACGCATAATTGTTGTGTCTCTGCCACCACCAGCCAGTCGTCTAGGTACCACAACACTCTGATCCCCTGTTTTAACAATGGCATCAGGGCTTGCCTGACTAATTTCGTGAATAATCGAGGTGCTAGGTTCAAACCGAACGGCATCCTTTGAAAAACAAAATTTTGGTGCCTGATCCGTAAGGCCAAAAACCTTTGAAATCTTTTGTTGACCGAGACGTGCCAATAGGCGTCTGTCAGGTCTAGTGAACACATCCAACCTCCCGGCGGAAGTGTTAGCCTGATTTGGTGAACTGTTAACATTCTGAAAGATTCGTTGTGAATGTGAAGGTTCAGATAAGACAGGTCTACGACCGGCCTCATCTGAACACTGTCCCTTTTTGGAACCAAAAATAGTTTGGACGTGAATACAGGGTAATTTGGGGGGACCGGGATGATGACATTCTTGGCAATCATTTCCTGGACCAGTGACTCCACCTCTAAAGAAACAAAATTCGCCGTTGTCGGCTGACGTAAGCGAGGTCGCCGGAGCCACTGCCAAGTGATGCCTTTGCGAGCCACCATCCGTGCCCAAGTGTTTAATGGCCATGCTTGGTGACACGTTCGGAACGACCCAGTTAGCAGACAAGGGTTCGCCGGCTGTACTACCCTCGGGTCCTCCGGCCTTAAGGTTGGCCCCGGGAGTGAGAGAGACTTTAGTTTTTTTTTATGGTGGGGTTGGTGGTGCTGGACGCTTTGCCGGCTGGCTGGTGTTGGCCGAAGACTGGCCCTGACCTGGCTTATGCTGGCCGCGTCCTCTCTGACCTGAAAACCTACTCTGTCTATGCCTGTACTGACCTTGGGGGAGTGGGAGGACTTAGGCAGAAGAAAGGGCTTAGATCCCCCTGGCTGAGCTTTTGCGGTTGGCCTGGGGTTGGGGGAGTTAAATGCAGGTTTCCTAGAAGGGGGGGGGCTGTGCTTAACGGCCTGGGCCATATTGAACACCGTTCGCCACACTTCAGGGGACATTAAAGAGGGAGTAAGCACTGGTGACATGATCACCTGATTCGCAATGCGATCAGGTAGCTTGCGAAATAAAGGACATTCTGAGATCTTGTCTTGCTCGTACCGCCTCAAGTAAGGCGGTGCGTATGTCACCAAGGATTGGATCGACGACTGGAGGAGCAGTCGCCGGGATAATTCAACCGATCTTCTGGCATCCGCGTCTGCGATTGCCTGAGTGGACCGCAGTAAAGACTTAGCCACCTGTTGAGACACTATGTACTGAGAGAACAGGCGAAATGCCCTTTCCCCCTTAGCCTAAATTCTCTGTCTAGGTGAGTAGGGGTAGGGGTAGTGAAAGGGTCTTTTAGCTCACAAAGATTAATCTTAGGGGCAGCTAGGAAAGAAAACAAAGCTGACGGGACTCCGCCGGCAGAACCTACCGGCATGGAGAACCACGAATGTGTATCCTGAGGGATCTGGGTGGGAAGATTTAGAAGTAAATGTGGTTGCAAAGTTTTGAGCCTCTACCTCCCAATCCACCCAAGGTCCTGGACCCAACTGCCCCACCTTCAAAACTGGATTAGCTGCTTCGTCTGTGACGGTCTGTAAATCAAGTTCAGGAGTGAGAGCTGACAGAGTCTTAATATCATTAAACCCGTCCAGCTTAGACCAGTCTGAAAATAGTTTTCGAAGCTGAGGCAGGGGGTAAAGCTGGCTTAGAAGCATACACAAAATAGTCTTGGTGATAATAACTAGGTATAGCCTTGATGTTTACGTCCAATACATTTCCCAAATTATCCAGGGCCCTTAATTTCTTTGACTTATTGCCCTGGATGACCCACTCACGCGGTACCGGGAGTTCCCCTGACAAAGTAGGTTGGGCGAGCTCTGGGTTAGTGGGGGTCAAAAGGACCCATGACTCGTCTGGTCCATAAAGCAAGGGCATAGCCACTTTTCTGAGAGGCGCCTTATCTAAAGGGGGTGGATTGACATCCGTGATGACCCTGACATTTGAAGTTGTCAATGCCGCCGTAGCAGGCTTAGTAACCCCTGATGGTGACAGAGTGGGGGGGTTAGGGGTCTTTGATTAAGCAATTGACGTCATCAGAGGCCGTACCGTAGAACTTGTCGTGGGAGCCCCCAAGTCCATTGTGGGGTTTTCCTGTTGTTGGCCAAAAAATTTAGATAAAGCATCAGTAAGTAGCCCATTAATTTCTTGTGCAGTAACATATTGGTTAGAAGATGAACTTACAGGTGAATCATTAATATTGTGCGCGGCGTGTAAGCCTGACTGACTCTTGCCCTTCCATCTCCGAAATTACTGAGACCTCGTCTTTCTCCTCCTGATCCTCCTGAGAAGATCCCGCCGAAGCTGGGGTACCTTGTTGCCCACGATAAGTCAGGAATAGAGGATGGGAATCGCCGTGTCCCTGTGGCCTCAGCTACTGTGTGACTCGTTTGAGTCGGACGTGGGTGGTCAGACCCTGGCTGAGCAAACCGCCAAACACCGAGGCCTTGGCCTACACTCTCTTGGGAGTCTGAAACATTCTCAATTATTGATCCCCCTGAACTTTCCAATTCCAGGGTTAAAATATTAATAGGTAACTCCTCTTTAGGGACAGGCACCGCACTGGACCCTTGAGACCCAACACAAACTTTGTCTGGGGTAGAGGTACGAAGAGAGAGGCACTAGAAGTTGGTGAATGTGGCGAGGACTTTCGTTTCTGGGATTCCTTTTTGGAGGATTTATGGCTACGGTGTGACCGAGAACTACTCCTAGATTTGGAGGAGTCATCGCCTGTGACCACTGGTGGAACGGTCCGTCCTACTCTTCTTACTCGCTGGTGAAGAGGCAAGACTAGAAGACTGGCCTCTGAGAGGTGACCTAGACCGAGATCTCGCCCGAGACGTGGACGCCGGGGGTGTAGGCTCTCTTGGACGTTTTGGTGTAGTAGCCGAAGATACAGAACCCTGACCAGTCTCCGCCGGCTTAATACTTGTGACTCTAGAGGAACGTTTAGGGGGAGGGTGTTCAAATAGCAATCTATCCCAAAGAGGGACGTTGTCACATTGAAGTGATTTATGCGCAACAATCGTAGTGTAGGCTGCCATTTGTTGCCGTACTTCTCTTAAAGCTACTGCTGCGTTCTTATCATTGTCGCAAAGGACCTTGACAGCTAATTGGGAGCAAAAAGAACAATTACACATAACCCAGAGACCCCTTGAATGGTCTAGACATTTAACACACCTTATGCAAAGGGTATGCGCAAAAATAGGGATACCGGCACAAGCAGGGGTAGTGCATAAAGCAAAGACTGGGGCTGAGGTAGCCATGACAGAGACTGGTGGGGAAAACTACCGCCGGGTCTGTATTGGTCCGCCGGAGCCCAGCTCTGGAAAAAAAGAAAATTTCCAGGAATTAATGTTCATAAGGTTAACCCAACATGTTCGCATACAAGTGTTAATAACCCACCGGATAACGAGATGTCATGACACAACGATCACAGCTCGCTACGCAGCGGGGTTCAGAATATCTAAACAAATCTTTTGACGAAAGTGAAGAATACCCTCTGACACATGAATTGTCCAGCATGGCGATTATAGTCTTTCTGGTGGTGACTGTCTTAAGATTCATTTTTTGGAACAAAAACAACCCCCCATAAAGACGCCGGCCCTTGAAATATTTTAGTAGAATAACACAGGGCAGGCTGACACGAGATCTGATTTCTAACGAATTGTCACAAAAAGATCGCCGTAAGGTTGAAGGCGGCGATACCTAATTGTATCACTAAATTACGTGGTTACCTCGAAATTGAATTTTAAATTCCTTATTTCCTCCACCTAGGAGCACCCCCGGGTGTGAAAACGATGTTAACCCTAATTGAACCTTCAATCGCCGTAAGTATAAAGGCGGCGATACATATAGTATCACTTAAAATGGATTGGTTAATGAACTAATGACTTAGTTGTTCATCCTTTCACTGAGGATTAATGTGCAGGATTTCTTTGTTTTGTTTGAGGAAGTTGCTGGAGGTATGAAGTGGACAAGAGATCAATGGCCTTTTATGTTACAAACTGTTTTGACAGGGCAGGCTCGAGCCACGTATTTGTCAGAAGTAGCAGAAGTTAGGCAGGATTATGACAATCTCAAAGAAGCTATCCTAAAAACCTATCAATTGCAGCCTGAGGCTTACAGGCAATCTTTCCGTAAAAACCAGAAGAAAGTAGAAGAAACCCATAAGGTATTTGCCAGGACCATGACTAAAACTTTCAATCATTGGGTCAAGAGTAAGAAAGTCACAAGCTACAACGATCTGAAGGAGTTGGTCCTGTTAGAAAATTTCCTATGGAAAATTGATTCTTCTGTATCCTATCATTTAACACCTTACGAGCGGCCTATGCGGTTTATTTATATGTACCGCACAGCGGGGTGTTTTTAGCCAAAATAGGGCTGTTTACGTGATCATTTTCATGCCTAAATAAGACCCAGAACGTAAAACAAGTACCTATCCCTGAAAGGGCATAAACAGAGCTTTCGAATGACACCATAACGATCCTTGTATGATGGATAGTTTTCTTGCAATAACCGTGCAACGCGAGTGCAAAAAGCAGGTAATTCGGTAGTTTCGGTACATAATTGAGTATGTAGCGAGTGAGAGAGGGAGGAGGGAGCTGAGATTTGTGTCAGTAGGTTCGCCGCGGTGGTCTGGAGCAGTCATACGCTCGCTAGTCTCCTGCCCCCACTTGTCTCTCTCTCTCAGCCACATTACGTGCTGAAATTGCCACTCGACCTATGTCGAGCGCCGCCACATAGTCCAGCTTTATTTAACTCGACTTATGTTGCTCGCCGCTAATTAAGGGTTAAAGGGGAAAAAGGTAGATTGTCTTGCCGACGCCGCTGACATGGCTGACACATACGTGCTCAACAACAAATTTCGTGGAAAGAAGCCCTACGATTATTCTAGTTCTAATTTTAAGTATCCCAATCACAAATCTGACAGACCCAGTCACAAACTTGTAACGTCTTCCCCAGCTAGCCAAAATAGAAATGTTCCCCCAACTAAAAATGCGACTCAGGGCAATGGTAACAGAGGTGGGCCCCAAACTAATAGTAATGCTCAAAGAGGGAACTTCCCGTATCCTAAAGTATGTACTTTGTGGCAAGAGAGGCCACCTAGCTTATCAGTGGGCCAAGGAGAGAACCGAGAGATCGGGGCAGACAGTTGCAGCCGTATCTCAAACTCCATATGTGCCTGTAATGCAGGACTCCGACAGAAGGTACCTAGCACCAAAAGTTCCTTTAATGCAGGACTCTCGACAGAAGGAGTACCTAGCAGCTAACGTAAACCATCTAGACAGGGGTGTAGTAGCATGTGTGGTGCAACCCACTAGGTTAAGCCAATAATAATTTCACCATCAGTGCAGGACAGTTACCGTCCCTTTATTTCATCTGGCAACGTGAGATTAAATGGTTGCATGCATGAGGTAAAATTCTGAGAGACACAGGTTCTACTAGCACCCTCATGGTGAATCCTTACACTGAGTGCCCACCTGGCGAACCAGTTGTAATGAGAGGTGCTGGAGGCCAGTTTTATGCATACTTGGTAAAAGGCGAAATTGAATGTGAGTTACTACAGGGTGAGGCCACCATAGCTTTGTGTAGGTCCCAAGATATCCCTGTGCCTGGGGTAACTCTCCTTTTGGGGAATGATGTAGCAGGTGAGAAGGTCCGACCAGACCCATTTTGTCACTTTCCCTGTTAACGAGCCACTAACCGGTGAGCTCGAAAGGAGATGCCAACTGTTTTCCCTGTGTTGCTGTCACACGTTCAATGTCTCAAGTAGCAGTTCCCTCAGACAGAAATGTACCGAATGTAAGAGTTGATGAAAGGGATGAGAGTGTGAATGATGCTCCAACTGTGCCTGATGATGTGACTGAGGTGGATTTATCTGACACCTTTATGGCTCATCTTGACCCTAACGATGACCATGAAACCCCTCCAAATTGTCCTAGCGGCCTGGTAGAGCTACAGAGAGATGATAGTGAATGCAAGGAGTTAGCTGCCAGGTCCGTGAGTGAAGAGGAATGTGAGAAGGAGGGTGGTGAATGTTTCTACCTCAAAGGAGGAGTATTGTGGCGAAGATGGAGACCGCCACACAGACCAATCGATGACGGGGCTTGGGACATCCATCAAGTAGTAGTCCCCAAACCTTGTCGTAGAGATATAATGGAAATGGCACATTGTATACCATTGGCAGGACACCTAGGTGTGAGAAAAACTCTAGACAGAATCAGATCCCACTTTTACTGGCCAGGAATGCGTGCAGATGTAGTGGAGTGTTGTAGAGTGTGTCACACTTGCCAGATGACAGGAAAACCCAATCAGAAGGTGCCTGTACATCCTCTGGTGCCCTTGCCCGTTTTCGAGAATCCTTTTACTCGGGTGGTAGTGGACATTGTAGGCCCATTGCCTAAGACTTCCCAAGGTAACCTTTATTTATTAACTATCATGGACATGGCAACTCGCTACCCAGAGGCTATACCCTTAAGGACTACCTCTGCTCCAACTGTTATCAAGGAACTGCTCAAATTTTTCACCAGAATGGGTTTCCCCCATGAGGTGCAAAGTGATCAAGGAACTAATTTTACCTCTAACATTTTCCAGCAGTCCCTGAAGGAGTTGGGTATCGAGCATGTAAAGTCTAGCACCTACCACCCAGAGAGTCAAGGGGTTCTCGAACGATATCATCAGACATTAAAGGGAATGTTACGTAAGTATTGTACAGAGACCGGAGTTGAGTGGGATAAGGGGGTACCTTTTCTTTTATTTGCTACTCGTGAGGTTCCAACTGAATCCCTGGGTTTTTCCCCTAATGAGCTAGTTTTCGGTCACCAGGTAAGAGGTCCTTTGCAACTATTGCAGGATAGCCTAGTTGGCCAGGAGGGGAACCAAAAACCTCCTCAAGTATGTTTCAGATTTCAAAACCCGGCTGAGATCCTCATGTGAGTTTGCCGCTCAAAACTTGACTGTGGCTAAAAGCTCCATGAAGAAATGGTATGACAGAAAAGCCCGTGAGAGGGAGTTTAAGCCCGGTGATGAGGTTTTGGTCCTGCTCCCCCTTTTTGGCCAACCTTTATCTGCCAAGTTCAGGGGCCCATATAAGATCATTCGGAGGGTGAGCATTACCGATTATCTAGTAACTACCCCAGACAGGAGAAAGCCCACGCAAGTATTCCATATAAATATGTTGAAGCCCTACCATAGGTCCCCTGATTCCTCTCCTCCAGATTCTCCCACTGTGGCAGTGAATGTCAGGACCTGTGGGCAGCCTGGTGCGGACAAAGTCTTCAGTTCTCTTACTGATCCGCAACAGACTGTTCCAGAGCCTGAAGGTATCCATGCAGACTTTGACTTGTCATGTAGCCTATCCAACTTTCAGTATAATTCAGTGGCTTTGAGGGAATTACCATCTAAACTATGTCATCTTCCCTCTGATCAAGCGAACCATCTAATCTCTGTTTTATCTCAGTCTCCCAATGTGTTCCGTGATACTCCAGGGCTCACTTCTTTGGCCGTGCACGACATCGACGTAGGGGATGCAACTCCCATTAAACTATCCCCCTACCGTGTCTCGCCACAACGCAGGAGTATACTGCAGGTCGAGCTTGACTTTATGATTTCTAATGAACTGATCACTAGGGCCTTCAGCCAGTGGAGTAGTCCGGTCATACTTGTGCCGAAGCCAGACGGGAGCCATGGGTTTTGTAGGGACTATAGGCAAGTCAATGCTGTCACAAAGAATGATACCTACCCACTGCCACGGATCAAAGATTGCATTTACCGGGTTGGCCTCATACAGCAGTAAGTTTAATTTAATGAGAGGATTTTGGCAATTAGCTCTCCCTTGTAGCGAGGTAAATATCATGCTTTTGTAGTGCGCTTTCAAGCCTTCAGCTGTGAGATGCCTTGCAGTTCGAATAAACGCTCCAGCTACGTTCCGGCTATGTTCTGATGTGGTACCTGGAGACGTTGCCTACTTTGGGTGATATCCTTATTATATCCTCATTCTAATCTTGCTGTTGCCAATCTGGTGGTGAATCTATTTTATGTATTATGTTTATTATTATGTACTATACTCCTTAAACTCTTTTCTAGGGGGGAGGTCTGACATACGGAGCCCTGTATGTTAATTTAAGAGTTAGAATTAGAGTTCAAGGAGCCAAACTACCCAAGTGGTGAAGCAGACTAGCGAGCGAACGAGCGAGTGGGCAAACCATCTCGCCCCATACCAGCTCGCCCCATACCTCGATGACCGATGCTATGACGTATGATCGACGCCAGGAGCTGTGAGTGGACGACACACCTGTTATGTGATTCGAGGAGCTATGATTGGAGCTGGCACCACCCGCCGCCTCCTGATTCGTTCCTACACCATCATTGTTTGGTATATAAGACCCGAGTTGTGGGCATTCAAATCAGTCTCATTTGGAGTTGGGGAAGGTGAACTTGCAGCTGGAGGAAGACGGGGTGAAGTATTATAATGGGATTGTGACTGTCAATCAGATTATATAAATGTGTGTTAAGTGTGTTCGGTGTAAACACTTACGTTATGTTGGTTAGTGAGATATGTGATTGGGAATTAACATGATGTGTTTAACTATTTGATTGGGAATTAACGTGAACACTACTATTATGTGTTTAACTATTTAATTGGGAATTAACGTGAACGCTACTATTACGTGTTTAACGATTTAATTGCGAATTAACGTGAACACTACTATTATGTGTTTAACTATTTAATTGGGAATTAACGTGAACACTACTATTATGTGTTTAACTATTTGATTGCGAATTAACGTTAACGCTACTATTTATGTACTTAACTATTTGATTGGGAATTAACGTTAACGCTATTATTATGTACTTAACTATTTTAGTTGACTAACTTGTGGACTAAAGCAACTCTTTAAGTAATTGGGTTATGATGAAAGTAATACTATTGTTTTATATTAATACTTACGAGTTCTTTCATTTTCTTTGAATTAAGCTTACATTGCTTAATGGTGCTTAGTACGGTGATGCTATTGTCTCGTATTAGTAATATCGCCTTAGACTAACATGGCTGTGTTAATATTACTTATAGTGATTTCCTAAGCTGAAGAAAATTTTTTGCTTCAAAATATTATATTTTGCTTTTCATATTATTTGAGTGAGACCTGAATCGAATCTATGAAGCGATCCTGTAACTTTATTTACTCATAATCAAACCTCAATGTTACGTGGTTAAGAAATACATTTAACTAATTATTAAATATATATCTAACTTTTTATGTGACTTTGATATAAACCCTGATGATAATAATAATATAATACTATTAACGTAAGACAAGAACCAAGAATAATTAAATTAAATATAAATAAAAGGACATATAAGAAAACTATCTATTCATTTCAAAAAAGGGTAAGAGACGGAAATATTCTTACTTTAATATTTATCTTTCAAGACTTTTATAAAATTAATAGTCCTTCTTTAGCTATAACTTATTCGGTTCATGACCATAGCCTACCAAGCTTCGGTTAAATAATAATTCTTTATAAATACTACATGACTTTAATTAGTTTCAGTATTTTTCATAATTAAAGAGTATCAGTCAATAAAGGATACTAAGTCCTAAGATCCAAAAGGAAAGGAAGAAACAACAGGAAATTATTTTATTAGATTTTACTTTTGTTTTGCCTTCAGCTGACTGATACCTTAATATATATCTCTGTGCTATCTAGATTCATCAAGTTAACCACTTGAGGACTAAGGTACGTAACACAGTATATACAAAATAGTCCTGGTGATAATAGTTAGGAATGGCCTTAACATTAACATCTAGTAGATTCCCCAAAGTATCCAAGGCCCGTAATTTTTTAGATTTATTGCCTTGGATTACCCACTCTTGTGGCACTGGAAGTTCCCCTGACAAGGTAGGTTGAGCGACCTCTGGTTTAGTGGGGATCAATTGTACCCATGACTCATCGGGACCGTACAATAGGGGCATTGCTACCTTTCTTATTGGTGCTTTATCTAAAGGGGGCGGATTGACATCTGTTATAACCCTTACATTAGAAGTAGTCAGTGCCGCCGAAGCAGGCCTAGTGACCACAGATGGTGATATAGAGGGAGGGTGAGGAATCTTAGTCAAAGCAATGGAAGTCATCAGAATCCGAACATTAGAACTTGTCATGGAAGCTCCCAGGTCCACTGTAGGAGTCTCCGGCTGTTGGCCAAAAAATGTAGTTAGAGCATTAACCAGTAACCCATCTATTTCCTCCGCCGTGACAAATTTATTCGATGATGAACTCAAAGGTGAATCATTCCGATCCTGTGCGTCGTCTAAAACTGAACCCGACTCTTGCACTTCCATGTCCGAGATAATAGATACTTCGTCTTTGTCATCTGGCTCCCCGTGAGAGGATTCCGCCGAAGCCGGAGTCCCGTCGTGTTGCCAAGACAAGTCTGGAATGGATGATGGGATCGCCACGTCCCGGTGGACATCAGCCACTGTTTGTGTATCTTGAGCCAGACGTGGGTTTTCAGTCCCTGGTTGAGAATACCGCCATACACCTAGGCCTTGGCCTGCACTCCCTTGGGAGTCTGATACACTCTCAATAGGACGATCACTGTCCACCGAACTCTCCAATTCTAAGGTTAGAATACTAATTGGCAAACTATCTTTGGTTGCTGACACTACACTAGCCTCATCCGATTGAATACTAGCTTTGTCGGGGGTAGAGGTATGATGAGAGGCACTAGACTCCGGTGAACGCCGGGAGGCCTTTTGATCATGTGAGTCTTTTCTAGAAGATTTATGGAAACGGTGCGACCTAGAACTTCCTTTGGACTTTGACGATTTCTCGCTATAACCACTGGTGGACCCCTCTGTCTTGCTCTTCTTACTCGCCGGCGAAGACGAGAGACTAGGCGGCTGCTGCCGAAGAGGGGACCTGGACCTGGATCGCGCCCGTGACGCCGCCACCGGGGGCGTAGGTTCTCGCTGTCTCTTAGATGTGCTTGGGGCTGGAGAAAGTGTAAGACCCTGTCTAGTCTCTGCCGACCTTCGTACAGTTACTCTAGAGGGACGTTTAATGGGGGGGTGCTCAATTAGTAACTTATCCCAAAGAGGGACGTTATCGCATTGAAGTGACTTATGAGCCACGGTAGTAGTATAAGTGGTCATCTGCTGCCTTACCTCACGTAAAGCGACCGCTGCGGTCTTATCATTGTCTTGAAGCACTTTATGGCTTAATTGAGAGCAAAAGGTACAGTTCCTCATAACCCACAGACCCCTTGAGCGGTCGAGACATTTAACACATTTAATGCAAAGGGTGTGTGCAAAAATAGGGATACCTGAACAGGTGGGCGTAATGCACAAAGCAAAGACAGGGGCAAAGGTAGCCATGACAGAGACTGGTGGGAAACTTACTCCAGGTTCTGTATAGGCCCGCCGGGACCCAGCTCTGGAAAAAAAGAAAATTTCCAGGAATTAATGCTCATAAGGTTAACCCAACATGTTCGCACACAAGTGTTAAATAACCCGCCGGGTAACGAGACGCAATACTCAACGACTACAGCTCGCTACGCGGTGGGGTTCCTAAGTAAAAGATTTCAGAATATCTTAACTTGTCCAAAAGATTTATGAATACCCTCTGACATAATATAAAGACCAGCATGGCGTTTATAACTGATTTAGTCTTTCCGGTGGTGTTTGTTTCAAGATTCAATGTTGGAAAAAAAAAACTAAAAAGACGCCGGCCCCCGAATTATCTCACAGATCAAAAACTGGGAAGCCTGACAAATATACGAGATCTGACTTCTCCCGAAGTGTCTTTTAGATCGCCGTATGTTGAAGGCGGCGATACAAAACGTATCCCTCAATTGTCTGGTTAACCCTTAATTAGCGGCTCACCACATAAGTCGAGTTAAATAAAGCTGGACTATGTGGCGGCGCTCGACATAACTCGAGTGGCAATTTCAGCACGTAATGTTGCTGAGAGAGAGAGACAAGTGGTGGCAGGAGAGTAGCGAGCGTATGACTGCTCCAGACCACCGCGGCGAACCTACTGACACGAATCTCACCTCCCTCCTACCTCTCTCACTCGCTATATAAGGAATTGTATGGGGAAAGTGCCTAATTACATGCTTTTTGCACTCGCGTTGCACGGTTATTGCAAGAAAACTAGCCATCATAAAAGGATCGTTATGGTGTCATTCGAAAGCTCTGTTTATGCCCTTTCAGGGATAGATACTTGTTTTACGTTCTGGGTCTTATTTAGGCATGAAAATGATCACGTAAACAGCCCTATTTTGGCTAAAAACACCCCGCTGGGCGGTACATATAAATAAACCGCATAGGCCGCTCTTAAGGTGTTAACTAACTGAATTGTAAATTCGTTATTCCCACCCTTCCAAGGAGCACCCGCCGGGTGTGAATTTAAGTTAAAAAACGTTAACCCCAATTGTGCCCTAAAACGCCGTATGTTGAAGGCGGTGATACACAATGCATCCCTCAATTGTCTGGTCAACTAAACTGAATTTTGCAAATTCGTTCATCCCACCCTTCCAGGATGCGCCGGGTGTGATTTTACGTTTATAAAGTTAACCCCAATTGTTCCGATCCCCACTTCTTTGTAAAAGATCGCCGGGGAGGAAAGACAAACAACAACAGCTTAGTTTTTTATTGGCTTTGCAAAACCGGGAAAAACTACATACAACACGTGTCCGCATGAACACTGTTAGATGGGTACAGCCATCCCGCCGGGAATCATAAGGAGCCTGACACAGGCACCAGAGACGCAGTCCTGGAGAGCCACAGACACCCACTCGCCGGGGAAACAAGCCTGTTTTAAAACCATGCGTGGCCAAAACTCGGCAACCAGCCGGGTTTTTCACGGTGTAACCGAGAAAAACCCGCCGAAAAGAAACCCACCCCGTCCAGATACCATCCGAACGCAACACAGGACCGAGGCGTTAGCCAAAACACAACTAACGCCGGGCCCACAAATAGTCCGTGGAAATAGCCAATACACAACTAACCCAGGACACATAAATAGTCCGTGGAATTAGCCAATACACAACTAAACCAGGACACACATGACACAGTAGTACATATTTATAAAATAAATCAATAACACTTGTACATGTGGCAAAGCTACGAGAGGCTGGCTAGGCCTAGGCAGACGGATAAAAGTAAACATGTCGGAATAATACAAAAAGCACTGAATTATATCACAACAGGAACCACCGCCAACACACCACTGTAGCAATACTTCTGGCAAAGGGAAGAACTGACTCGGGACCCAGAAAAAACTTCACTAAGTGAAGAAAAATACGCTGGGAACGTCAGCAAAAATAAGCTACCTCATCAGAAAGATAAAAGGAAGCAATAATAACGCGTAAAGAAAGCCGCCTGCATCACAAAGCTAGCTAACTGTGAAAAAGTTCACATGTCCACAACAGGACCACGAGGGTACACCCGAAATAGATGCCCCAAACACACGACCCAAAATACACTGCACTGCGGGCAACTAGCCCAGGACACTCCTGCTACGCATATCCTAACCTTACTCGATACATCCCGGAGTAAACAAATGAGAAAAAACTCACTAGGGACGCAACAAATGCGGAACCAGCGGAGCGTGTGGAGACACGTCCGGGCAGGCTGAGCGCAGAGCAGAGAAGGAGGAATGACGCCCGAGTCAGCGTCTGGTCAAAGATCCACACAAGTACATCCACGATATTATAGAAAGCTTATTGAATAGTTATTCTTATTTTCTTTTTGTTTTTATTTTTTACGAAGTTTTTTCGTAGTGAGAACCCAATTCATAATGACTGAAGCCATGAGTGAGGTTGCGTGCGCTCATGATGAAGGCTCCTCAAATTTTTTAGGCTCTGCGCGGTAGATTCAAACTACGGCGGATGAGTGTTTGAAGAGGGTGCCTTATGTAATAGGCATGTTCGTCAATGATGGAGGGGCCACTAATAAATATTCGTTTATAAAAGGGAAGACTAATGTACTATTCACTTCAAATAGCCTACCTAATCATAAATAAAGACGACGCCTATCATGTGATGACGAACACGTGACGTGTGGTCTTGGTCTTGGTGCGAGAGTCACGCTCGACTGGTCAAGGTGTGGCCTTAGAATCGGCTCTCTCTCCTAGGGTAAAATTAATATTATAAACTATAATGGAAAGGGACAGGTTGAGAGTAAAAGAAGATTGTTTCCCCGTGGGCATTCTCATCCCAGCCTCACTACTGTGAGGCTGATCTTTTCCTCCACACTCCCTCTAGGAAGTCCTTAACACTCCATGCAGTGATCTCGTTCCACATGTTTAGGTCGCTCAGGCCAAGCAGGTAGATTACTATTCTGTCGATCACCCATTCATACCTTTCTACCACTGCATTCCATTCCTCCTCACCAATTTCTTGCACTATGGATCTTAGCATTACCCGCCTTTCTCCTTCATAGTTTCTGCACTTTAGGAGGATATGCTCCAACGCGTACAGTCTCATCCTCCCCGCTCTCGCACATCTTGCATGCCTTTTTGCCTTCATTTGCCCATCTATACGTTCTGCTGTTCAGCTCAAGCGATTTAGTTCGGGCCTTGAAGAGGAGTTCACCTCCGATGCTCCCATCGTAGAAGGGTTCCCTTCTTGGCTGTTGCTTACACATGTACCATTCTAGCGAACTCTTGTGACTCATCTTCCCTACCCATTCATCCCTTGCTACGCTTTGTACCCGCTTGCCGATCTCTTTCTTCCATCTCTCATGACTCCATGTTTCCATACTTTCCCCCATCATGATACCACGCATTCCGTACTTCTCTATCCTTTTGTCGCACATTTTGTTCCACTTAATTACTGCTCTCCTTAGTCCACTCAAACACCTTTCGTGCCCATCTATCACCATTAATTTTTTCCAGCCTGACCCGGTACCGTAGGGCTCCCTTGTCTATTCTTTCTTCAAAGGAGCTCCACCCCGCGTCACCTCTCAAGGCTTCCAAGGACCCCAATGGAAATACGCCTAACGGCCTTATTGGGCTATCCTTAGTTGGAATTATGCAAAGCTGGTACATGTCATATTTGTAACATACTATGTGGTACCAACTCTGTAAATTGCTAACTGAATAAATATTATTATTATTATTATTATTAGGGGTTCGTCCTCTACGGGGAACCCCTATTGTAATCATTAAACCTGGAATTTCATCCAAATTCTTCTTACGCGCCGGTTTCGACGCAATAACTCTAGAACCGCTTTTTGGATCGGGATCAAACTTTCACAAGAGGTGCGTTTTTGTATTGGGCAACTTTTGATATGCTAAACATCCGGCATGGTGGCCAAACAGGTCCGTGGCAGCCGATTTCCCGAAAAACTTGACGCTTAAATACCGTCTCTCCCACTCACAGGAAACGACTGGGCTTTGGCATACGCACTCCCCTACTAATGCTCCGCAAATTTTATAGAGGTTTTGCTTTTGCACGTGGGTTTTTTTCCGGCAATCTTGAAAAAACCTCGAATTCCACTTAAAATTCCACATCTTGAAAACTACGCCGATGATCAGAGCCATGCTTGCGTAGTTGGGTGAGGCTCGCGATTCCGAATGTTTTGATACCAAAAAAATATAAATGGGTGGAATAGTTTGGCCGCAGCATTGAAAACTGTCTATTCTTAAATTACTTTAAAACCGAATTCGCTACCCACACAAAGTTTACCGTCTACAGTCTATAGGCTTCCATGCATCCCCCAGTTTTGCTTAATAATATAATCTCTTTATTATTCAGTCCTATCTTTTGTTTTTTTATTTAACTCTCTCAAAACCGTTCGAGTCCCTACGAATTCCAGCAATTATTTAGCCAATTCCTACCTATACATACCTACCCTACCAAATAATAATGATAAATAAAGCGGCTCGCTTGGTGTAGTGACTAGCGTCTCGGACTTCCACCCAGAAGGCCTGGGTTCGCGCCCACGCTCGGCGCATTAAAGATTTTTCACAAGCACTGAGTTGTTACCATCCCTCATGAGCAAAGGGATGGGGTAGTAGTACAGGACCCCAATGGATATACGCCTAATCGGCCTTATTGAGCTATCCTTAGCTAGCTTAGCATGCGCTAGCTTTAAGAACTATTATTATTATTATTATTATTATTATTATTATTATTATTACAGAGTATTGGCTAAGTTTTTTAACAATTCCTCCCTTTGCCAAATGCTTAGTTTAATAACAATGATATGGATCCTTTAAAGTTTTGGCAATTGCCCGTGTGACTCGTATTTTAACCCTCCTAAAGTGTTACCACGAAATACCGCTAGATCCTTTCTCAAAAGTCGCTAGCATGTTGCTACATAGCCAAACAATGTTAGGATAATGCTGCAATTTCTAAAGAGTTTTGGTTTGTTTGTTTTGCAAATTTTACAATGTAGTATGACTAGAATGTCTGAAATTTTCAAATTATCCCTAGTAAATGTCTCTAGATATAAAGGAAATGGCTGCTAGATTGAAGTAAATAGCTCTACATTTAGCGGTAATATGTAGCTTTACAACTGGCACCACTGCAACCACCACCTCCCTCCCACCCTCCCAGTATGTCTCCACAAAATACCGCTAGATCCTTTCTCAAAAGTCGCTAGCATGTTGCTACATAGTCAAACAATGTTAGAATAATGCTGCAATTTCTAAAGAGTTTTGGTTTGTTTGTTTTGCAAATTTTACAATGTAATATGACTAGAATGTCTGACATTTTTAAATTATCCCTAGTAAATCTCTCTAGATATGAAAAAATGGCTGCTAAATTGAAGTAAATAGCTCTACATCTAGCGGTAATATCTAGCGATACAACTGGCAACACTGCCTAGCCCTTCCTTCCTATCTTCTTCCTCCCTCATATGTATCAACAACCACTCTAGTGAACTTTGGTATTTAGTTTATTCAGCTTAATACTATTTATCCACATAAAATAGAAACCTATCACGATTGTTGTCTAATACAACCATAGATAATGCTATTACATATTATTTGAACATGATGTCGAATTTAGCAGTTGTGTTTACCTTGAACAGTAATTGACAGTCTGTGACAGAACCGAAAGCTTCTCTTGCCGTGTAGTACTCAAAGAAAGCAGGGGTACTTAAGCCAAGTCAGAGATGCAGAGGTAACTTTCACAATGCATTATAACCCTAGACAGACACCAATATACCACTAAATCAGACAAATATCACTACAAAAAAGATAGGAAAATATTATATTAATGTCCTAGGTATTGAAATTATGCAAATGAGTAAAATCAATTATGATATAATGATAATGGGATTGATTAGTATCTGGCAACAGTGTTGCACAACATTTTCTGAACGTATGCGAACTTCGGAGTATTTATCCCATTAATATACACATCTATCACTATTTAAATGTAATACAACCATACACAGTGCTATTACATATTATTTGAACATAATATAGGATGCTCTTTCCTTTAAACCATTTTCTATATCTATTCACGAAAAATATAGGCCTAGCCTAGGCAGCGCTACCGGTAGATACGAATTTATCAGTTCGAATTTTGATTGAGAGTGGGATTAGGCCTAGGCCTAGCCTAGGGCTTAACATGGGATACTGTTTGGGGTTTGGGAATAGACTGAGGCTGCTTTAGGCCTAATTAGGTAAAATTAGTCAAATCGAGACAATTGCATAGCCTAGGCCTATTAAGCAAATATTTTACCAATCTACAATAGGCCTAGTCTATTCGCTGTAAATAGGCAAGAAATCATGACCTAGGCTATAACCTCTGTAATGAAAAAACAACTAGGCCTAGAGTGATCAAGCTAATATGTGATTATATGTCGACCATTTGGGAAGAGTCAGTCAAGGAATAGCCTAGATGTGGAAATTTGCAGCCAATTTGCTCTAGCCCTATTTGATATACAGAGGTTAGAGGTCATTGTTGAGGCCCCCCCCCCTCATGACATATTGTCATCATCTTATATATTGCCAGCAGGGGGCAAATAACCGAAAAAAAATCTCCGTCAAAATAGACGCGAACTTAGCCACGGCGATCGACACATGTAAACATGGCGGTGGAGTGGCGACGAAAGCTTGCCATCATGTTCCCGTCCATTTTGAATGCCGTTGGATACAATAATATGTTGAGGGGGGCAAATAGGCCTAACCAAACTGCGGCGATCGACCATGTAAACATGACGGCGGCGGCGGCGGTGTACGCTTGCGATCATGTTCCCGTCTATTTTGACTGCCATTGGATACAATAATATGTTGAGGGAAGGGCTTTGCGGCAATTTTTTTGGTTGTTTGCCCCCTACTGGCAATATAAATGATGATAACATGTCATGGGGGGGTGAGGGGGGGCTTTCAACATATTATTGTATCGAATGGCATTCAAAATAGACAGGAACATTATCCCAAGCGTCCAACGCCGACACCGCCGCGGCTGCTGAAGAACAAGGAAATTAGCAATAGGTTTCCTTGTGAACTGGAGGAAATTAATAGAAATAAGGAAGCTAGGCCTAGCGATGTAAATAGTCAATGGAATTTCCTTAATAATGACAATTATATGTATAGGTATAAAGTAAAAACAATATATTTTACGTAATTTATTGCATATCTTACATATTTAAACAAATATATATTAAAAATATTTTAACCACACCACTGAGTTCCCCCAAAATACTCTAATAGGGCTGACCTGAAGAATTAGATCAAGATGGACAACCAATCAACACATGATAGGTAGGGAAGGGCAGGTTAACAACGGCGATCGACAAATGTAAACATGACGACCGTACACTCGGAAACTACATCCATCCCCATTAGCCTAACCTAACAACCTTACCTAACCTATCCTAGTATTATGGGTGGAGGCTGCCGCCCCCTAGACCCAGTACGTTGGATACAAAACTAACCCTCACGTAACACCTAGTATATGTCCCTAGTACCCAGTACGTGGGATACCAAGCTAACCCTCACGTAACACCTAGTATATGTCCCTAGTACCTAGTATTTGGGATACAATACTAACCCTTACATAACACCTAGTATATGTCCCTAGTACCCAGTACGTGGGATACAAACTAACCTTCACCTAGCATATGTCCCTCACTCAGTACACCTTTCACCCTCACTACCGTTCGTGAGTCTTCATACATCTTCATTATCACACGCACCAGCCACTCCTCTACGCCAAATTTTCTCCTAGCCTACTGCACAACTTCTTACTTTCAGTAGAGACGTGATTTTCCGGGCCCGTCGCAAGACCACCGTCTCAATCGAGCCGTCGCAAGATCATCACAGGACAGGAAAAACAACACAGGCTTGCTCCAAGCCAGCACACATCTTACAAATATATAGGCTAGGCTATACAACTTCCATTTCATCGGAATAACATTCACTGCCAATTTAATTATCATAAGGATTATATAAATGCAATTCTGATATGAAAAAACAATCGGTAAATAGCATAGCTTAGGCCTAGTCAAAGCTGGGGTTTGTTGTTGTTTCGTGGACAAAATTTAACCAAGCGTACTGTCCCACATTAATTTATTATCAACAATTGGATATACGTTACTGTGGGCTCTTATTACTCTACTTCCTAATAATAGGCAAGTAAATTATAACATAATGTTTGGATAAACAAATATACCGAAATAAATTAGAATGGAGAAACAGTAAGTTGAGTGAGATGTTTCAGCTTGCCGTCAACCCAGCTCCGGAGCTCTCTTGCCGTCGCAAGAGAATATTGGTGTCTCGCTTGCTAAAGGTGGGCTTGCGACGGTGGTCTTGAGACGGAACCGGAAAAACACCTCTTAGATATCTTTCCTGCAGCTGCCTGACTATGAAGTTATCATACCTTCAAAGACTCTCTCACACTCACAGACCTTCATGACTTGGCCAAGCATTTTCAGGCCTCTTATAGCAGTTGCAAGGGGAGTCTAACTCTGAAATCACTAGATAGTGCCTCCAGAACCATAAAAAAAGAGGAGAGGGCTTAATTAACACACTTCCCTGTTAGACTCCGACGCGAACTGAAAACTCATCACTCAGTACCCTCACGTAACACCTAGTATATGTCCCTAGTACCCAGTACTTTGGATACAAAACTAACCTCCACCTAACACCTAGTATATGTCCCTAGTAACCAGTACATGGGATATAAAGCTAACCCTTACCAAATATCTAGTACCGTACTGTATATGTCAATCCAAGGTCCTCCTGCTAACGAAGAAGTTCCTGAGGTTGGCGGGGCGTCTCCGTCGACTGCGGGGCATGCGTGCCCTCCCCTGAAATCTACGATGTCCCCGTCCTCCCTGTGAAACCTCTCCACCCTGGGGTCCTTTCCGCCCGGATAGGGTGACATAAGCTTCACAGCTTCACTACCCTATATCCTCAAGAAGTACTGTATATGTCCCTCACTCAGCTGTACACCTTTCACCCTCACTACCGTTCGTGAGTCCTCGTACATCTTCATTATCACATGCACCAGCCACTCCTCAACGCCAAGTTTTCTCCTAGCCTACTGCACAACTTCTCTGGCCACCTTATGAAAGGCCTTCTCCCGGTCTGCAAACACAACATCAGATCCCTATCTTTTAAGTACATACAGTACATACAGTATCTTTCCCTTATCATACCTTCTAAGACTCTCTCACAGACCTTCATGACTTAGTCAAGCATTTTCAGGACCCTTATAGCAGTTCCCAGGGGAGCCCAACTCTGAAATCACCAGATAGTGCCTCCAGAACCATAAAAAAAAAAGAGGAAAGGGCTTCATTAACACGGAGCCCTGGTGGACTCCGACACGAACTGAAAACTCATCACTCAGTACCGGTACATCTTTCACCATCACTGCCGTTTGTGAGTCCTCATACATCTTCATTATCACACAAATACCTTCATGACTTGGATTGTGCCGTGTCCTAGCATGAAACCAAACTGCATATCGTCAATATCATACTTTCAAAGACTTTCTCACAGACCTTCATGACTTGATCAAGTATTTTCAGGCCCCTATAATTTTCCCTATCCAATAAAGTGCCCTTTGCTCGTATACAGTATATAATATACTTTTGTGCCATTCATCAGATGATGAAGTTAATTAGCTCATTGAACACACCTACTCCTTTCTCACCTGAGGCCTTAATCATCTCGGCTAGAATGCCAGAGCATCCTGCAGCTTTTCTGTCCTTCATTAAGTTATTGCACTGCTTACAAAAGCTGGCACAATCACAGGGAGGGGGGAGTATTGGCTTTTCGTTGCTAAGCTTCTCTATTCCATTCAATTCCATGTTGAATAATCTTTCGTAGTGTATCACAAACTTATTTTACAATGGAAAATAATACATGAGGAGGACTGGGTAGGCCTATTAGTATTTTGTGAAATAACTTAAATTAGGTTAGGCTATAGTATACTTCATTAGGTTATTAGGCCTATGAGAAACCAGGCCTAGGCCTAGCTTAACCCGGGAGCTGCGGGAAGACTCTTAAGAGTTCCCCCGGCGCACTGCGGGGAGACTCTTAAGAGTCAGAGAAAAAAAAAATCAACTTTTGACATCGAAATTTTTTTTTTTTTTGGCCCCTGGGCCATGCAAAATCTCAGTCCTCTACCTCCCCTCCTTCCCCACTTTCCTCCTCTCCTTCAGTTATCACCTATTTTCCCTGTTATTCCCTTATTCTGAGGTATATTTTCGTGCTAACATTAGAAATCCGATTGGAGGGTGTGGTCATCACTGATAGCAAGCGAGTGCAAGAGAGAGAGAGAGAGTATCGATCGACTGTGTCTCAGTGGCCTTGGGGGAAATTGGCGGGAAAGCAGATTGCCTCACCCATACATTATACAACTCGCGGGCTATATCTCCGATTTTGACCATCCAAACGCTGTTTTCACTCGTTTTATTGTTTCAGGAATACCTTTATAATCAACCCATAATATGGCATATGGATTAGTATTAATGCTATTAATGGCACAATGAATATTTTAGTGGCGGAAACACCTCAAATACGTCAGCACAGGGGGACGTTTCCAATTACCCCCATGCGCACTTCAGAGGTTAATTTGATTTCATTGCTCAACATATTTTTTTTTTTTTTTGCTTTTGAGCTCTGCATAGGGCTATATTCAGGTAGGCTTGGGTTTTAGTAAAATTGCATTAGGCTATGCTACATATTTTTACTTCTATTGGAAAGCACAGGCCTACACAATAGTACACATGTTAAAGAATTTAATAGCCTACCACAATTTAGCCTAGACTGAAAGAACAAACAAAAATAGGCTAGGCTAATTGCAGCTAAATAATTTAGCCTAGCCTCACCAATTTAGCCTAGACTGAAAAAACAAAACAAAAATAGGCTAATTGCAGTTTTGGTAAGAGTTGTAGTTGTGGGCATACCAAAAGCTTTGTTTATATAGCCTAGTCTCACGCTCGCAGTTAGGCCTACATTCGCTTCTAATTTAACTGCTGGGGTAAACTTGGTAAAGCCACCCTCAATCCGCCGGCCGGTAACAAAACAATTTACCCAACGCCTGGCCGTGAGATACAATAATGGGTTGAGGGGGCTTTATCCCCCTATGACTTATTGTCATCATCATATATATCACCAGCAGGGGCAAATAACCACAGTCAAATTAGACGCGAATGTAACTGCGAGCGTGCGACTACGTAAATAAAGGGGACGATAGACCCGCTAACACAACTCTTAACGCATTTTTTCCTAATGTATTTTTTTTTTTATATTTATGACCTCAACAGTTGAAAGATGACAATTTTATGGTTTATTTTAGGCTATACAAAACATTTGCTTTGTAACTTAGATACTCATATTTATGCTTATAATTGCAGTACGAGTGGGTTTTTTCTTTTTATATGTAGGCCTAGGCTAAACAAATGTTAGTTTTTGTTTTATAGGCTAAACTAGGCTGAATTATGCTAATAAATATTAATTGGAGGGAGCAAATCTGTCAAGGAATAGCCTAGATGTGGAAATTTACAGCCAATTTGCTCTAGCCCTTTTTGAGATACAGAGGTTAGAGATCGTTGGATACAATAATATGTTGAGGGGGTCAATCGCCCCCCATGACATATTGTCATCATCATATATATTGCCAGCAGGGGGCAAATAGCCTAGGCCTAGCCTAACTACAACAAAAATCGCCGTCAAAATAGACGCGAACTTATATTAACTACGGCGATCGACCATTGCGATCGACCATTGCCCGCACCGGCCGTCCCCCGGTTATTGTTGAGGTCCTGAGGAACCGTATGACTTTGACGAGCTCTTCCCTCCGCTGTCTCCGCATCCCATGTATCGTCGTATGGTACCCCTTCCCCTCCACATCCTACATCTGGTCGTTCTACATATGCCTCCTAAGCCTCGCCTCGTTCCGTCACTGAGCATGTGGATGGGCGTCCCTTTCTGTCTTCAAAGATGGATTCCTTCCGACAGCTCCTACTGGATTGTCTGGGGTTGGTTGATAAGGGCTCCTCGCTTCAAGACATTGCTCTGGCCCAAGTACCATGGTTTGTAGGTCTCTGGTTCACCAGCTGATGACCTGCTATTGGGTTGTTGCCTTTACAGTGTTACGGTTCTACGAATGACCTAGAATGAAAGTGACACGGTGGTGAATTTTAACCTTAACTATAAACTAATTTAATTGTGACATAGGATCTCCGCGACTACGGTAGGGCCGGAGTGGGCGAGTATTCGCCTGAGGTTGCCCCAAGACAAGACAAGACAAAATTCTAGTGCTGGTTTTACTCAGATTTTGTGAGTTTTAATTTAGCCTAGCCTAGGCTAAGAGTTCAGAAAATTTGCAAAATGCACCCATACTAGCCTACCCATAGTCTAATAGGCCTAGTGATTTTTTTTGGCAGACCACCCACAAATTTTCATATAGCCTAGGCCTAGGCTAGCCTAAGTTCTGGAATGCATGTTGGAATAGCCTTCCTATAAACTGTAGGCTAGGCTACTTCCTTTTAATTTAAGTTTGATTCTTTGGAAAAATCTATTAGGCCTAGACCAGGGCAGGAAAGTAACATTTAAAATGACGTTAAAAAAGTCGCCCATAAACGGCGGGCCGCTATGTTATTGTAATTTGGGAGCTTATTTCGTCTGTTGATTGACTTTGTCCTTAATTGGGGATCCTATGAATTAGCACAGATATTGATGACTTACCGTACATCATAATACGTGACGGGCCGACGTGGGGGGGCAGAGCCGCAGAGACCCCCTCAACATATTTGGTGTCCCACAGTAACTTTTAATGGGATGTATGTAGTTACCGGGTGTACGGTCGTCATGTTTACATAGGGCGATCGTCGCGGTTAACTTCGCGTCTATTATGACGTCGATTTTTTTCGGCATATTTCATTTTATTCACTTCCTTTTATATTTAGGCTATAATCTAGCTTTGGCATGACAATAACCCTAACCTAGTCTTTCTTAACCCTTAATTAGCGGCGAGCAACATAAGTCGAGTTAAATAAAGCTGGACTATGTGGCGGTGCTCGACATAGGTCGAGTGGCAATTTCAGCACGTAATGTTGCTGAGAGAGAGAGACAAGTGGTGGCAGGAGAGTAGCGAGCGTATGACTGTGACCACCGCGGCGAACCTACTGACACGAATCTCACCTCCCTCCTACCTCTCTCACTCGCTATATAAGGAATTGTATGGGGAAAGTGCCTAATTACATGCTTTTTGCACTCGCGTTGCACGGTTATTGCAAGAAAACTAGCCATCATAAAAGGATCGTTATGGTGTCATTCGAAAGCTCTGTTTATGCCCTTTCAGGGATAGATACTTGTTTTACGTTCTGGGTCTTATTTAGGCATGAAAATGATCACGTAAACCACTATTTTGGCTAAAAACACCCCGCTGGGCGGTACATATAAATAAACCGCATAGGCCGCTCTTAAGGTGTTAAAGATTCTTCTAATCTTCCAGTAGCCTATAGCCTAATTTAGGTCATTTTTAAAGGCACACAATTAAATGGTTGGTATTTTAAACGACACTACTACAGCATTATGAGAAACAATTTATTAGAGATAATAGGCAACAATAGATTCGCCATATTTTTCTCCATAAGCTATAGTCCGCATGGAGGATTTTCGTTATCGACAAATTGAAAAAATTCCCACTTCACAGACAAAATAGACAAATACACCAAAAATTGGGGTGTGGGGGCAGCAGCCCCCACCCATAATAGCCTACTATAATAGGTTAGGTAAGGTTGTTAGGTTAGACTAGGCTAATGTCCTTTCAAAGGGGTATAGGCCTATTAAACACTAGGATAGCCTATACCTGGTCAAGGGTAAGTCCTGCTGTAGTCAACTTGAATGCTACCTTAAATTGTAATATTAGACTAGGCATAGCCTATAGAAAAAATAGCCTAGCCTACTTATTTATTGTAGCCTATAATATAGGCCTAGCCGGGTAGAATGTAGAGTTCGGGTGTACCGCCACCATTGTTTACACTGCGCAGAGCGGCGACGGAAGCTTGCCATCATGTTCCCGTCTATTTTGACTGCCATTGGATACAATAATATGTTGAGGGGAGGGCTTTGCGGCAATTTTTTTTGGTTGTTTGCCCCCTACTGGCAATAAATATGATGATGACAACACGTCATGGGGGCAAAGCCCCCCCTCAACATATTATTGTATCCAATGGCATTCAAAATAGACGGGAACATTATTGTAAGTGTCCGACGCTGACACCGCTGCCGTAATGTTTACATATGTCGATCACCGTGGTTAAAGGCTGGTTCACACATTGCCGAGTCGGTGCGCGAGTCCAACACGAGTCACACTCGTCGATTATCGCCGTCGCTGGAGGCTGAGTCGGGCGCGAGTAGCAATTGTTCCCGAGTAAAGGAGAGTGTAACACGAGTTAACTCGATTCAATACGAGTCAACACGTGTTCATGCAAGAGTCTGTACGAGTAACAGAGTCAAAACGAGTGTAACACGAACCCAACACGAGTGTCAAAAATTTGAAAAATAATGGCCACATTCCAGGGCACGTAAACAAAGAGTATGGACGAGTCAACGCGATTGTTACACGGATCAACACGATTTTTGATACGGATCAACACGAAAGACAACGCGTTGACTCTCGTTGGATCTCTGTTGCACACGTGTTGACTCGTGTTACATCCGTGTAAACTCTCGTTGATTCTTCCTACATTTTTGAAATAACGGTATTTCAAATGACACTTGCTTTTTCGTGTTACACTCGTGTTTTTTTCTCAGTGGATCGTGTTTACTCTTGTTTACTCTTGTTTTCACTTGTGTTTGAATCGTGTAAACTCTGGCATCATGGGGGCACCAAATTTTGGCACTCACATTCGTGCTTTCTACTCTTGTTGATACGTGTTGCATGTGTGTTACATACGTGTTGTTGCGTGTAGACACGTGTTGCTTCGTCAACGTCGAAATGATGACGAAAAGCGACGAATCACCAAAGAGTGTTACACGGGTTTACACGAGTCAACACGAGTTAACACGAATAACGAAGAGTTATTCAGAGTCAAACACGAGTTAACACGTATGTACACGAGTCTACACGTATTTAGGCCACACTCATGGGTACTCGCCACGGGACCCAAAAATTTCATGCATGCATGACATTTTTGGACCCCGTGGCGAGTACCCACGAGTGTGTCGAGTATACACGAGCGTAGCACGAGTGTTGAGGAGTATCGACGAGTCGTTGCTGAATAGCAAAATTTCATCACTCGTGTTGGACTCGCGCACCGACTCGGCTATGTGTGAACCAGCCTTTAGTTCGCGTCTATTTTGAAGGCGTTTTTTTTCGGTTATTTGCCTCCTGCTGGCAATATATATGATGATGACAATATGTCATGGGGGGGGTGACCCCCCTCAACCTATTATTGTATCCAAAAGCAGTCAAATAGACGGGAACATGATGGCCAGCATCCGCCGCCGCTCCGCGTAGTGTAAACAAGGCTGGCGGTACACCCGAACTCTACATTCTACCCCACTAATTTTCCAACTAGCATAACCGATGATTATCAATGATGAATCCCAGTCAGAAACGTCCATGCTTCCCTCCCATAAGTCAATGTCGGGATTACCACACTGTCATGCAAGGACTTCTTTACTTCCATGCTGATCACCCTATTTCTTCTTACTGCTTTCAGAGTTCCTACAACGCTCTTCCCCAGTTACACTTTCTCCCACACTTCTTCATCCATAGGCCTACTCACATTTACTCAACACACTGCCCAAATACTTAAATGAGCTGACATTCTTCATAGCCGTTCAACCTCACTTCACACTCTATGGTTGCACCCCTTTCAATGACCATAATATTGCTCTTCCTAGCATTTACCTCCAGATTCCATTTTTCACACACTGTTCCAAACATATTTACCTGACCCTGCAACTCCCATTCACTATCGCTCATCAGAACTGTGTTGTCAGCAACAGTAGTACCGGTACTGTACTGTTGAGGCAACTTCCACTCGTTTCCTTCCCTTATCAGCGGTACACCAACATCCGCTGCTCTTCCTTGTATTTCTTTCATGACTCCATCCATATACTGTACTGGTATATATTGAACAACCATCGGGACATCACATACACCCTTGCTTTAACCCAACATTCAGATTAAAGTACTCGCTCTGTTAATTATCCACACATACTGACACCTTTGCACCCTCATACATGCTCTTAATTGCTTTCAGCAACTTGCCATCTATTCCGTATATTTTCAGTACCGGTACCGGTACTTTCCACATACCTTCTCTATCAATTCTGTCATAGGCCTTCTCCAACTCCATAAATGCAGCATACAACTTTTGTCGCTTCTCCAGATATTTCTCCACAACACATTTCCGGGCAAAAATCTGAGCTACACATCCTCTTCCCTTCCTAAGATGACTACAGTTTGCAAACCGTTTCCCCAGTAATACTGACTGAAAATGCCCAAATATATTGCATGTCCTCTTCAGATTTATCTAAAATATGTAAAATTACACCAAATACCACTACAGTAGCACTGAAATCAATAAAACTCACTAACAGGATAAATAAATGGAAGAAATACTCCAAAAGATTAATATGTTAACCCTTTACCCAGCAATACTGACTGAAAATGCCTAAATAGATTGCATGTGCTCTTCAGATTTATACATACATACGTACATAACATTTTAAGACTGAGTGCTCCACACAGATGTGCAGTTTCAGTCTCTTTTCCTAATGGCGGCGTTCCAGGCAACCCTGTTAACCTCTGAAGTGCGCATGGGGGTAATTGGAAACGTCCCCCTGTGCTGACGTATTTGAGGTGTTTCCGTCACTAAAATATTCATTGTGCCATTAATAGCATTAATATTTATCCATATGCGCCTATTATGGGTTGATTATAAAGGTATTAACCTGAAACACCAATAAAACGAGTGAAAACAGCGTTTGGATGGTCAAAATCGGAGATATAGCCCGCGAGTTGTATAATGTATGGGTGAGGCAATCTGCTTTCCCGCCAATTTCCCCCAAGGCCACTGAGACACAGTCGATCGATACTCTCTCTCTCTCTCTTGCACTCGCTTGCTATCAGTGATGACCACACCCTCCAATCGGATTCTAATGTTAGCACGAAATATACAGAATAAGGGGATAACAGGGAAAAAAGGTGATAACTGAAGGAAGAGGAGGAAAGTGGGGAAGGAGGGGAGGTAGAGGACTGAGATTTTGCATGGCCCAGGGGCCAAAAAAAAAAAAAAAAAATAAAAAAAAAAAAAATATAAATTTTTTTTTTTTTTTCGATGTCAAAAGTTGATTTTTATTTTCTCTGACTCTTAAGAGTCTTCCCGCCGTGCGCCGGGGGAACTCTTAAGAGTCTCCCCGCAGCTCCCGGGTTAAGGGATGCTTTACCTTGTCAAGTTTTTGGATTTGAGATCGGCACGTATAGTCCGATCCCAGGTCTTACTCGGTCCACCCCTTGGTGCAGCTCCCTCCACAATCGCAGACCTGCATCTTTTCACCCAATTTTGTTCATCCATTCTCTCCACATGTCCATACCATCCCAGTTTACTTGTACGCATCTCCTCGCTAATACTCTTTATACCTAAACGTCTCTTCAGCTCATCATTTGTTATTCTGTTGACATCCTTTATCTGAAATATGTAAAATTACACCAATTACCAACTACATTACCAAAAAATTTAATAAAGTACACTAACAGGATAAAGAAAATGTAAGAAATAGCCCTAAAGATGAATTTATCTATCTGTCTATTGACGGACGCCTTGATCCCCGAAGGATTGGCCACGAACGAAACACCCCTATGCACCTCTGTCCCCAGTCAGTCGACGCCCCTCCTCCCATCCAGCACCGCTTTCACGCATATACTTCTTAACTCCATCCTTCCACCTCTCTCGGTTTATTTCTCCCTCTGTCCTTCCACCTCACTCGTACACGCTCTTAGTCATTCTCTCGCTTCCCATACGTTCCACATCGCCGAACCATCTCAAGGTGTTTTTTTTTTCGCACTTTCCAGTACATTCACACCACACCTCTCTCGTACTTCCTCATTCGTCTGTCTATCCCTCCATGTAACTCTGCACACACTTCTCAAGTAACTCATTTCCATCCCTTTCATTCTTGGTTTGAATCTCTCCAACAACGTCCATGCTTCGCTTCCGTAAGTCAGTGTCGGGATTACCACACTGTCATGCAATGACTTCAGTTCCATGCTGACCACCCTATTTCATGTTACTGCTTTCAGCATTCCTACAACCCTCTTCCCCTGTTGCACCCTCTCCCACACTTCTTCATCCATACTCCCATCTTTACTCTGTACACTGCCAAGATACTTAAATGAGCTGACAAATCTCCATAGCCTGACCGTTCAACTTCACCTCACACTCTGTGGCTTCACCCCTTTCGAAGACCATAACCTTGCTCTTCCCCGCATTTACCTTCAGATTCCATTTTTCGCACACTGTTCCAAAAATATTTACCAGACCCTGCAACTCCCATTCATATCATCAGCAAACAGCAGTACACAAACATCCACTGCTCTTCCTTGTATTTCTTTTATGACTCCATCCATATACTGTATATATAGAACCATCTGGACATCACACACCCTTGCTTTACCAAACATTCAGATCAAAGAACTCCCTCTGTTCATTCTTCACACGTACTGATACCTTTGCACTCTCATACATACTCTTCACTGCTTTCAGCAACTTGCCATCTACTCCATATATTCTCAGTACAGTACTTTCCACATACCTTCTCTATCAACTCTGTCATTCCACTCGTTGCCTTCCCTTATTAGTGGTACACCAACATCCACTGCTCATCCTTGCATTTCTTTTATGACTCCATCCATATACAGCTCAGTATATATTGAACAACCACGGGGACATCACACACCCTTTCTTTACCCCAAAATTCAGATCAAAGAACTCGCTCTGTTCATTCTCAACACATACTGACACCTTTGCACCCTCATACATGCTTTTCACTGCTTTCAGCAACTTGCTATCTGCTCCGTATATTCCAAGTACTTTCTACATACCGGTACCTTCTCTATCAACTCTGTCATAGGCCTTCTCCAAGTCCATGAAGGCAGCATACAACTTTTGTCCCTTCTCAAGATATTTCTCCACAACATATTTCAGGGCAAAGATCTGAGCTACACATCCTATTCCCTTCCTATGATGAATACTGTATGTTAACCATTTCCCCAGCAATACTAACTGAAAATGCCCAAATATATTGCATGTGCCCTTCTGATTTATCTAAAATGTGTAAAATTATACCAAATACCAACTACATTAGCACAAAACTCAATCAATCACAGAAACAGGATAAAAACATAGAATAAATACCCCAAAAGATGAATACGTTAACCCTTTACCCAGCAATACTTACTGAACATGCACAAATAAATTGCATGTGCTCTCCAGATTTAGCTGAAATATGTGAAATTACACCAAATACTAACTACATTAGCACAAAAATCAATCAAGCACTTTAACAGGATACATAAAATGGAAGAAATAGCCCAAAAATGAATTTATCTATAGCCTACCGGTATATATTGCCGGACACCTTGATCCCCGAAGGGGTGGCCAAGAACGAAACGCCTGCGTATTTCAAGCTCGCTTGAGTTATCACTCGATCGTCTTTTAGAGCTTTTTGGCCTGGGGTAATTACCACACCATCGCGTCATAAGGAGTTTGAAGGGGTTAAATTGCTAGATACATAGAGGAAGAGGAATGCCAAGTAAAGCTAAACAAAAATATATAAGATATTTTTAACATCTATCTATCATCTATTGCCTGACGCCGTGATCCCCGAAGGGGTGGCCAAGAACGAACCGCCCCCATGCACCTCTGTCCCCAGTCAGTCGACGCCCCTCCCCCCAACCAGCACCGCCTTCGTTCATGTACTTCCTCACTCCATCCTTCCTCCTCTCATTCGGTCTATCTCTCCCTCTCTGTCCCTCCACCTCGCTCTCATACACCCTCTTAGTCATTCTCTCGCTTTCCATACGTTCCATATGGCCGAACCATCTCAAGTTGTTCCTTTTCACACTTTCCAGCACATCTACCTCCACACCACACCTCCTTCTTACTTCCTCATTAGTCTGTCTATCCCTCCATGTAACTCCGCACGCACTCCTTAAGTAATTCATTTCCACTGCTCTCACTCTTGGTCTGAGTCTCTCAACCAACGTCCATGCTTCGCTTCCGTAAGTCAGTGTCGGGATTACCACACTGTCATGCAAGGACTTCTTCACTTCCATACTGACCACCCTATTTCTTGTTACTGCTTTTAGCGTTCCTACAACCCTCTTCCCCTGTTGTACCCTCTCCCGCACTTCTTCATCCATAGTCCCATCTTTACTCAACACACTGCCCAGATACTTAAAAGAGTTGACGATCTCCATAGCCTGACCGTTCAGCTTCACCTCACACTCTGTGACTTCACCCCTTTCGAAGACCATAACCTTGCTCTTCCCCGCATTTACCTTCAAATTCCGTTTTTCGCACACTGTTCCAAACTCATTTACCAGACCTTGCAACTCCCATTCATTATCACTCATCAGAACTGTATCATCCGCAAACAGCAGTATAGGTAGCTTCCACTCAATTCCCTCCCTTTTCAGCGATACACCAACATCCACTGCTCTTGATAGTATTTCTTTTATGACTCCATCCATATATACAGTAAACAACCACAGGGACATCACACACCCCTGTTTCAAACCAACATCAGGTCAAAGAACTCGCTCTGCTCACTCTCCACACGTACTGCCGCCTTTACACCCTCATACATGCTCTTCACTGCTTTCAGCAACTTGCCCTCTACTCCGTATATTCTAAGTACTTTCCACAAACCTTCTCTATCCACTCTGTCGGCCTTCTCCAAGTCCATAAAGGCAACATACACCTTTTGTTTCTTCTCCAGATACTTCTCCACAACACAATTCAGGGTAAAAATCTGACCTACACATCCTCTTCCCTTCCTAAAAACCTCCCTGCTCGTCGCCTATCCATTTCTCCGTTCTCACTCTCACTCTCTCAATCACTACCGGTACCCTACTGTATACCTTCCCTACTACGCTTAGAAGACACATTCCTCGGTGGTTACCACACACTCCTCTTTCCCCTTTGCCCTTATATAGGGGGACTATTATGCCAGTCTTCTAGTCATCGGGTGCACTCCCCTTCTCCCATGCTAGTTTGCACATTTTCCATACCCATTCTATCACTATCTCACCACCATACCTCAACATTTCCCCACACACTACATCTGTACCTGGTGCTTTCCCCAACTTCACTCTTTTCATGGCTTCCCACACTTCTGACATCCTGATCCCCACCTCCTCCTCCACTACTTCTCTTCTTCTCCCTCCCATACCATATCCAGCTATGTTTGCTAGCTCTTCATTCCTTCCATTTAGCAACTCACTGAAGTACTCCCTCCATCTTTCGACTCTCTCTTGCTTCTCGGCTAGCATTCTCCCATTCTTATCTTTCACACCCTTACTGTTTCCCTTGCTACCTTCCCTAACTTTCTTGACTTCTTCCCAGAACAGTTTCTTACTCTCCCTCCATTTTACACTCAGGTGCTCGTTTCTGTCTCTCGGAATCTTCATTCCCTATACTACCCAACCACTCTCTATATGCTTTCTTCTTTTCTTCCACAGCTATTCTTACCTCTTCTGTCCACCATGCTGTACCTTTCACTCCCTCCCTCTTCTCCTCACTCCACACACCTCCTCACATGCTGCACAGATCTCATCCTTAAACACCTTGCTCATCTCCTCCACTTCCTCCGTGACTTCCAGGTCGAACCCACCTAGTCGTCTTTCCACTGCTCTCCTGTACTCCTCCCTGACTTCCTCCTCCTGCAACCTCTCCACCCTCCTCACCATTCCACCCTCCTCTCGCCTCCCTCCAGCTCTCCTCACCCACTTCTTTTTTATCCTAACCTTAGCTACCACTACATAATGATCAGACAGACCCCCTCCAATACCCCTATACACCCTAGCATCCATCACAGATTTCGTCATTCGTTCATCCACACATACATAATCAATCAATGACTTTCGTTCCACCACTGTCTTATCCTTCATCGTCAACATCCGTTTCCATGTGTACCTGTGGATCATTCTGTGTCGGAAGAAGGTGTTGGCTATCCACAGCCTCCTCCCCACACATACGTCCACAAGTGCACTACCCATTCACCTCTGATGGTACACTCCCACCACTCCCTCAACTTTCCTATCACCCACCTTACCATTCATATCCCCAATCAGAAATATTCTTTCGTTCTTGTCAAACTTCTCCAGGCACGCCTCCACATTCATCCAGAACTCCTCTTTCTTTCTTTCAAGTATATCCTCTGTCGGGGCATACACGCATACAATCAATACAATATTTTTAACATGAGGTTGCTTATAATAATTTGTACCTCTGCAGTTTCTCCATGGCTAACGAAAAAGGTCACATTCCTAAGAAGCCCGAACCAAAAATGCCAAGCTTCTGTACAGAACAAATGCCACACCATTACCCTTATGGTGACCCTATCAAATAATCAAAAACAACCACACTTCTTAACCCAATTCCCGCGGGGCCCCTCATATGACGGAGACGATTTTCCGGCTATTTTGTAGCCTGTGAGCCAGGCCAGCTTTTGCAAGCAGCCCCGCCACGACACTGAGATTTGTGTGAGAGAGAGTTCACTTATGTGCAGGGTCACACATAGCGAAAACAGAAAATAATTGGTAATTATTAACGATTTCGCCTAGGCCTATCGGATTTGGTATTTTTAACAATTTTGCCCTTCGTTTGCAAGATCCTTACAAGAAAACCAGACGTCGTACAGGGATGATTCAGGAGTAATTTGAAAGCTATTACCGTACTTTCACGAATACATAATTGTATTACGCTCTGGCTTTTGCTTATGCATGAAAATGAGCAGGGAATGAAGGCAATTTCGGGCAATTATGGCTACTCGTACAGGAGTCCTTGGAGCGGCTTCCGGGGGTCGCGCCGGGGAATTTCCACACCTCACAAAACACAAGAAAAAACACAAACACATCACCCATACCCAGTTTTCCTACACCGAGAAATGACTCTCCTGCTGTCATTTCTTGAAGGACTTCTTCTAAGCCTGAGACATTGAGAGCAACCCAGGACCCCACCTACAACAACTTGCTCAAAAACTGTGCTCAAAAAAAGCCCATCGCGGGTTCGAGTCGCCACACCAAACAATGGTTCAGTTCTCTGCACTTCATGCAGGAACTGGACCCCACTTCACTTTTTTTCTTTTTTGTTTTTTTTTTTTTTTTTTTTTTTTTTTTTTTTTTTTTTTTTTTTTTTTTTTTTAAGAGGAAACTGAACGGGGGAGGGGAAACAACCACAGATAAAAACAAAAATGGTCCATGTACCTAAAGGCATCCTCCATTCATTATAAAATGTTTTGTAACAACTTGGATTTAAACATTTGTAGATTGTAAGTTTGTGAACAGCAATTTTTCAGAGGGAAGTGAATTCCAAAGAGTATGTAGCTCTCGGGATAAATGATTCTGATAAGCAGAAGTTCTGCATGTGGAGGAGAAAAGTGTAAATTCATATCGCGCGTGCTCTCAGCTTGCCCTCAGTTCTAAACGGGGAAAGATGTGGAGAGGCGGGCACAATTGAAGCAAGTTCCTCGGAAACAATTGCTGTGAAAATAATCTGTAGGAATAATGCAAGGGATGCACGGTTTTTATATCTTTTCTTCCGTATGGATAATGTAGGAAGGTGGTTCCTGTGTGATTGCAGGGTTATTGATTAATCTAATAGCTTTATTTTGAATTTTTGGTCCAAAACTGCCTCAATGCAACCAACTCCACTTCCACCCCACAGACAGTGAACAGGTAATCCCATCTGAGGGGGGGGGGAAACGCACCATCATGACTTTTATATATCACGGTATGGCCCAACTGCTCGTCAGTGAAGAAATTCTCGAACCTCTGGTACAGGAGTCCCAGTTTTTTAGGATGGCATTCTTAGCAATGCTTCTAAAGCATAATGTGTCCAGCTTCAAGTTAGTAGTTAATGTTACAAACCAATGAATGTTCAATACTAGAGGAACCTAGAGTGGGAATATGATCCAACAAATCATTTAAAAATATATGGGGAGTCAGTGAGATTTTCTGTCGGTTAGAAAAATTGAAATTGTACTTGGTTTTCTGTGCATTTAAAGGGAAACTAGATTCTCTTTCTTTTGTCCCCCTCCATTAATTTGCTAGAAAGGTCCCTGGTTCAGAGAAAATTGCAGGTGTTTAATTGTTTGAATTTATTAAGATCGGGTTGGGTGACAGAATTGGGTAATTGATGGTAAGGAACTGTGGAGTGTTGAGTCATCTGCGTAGGAAATGTATGTATTGGGATTATGCGTGGTAGCAATATGAGATTCATTGATATGAAATGAGGAACAGAAAGTTGGGGCCAAAACTGATCCCTGAGAACACCAACACCAGCATTTTATTGAGTGAAAATTGGAGAAATAAAGGCCATCTACCATTACACCTATTTGTTCTGTTATGAAGATAAGAAGAAAATTAGTGGAACTAATGAATGCAAGGCCGTAGTGTGACATCTTCGACAATAAGGATTGAATGCCAGACTCTAATCAATAATGCCTTTGATAATAATCCAGTGCTATTGTATGTGTTTTCACACATGTTGGTCTGTAGCTTGGTTGATTTGAATGCGTAAGAAAGGCAAAAGCATTGTCTGCAGTTGCATCGGAAATTGTCTAAAACCATATTGCCCTAGCATCACTGATTAATTTATTATCGCTCAAGATGCTTAATTATGTGATAGTTAATTTAATCATAATTTCCAAAAGACAAGATTTACCAAGAGTAGAAGTTATAGCTATTGGTCCTGTAGTTTGATGGATCTGAAGAGGCACCTTTTTTTTAGGAACTGGAATGATGTTTGCTTCTTTCCAGGGGGTACTGGGAAGCATGAGGTATGAGTACACAGAACGGAAATTTTTTGCCAATACAGGAGGCGAGCACAACCAAGTAGCAATTCTTAAGAAAGTACTATTGGAGGGAATTTCATCTGGACCAGGAGCCTTATCTACCATCTACCGAGACAGATTCTGCAAAATAGTTTTTGACCCTGTCTGTGTTGGTGGAAATCTTAAGTGAGGGAATTTCAGGCGACTTTTATTAAAATTAATTAACAGGGGACAATTTTGATTTTAGTATTTTCATTCTAATGGTTGAGTTGGTGGAGAAAATATCCCGCAAGAAGGTTAGCTTGACCTCGTGGGTCACTTACAAGTTTGCCATGGCACGTGCGGAGATTTTAATGGTGGAATGGATGAACGCAGTAGTGAAGTTGGATTTAAGATGAGTTTAAGAGTAGACCAAAATATATTTTTGTTATCATTTGGATTAATTTTAGAAGTTTTATTTGGCCCTGCTTGTTGGAGAAAGTTTGATTTAGAGGTTAGGTTTATTAATACAGTTTTGGCAATGAATTATCTGATGTTTCCTGAAAGTAATTCAAAGGCCTTCATTGTGTTTTTGATCTTGTGTATGCATTGTAGGCTATTTGCTTTTTTGTTTGGTTTGCAGTTACCTCTAGGCACCAATTATGGTCAAACCATCCCTTAGGTGAATTTTTAAGATCTTTTGTACCTGTACTTTTGATTGAGGAATAAAAAGTTTCCATTCCAATTTTTTTTACAAAAATCTTGTATGTGGCTCAAGGTGGAGCCTACGGAGGTGTGCATCATTAGGAAAAGAAAGAGGTCCAGGGAATATCAATAAAGAAAACCTTGGAAGACCCCTCCCAGTCTGTGCCCTATCGTAATGCCATTTAGGTCACCAAAACAGGTTCAGAGTGGGAAAGGTGTGGTAGGTGATTAGAACAGGTGGCCTGTATCAGGACAGTGATCAGAAGATCCCAGCGTGGGACCTCACTGTAACATCGATATTTTTCTGAATTGGTTGTTAAAAAATAAGGTCCAGTAGAGTGGGAATTATGAGTAGGCTTATCTGGTACACGGGGGGTGGGTTGGTTTCACTAGTTGAGGGTGAGATTAAATGAGTCTGCAAATAGCTTCAACATTCAGCGACCAGCATCATCAGGTCCTGCTGAATAAGGTGAGCCATTCAACATTTATGGACATTAAAATCCACCCAACACAGTGATTTCAGAAGAAGAAATTTAAGAGTTGAGGACACTGAGTTTGCTGAGGACGAGAGGAATCAAAAAGACTTTTTGCTCTGGAGGAGTATTTGGGTGAACGGTAGATGCAACATATGTATTTTAAAAAATTTACCAGCAGAAATTAATTTGTATATAGAATAATCAAATAGGGACAATTGAAAACTAGGTAACCTCCTTCCAGGGCAATTTTCAGATTTTGGCGAAGCAACATACCACCTCCTTTAGGTCTGAAATTTTGGAGCAGATTGATAACCTGGAAAATTAAATCTAGGATAGAGGGGGGACCGTGTCAGATTTGGATGTTACTTGAGTCTCTGGGTCCATAAAAAAACGGAGAGTAGGGGATTCTGCTTGAAGAAAAGAATTGGTGTACGAATTGATGTTAGAGTGAAGTCCCCTTATATTGCTAAAGAAAAAGCTGCAAAACCGACGAGACGAGCAGCTTTGGGACGTATGCAATGCTCCTTGGCACACAGCTCGCATGAATGGACCCGACCGGGAGGGCGGGCCCCTGTGTCAATGACCCAAACCCTAGGGGCCCGGGGGTGGATATCCGAGGGACCACCAGGTTTGCTCTTAACAATTGTACTCGCCATGTTTATTTGGGTAAGGTGTAATGGGTGTTACATGTCTGATATGTAGTGGGAATAGTAGGGTTTTATGGAATAGAGGATAGCAATGTAGGGCAAGTCG